>JARGCV010000027.1:5672500-6042500 GCA_034064705.1 Bothrops alternatus
ACTAGGGTTAGGGTCAGCAGGACCAAAATTCATGTAAAATGAAGTTCAAATTACCTTGAATGTATTTAATTGTTTCTCACAACCTTGAACATAAAATAACATGTAGAAAATAAGTAGAAACATACTTGTGAAAACATACAAATCCTTGCATTTTAACATGCTTTCAAGAAGCATGTACATATATTAAAACTGGTTTCTTTTGATATTTCTTTACCAAATTGTATTCAAAATGCAGCAAATCTGATCAACGCAATACTTTACAAAGAATTTAGAGGACCAAGATTTCTAGCTAAAGATACTGCCTTGTTGAGTTCCCTAATCTGTAATCTTCCCTGTAATTGTCTGTCTGGTACTGTGATCATACTTGTTTCTTGATTTATAATATATAGCAGGAAAGATTGTAATAAAATTATCTTTATTCAATACTACTGTGCATAACTATGGTTAGATTTTCTTTTTGTTTTAAGCTAAGTCAAACTTAAGCAAAAGAGGTAACAAAAACTTATATTTTGTTACAAGGTAACAAAAACTTAAGATTGGTTTTATTGTGCTGTTAAATCAGGTGGCCTTTATTTATTTATTTTCATTACTTGATGTGAACAAGTGGATGATGAGTGAGGATCATAATGTGAATGGTAGCTAAAGTTCATTATCAGCATGTGAAATGGCTAAAGAGAATCAACAGTCAAATAACCATGAGGTCATACAAAGGGCCCAAACTACCCTGAAGAATGAGCATTTTCATTCTAAATGATTATCTGTATCTTTAAATTGTATGGAGAAGAATTATACAAAGCTTTGGATGTTTAATTTGGAATATTCTTGAGCACAAAGGTAGCACTATGCAGTGCATTAGGTCGGCCATTTTGTTTCCCAAGACTGCTGTTGTTTTAAAGTATTCCACGCAGGACCAAAAGTACCTTTTGGAGATCAATTCCAAAGGACTACATAGCCCTTATAATGAGGTTTTTATCTACATAAAGTGCAGATAAAACGGATGATGAGCATTTCACTACATATTCTGCATTTCTATCTAGTTTGATATGTTTACAAAGTAAGGTAGAGATATTCAAAGTTACTGAATCTACAACTGAACTTTAGAAATTGCCAGATGTGTAGCAATGAATTTAATGTTTTTCCCTGGTTCTGATCATTGTTGATTTGGTGGTTCTAATCCCAGCAATAGCCTATGGCCTTTAGATTAAGGCAAAGGGGATAGGGGGTTGATCAGTGCTTGCTACTACATTAAATTACTTTTGCAATCTCATATTCAGTATGAAGATAGTTGGGAAAAAGTATGCAGAAACTTTGACTGTATTAATGATCAGTGATTCTGTTCTGTGAGCTGCTTACACAAAAATCTGCATTTATAACAACTGTAAACTTCTAGTGGGAAAAGAATACTAGAGCCAGCAATATCAACTAATTAAGAGACCCCTCTCATTCCATTTTTTCCCCAAGAGTCTCCTGCTTTGAAACTTGAAATGTTGTGGACCATGTCTGTTTGTGATGTAAACTGTGGCCTAATATTTTTCCTTTTCAAATGGACCATAGTTAGAGATCATCCTGTACAAACTTAAACCATAATATTAATCACAAGGTAACATGACTTGGAGTGCTAATTGAACAAAGCTGCAATTTGAGAATCTTATTGAATTATTTCATTCAAATGTAAAACACTGTGTTAGGTGTTGAGTAGTTAATAGATCACCTGCATGGGAAATGACATCAGAATTCCAGCTTAATTAGAATACTGAACTTCCTCCTTTAGGGATGCTACACATGCAAATGCATTTGTGCCCTCTCAGATTTTTAAGAAATGTAAAATTTAGTCAAAATAAAACCTAAAAGAACAGAAGTGGTATTTATGGTGGAATTGGCAAAATATAAAAAGGAAATAACATAGCAAAGAAACAGATTATCCTCTTGCTTCCATTTGGTTAAAGTGAGGCTATGAAGAGTGCGATATTTTGGCCAACTGCATATACTATTTTCTAAAATTCTAGTCTGGATGATGCCATCCAAAGACAACTGAGACCTGTGCAACTGGCACCTAGTACTCCAAGTTTGCCTGCCTTTTTGAGCAAAAATGTATTATTTATTGAACTTAAGATTTGTATTAAAAATCATGGTTTGGGTGCATTTAAAGAACACAAAGTAGAAGAAGCACATAAAGATACTGCTAAATTGTGCCATATGTTAATAAGTGGAAATTATGTGTATCCTTGACATATTGCCTTTCATTGCATTGCTAATTAGAATAATAGTTGTGTCTAGAAGAATGTGGCATGTGTACTCTGTGTGTGTCTTGAAGTTCTATGTACATGAAATTAACGTAGAAATTGAAGGCTTAGCAGTGCAGGCCTTCAGCAAGAGAAATAAAATTATATATTTTTATAGACAGTTGTACAATTTTAGGTCTCAGCTACAGTACATCACATCAGCTTCTTCTAAGAATGTAAAGCTGCAAGACTGGATAGAAGAAGGTGGCTGTGGAAATGAAAAAGAGAGTTCAATCAATCCCAACAGCCCTAGATGGATTTAATAAATAAAGATGCCTTTGAAATATATTTTTAGCTCTAAAATATTAAATGGAGAATATTTGCGAGCAAACTTTCTATGTCTATGACATTTGTGTAGTGCTTTGTATTGAAGAAATCAAATGGTTCTATGTTTATACTTCTTATTAATTGTTCATGAGTTGTAGGGACAATAAGTAGACAAATTGTTTTTATTCCAGAAAAAAGAATCTATGTGATGTGCAGTTGTGTATAACTGTTAGTGGCCACTGTCCCTATGAAGAATGTTGTTTGTATATTTTCTGGTTTGGCACATGTGACTTTTATCCATTTTGTAGTAAAGTTTACATGCTAAAATATGTAATAAGTAGAAAGATAATAAAGTCAATGAACAATCTAAGTAAAGACCAAGATTTAATTCCTGTTGAACAAAGTGCAATGGTTAGTCTATTTATGTACTTTTTTTAAAAAATGGAATCTCCTAAGTCTTGTTCTTCATTAAAATGAAGCGTAATAGGTCAGTTACTGATGTTATGATTCTCTGGGATATACCTTGTAAGTTTGCTCAAATTAATGAGAGACATACTTCTGTCCTCCCCAAAAAATGAAGCATATAAAAAGAAAATTATTTTCTGGGAGTATATATATATTCTGTACATGTAATCATAAAAGAATGGCACCAGTTAAAAGCATTTTTAAAAAGCCTCCAATTTTCTAGATTACATGCTATAAAATAATCAAAAAGAAGAATAATATGGGGTATTAATTTTCTATTTTCTTCCACAAGGGAAGAATTATCTTTTGCATTACAGGTTACACAAAACCCACCCATGAATTTTTAACTACCATGAAAAATGTGCCACTTGCAGATAAGCTGACCTTCAAAAATTTTCTATGTTTTAATTTTCATAATTGGCACATTTTTCATTAAATTATGGTTTAAAATATGAGGGTCTGTTCCACAGGTGGGCGTATTCATGAGTATGTACAGAATATATGGATAGAGGATATATGGATAACATCCCCCTTCTCTCTCCATAAATACTGTACTATGCAAAAGTCTTAGGTCACCATTAGATTTGTTATAGTAATGGTATAATGACCATATATAATTATGGCTCAGTCTCCTTATTAGAATACAACCAGAAAATACAGGATATTTGGAAGCAGTATTCAAAAATAGGAAAAAAAAATAACTTCCATAGGCTATATGCAGTGTGGCCTCACCTTACACGTGAGCAACAGCAAACACCTGGCTTCCATAAACCTAAATGAAATTAAACCCTAAGTGTTGTCATTGGAAACATCTCTATTATTTTATGCCAGATTGACTGCTGTGCAAAAAGGTCTATTATATCAAGTTTGTGCAAGACATGCTTAAGCATTACATACAGTACAGACACATGCTGTATGAGTACAAGTCTAAATTTCAGTCACATCATTCTAGTCAAAATGCCAAAGATCACAGAATTTGACAGGCATAAAATCATACTTTTACAACAGCAAGGCCAATCTCCAAGGGAAATCAGGAGGCAAACTGGAAAGTCAAGATGTGGTATTCAAACTGTTATAAAGACATTTGAGGAATCGGGAGAGGTTGAGGACAAAGAAAGTACTGAAAGGTAAAAGAAACTTTCAAATTCTGATTAGAGGTTCCTCAGGGTGTTTTGTTTTGTTTTGTGAGAGAGACTGGAGGAAGTCCAACAAGGACCTGGCTCAGCATCTGGCAGTTTCATGGGGATCCAAGTTGACCCTTCTAGATCAGAAATGAGCCTCTCTCTTCTACAAATAACTTCACTTTTTATTATACCTTTACGGACCAAGTCATTGAAAGGCCATCCTCTTAACAAAAATAGTCCATTTTCTCCATGTATCTTTGTGGATATTCATCTGCAAGGAAGAACTATGTTCTTTTGAAGTGAAAAGAGTAGAATAAATACAGATAATAACACTGAGCCACTTTAGGACAGAGCCTCAGCATAAAACCCATGTCTTCAAATAGCACTAATGGATTAAATTTCCCAACGAGCATTTTAAGCTGCTAAATTTGAATGACACCCAGTTTGATGAACTAATAAAATGAGGGATAAAGATTCCTCCACTCAGACAAAAACCAAGGCAAGAAAAGGGAAAATACAGGTGTGTGGAGTTGAGAGCATGGTAAGGCATAAGACTATATGCAATTTAAAACAGTGTTTCTTAAACACAGGATCTCCCAAGACCCGTCTCTTGAGTCCTTGAAATCAAAATTATTTACCAGTTTCTGTTGAAAAATAACACAATTAAATTAAATACAATTAAAATCACATCAAACAATTGTGAGAATTGCTAGTGGTAGTGAAGGTGCCAATTTTATTTTTTAATACAGTAAATATTGATAAATATAATCCATACAAACAAATGCTCTTTTGAGGTCCTCCATAATTTTTAAAAATGGGAAGAAACTTCCTCCTGAAAGAAAAAAAAAATTAAGAAGCACTGTAATAAAAAATCTGCTAAATCTGAGTTTTAGACTGGTGCTGAAAATTACAATTTGTTCATCCTTGTCATGCAACAAATGAATGATGACTTCTACTTCTACTTTAATGCAAAATTCATACTCATCTGTAGTTTTCACCAACTGTATTCTAAAGTTCTCTTAATTTGAACACACAGTGGCAGCATTGAGCACTGATATATCCAAAAGGCTTTTTTTTTTTTTTACTAGAATTAAAACTTAGGCCCTCCAAGTACAGTCCATCAACCAACATCTAGAATCATTAGTCTTGCTATTTGAGGATAGCGGTCCAAAACACTTGGAAAAGGCTAGGTTTTGCATATGACAATAAAAAACTATAAAACATCAATGCACTGCATAATACAATGAAGCACATTAGATATTTTCATAATTGCAAGATCATGTGCTATTTAACAATGATCAAATAGGAGGATAATACTATTAAGTAGGATGTGAGAGGTAGATAGGTAGGAGGATGTAGTTCATTGTTAAGAATGATCAATTAATGCTACCAGAATCCATCTGATTTATAGTAGTTACCAAGAAATTCTGCTACAGTGTATAGTTAGCTAAATTCCAGTAATCCTGTGGCAGGAAGGATGGTTTCACATATACTACAATAAATCATATGATTTTCTTGATCTGTTCTTGGCAGGTTATATGCAAACCCATCTATCGCGGTTTGTAAACTTGGCATAATGGCTTGATAGGATATATGAACACAATTGCTATGAATACACGTGTGTGTCCTTGCACAAGATATAGAAAGAAGAGTAAAAAAGCAGCTTTGTGATGTTAATATGTTTGGAGAGGAATAAACCAAGGATCCTGATTCCCATTTAGCACTAAATAAAATACAGTAATCCCTATCAGATGCAGAAGACCATGAGATACAGCCAAGAACTAAAGATTTCAGAATTGTTTTGCTGAAATCTACTGCTGGTATTCAGAGTTCAGTGGTCCAGACATGACAGACCTCTCTGTTTATTATTCCCACCCCCTTTTCCCACTGACTAGATACATATGTAATCTTCCACACCCAGGACAATTTTGTATAGATTTTATGAACTGTAGTCAATGAACATTTTTGGAATACAGTAATTAAGGTGATAGATGTCAATGTTCTACAAGATGGACATTAATTACTCTTCTAGAAAAACACCATGGTACCTCTTTAATCCATCTGCCTTTGTTAATATTTAGCAAAAGTGTTATCTTAAAAGCACAACAGAGTAGTAGAAAATACAGTTTAAATACATTGTGCTTAGCTTTTCAGTAAAAGGATAAAGGAACTGATTACTGACAGAAGATGACACTTGTTCCCATTTGTATTCATCTACTTTCACAGAGCCATGTGGGACATAATGCACATTATTGCTCTATGAATATACAATAATGTCATCTTGACACTTTTGCCTCCCTGCAAATATCCCTGCTACTGTATCTCAATGAATCGGACCAGATATTTTAAAAAGATATTGAGCACAGATGGATGTGTTCACCATTCTTTGTAAAATGACTACAGTACGTGGGACAGTAATGAGCCAGTTTACAGTGTTTAAGACTGTTAGCTCCTCTTTGAATTTCCAACAGAAGTTCATGAAATAATTTGCAATTTAATTTATGGGAGTTTAAAAGGCCAATGAATAGAGTATGTATAAATCCAGAGTTTCATTTTCAGTCAGCTTTATAAAGCTGGAAGTTAATTTATATTTTTTATTAGGCATACTCCCATAAGTTTCTAAACTAGGATTAAGAGCAGGTAACTGGCAACCATGGCAAACTGTTGTGGGGAGCAATTTGATGCATCCCATTCCTTCTAGCTAACCAGTACTTCCTGAGTTAAAACACAAATTAAAATACGAGGGTCATAATCCCCACATGCAGACTTAAGGAAAGATATCTTCCCAGTCCCATTGTTCTTAAAACAAACCACCCCATATAATTCAAGCAGCAGAGATGATGATGCAAAAACTATGTGGGCAATTTCTGTGCTCCATTTTATTTTCTAGGAGAACCACTGGCAGTTTAACTACAAACAAACTAGTGAGTGGGTTTGCCCAATGTGTATAGCCATGACTAGAATAAGTAAGCTGAGAACAAATTACAGTTATAGAATTTGCTTAATATTAAAGCCACACAAATCAACATGATTTGTCACGTGATCAGAATGAACACAAATAGCTTTTCTTTAATTATTTAGATAACTTTCACCCTTGCTTTTGTAATACTTAAACTTGACCAGCATTTTATTTAGGGGCTGCCCTTAGTATTTAGAAGCTAGAGATGAACTTCTTGAGCTCATGGGCCAATTCACAAAATATGAGATTTTTGTTTTAATGATCTGTAGATTTCTTCCTTCTAAAATAGGTAGTCCTGTGCCTTCATTTAAAGGTAACTTGACATTTTTCTTTAAAGAAAAAGATTTTTTAAAATTATCATTCCCATTTGCGATGTTAGTATTTACACAGTGAAGTTAACTTTGCTTTCTGTAATAAGGAAAAACAAATTTAATTATTCTCACTTGGCACATTCTTATTAAACATATTCTCAGGAGGATTGACATTAATTGGTCTCCTTAGTGCCATTTTGTACATGATTTCTTTAACAGACAATTTTTGTGTAGAAAAAAGATATACAGTATAATTATGTGCCAAAAACATACAGTATCATCAAATTATCCCAAATGCATGCATTATTGCAAATCAAAGTCTTTCTCCACATTGCTTACATCAGAAAATAATCTACTTTTTCTATTACACATAAATTATCTCTAGGAAGGAGAAAGTGTATGGATTACACAGGAATTTGGAGGAGGAATAGCAAATTCTCCTTTGTTAACAATCAACCTTTAAAATAATTATATTTCGTTAAAGTCTTTACAGTTCATCAATAAGTAAAATATTGTGTTTTTTAAGCAATTATACTATTCTACACAGAACTTCACAAGTCCATTCAGATGGAGGCTGCTTCTTAACAGACTTTTTTTGAAAACAAAAATATTAGGAAGAAACAATGGAAAAAGATGTAAGCATTACAAACAGAGGATGACATAATCAAATCCTATAAATCCAATACATGATAACATCTAGTATGAAAGCCCCCCCATATTTGCCCGTACAGTTTATTTTGAGAGGATAGATCAAGAAAAGTATATCTAAAACTCTAATTTCATGGTCCTATTCTTTAGTGGCTTTATTTATAGAACAATTGGGAATTGTTTGCTCAGCCTAAGGATTGAGGGCTAAAAAATTAGTTATAAATTAAAGATTTGAGACAAGGCCAGCCAAGAAAAATGATAAGATACAAGTCATCTCATGCATTAGAGCTGGTGCAAACATGTTTAGCACCAGATATGAGGAACTGTAACACCTATTGACAAGGACATCTGGGAAAAGTAGGAGTATCCCTAATATTTAATAAGAATACTCAAGAAATTATGTATATGTGCTGCCTGGCAAACAAGATCATGATTTAGAAAAAAAAATAAGAAAGAAAACATTGATACATAATAAATTTAGCAGAAGTTCCCCACACTTATGCAGGGAATCTAGAAACTCTAAAATAATTGCTGAGATTATATGGAGGGGGGGGGAGAGAGAGAACGAAACTGCATTCAAACTGCATTTTACTCATTTGCTGCTGCATTTTCTTCTTTCTAGTCATACAGACAGATCTGTTTTTAAAAGCTAGCGCATGTTATTGATTCTGAAGTCCTATTATTTTTTTGTTTCAGATAGAATATATTAAGATAACTAGGAGGAGGCAAAACAAACTGTTCTCCTTTTAACCAAAACAGGGCAGGGAAGTAATACTATACTGAATAGTCTTAAATCCTCTCTGGAATTCAGTGGAAATAATAGTTATACTGAACTGCTCTGGCACCAAACCTCCTACTGCTGCCACCTGTCAGCTGTTTCTGGCAAGGTGGTGCAAGCCTTTGTCCCAGGAATTAAAGTGCCTCCTGGCAGGTGCAGAAAGTGGGGTGGGGGAGATTCACAGGGCTCCCAGCTCACAGCCTGGAAGAAAAACTGATCAGTTCTTCCCTGCAAAGCTCTCCAGCAGGCAGCCAAAGTGGGGTGGGGGAATTTATCTTTGCAAAGTACTGTATTTACAAACATAATGGTTTGCAAAATACAGTAGTTAAAAAGGAGCAGAGCAGAGTAGTTTTCAAAGTGCTTACAAATAAATAGTACCATACAGTAATAATATTTTAAAATACTTACAAAGGGAACTGTAGAACTCCAGTTTTTTCCTCCACGCAACAGAATGAGAAGCAAAACCGGCTCTGGCTGCAAAATCCTTGGATCAATAGATTAGAAAACATGCTATACCTTATCTTATGTAGGCCAGAGTCTTAACTAGTGTTATAAAAACAAAACTATGCCAAATATGATAGAAACACAAGTAACAATCCCCATTAAAATCTGCCTTTCATACAAATAAGAAAAGCTGCCCTCTGAATTAAAATAATGTTCAGCCAGCTCATTATCTCCTTTGATTAAAACAAACAGACTTTCAATAGAAGTATATGTAGCTCAGAGTTGAATTGTAGAATCTTTCTGAGCTTGATTGTTAGCTTGCATCACCTAACAAGATAACTTCATGTAACATTATTACATTATAAATAAGGGGTTGCCACAAGGAAGAGGGAACCAACCTAGAACTAAGGAAAAAATTCCTGAAAGTGAGAACAATTAACCAGTGGAACAGTGTTGTCCCCGATTCAGGTCTGAACCTGGTGCTAAGGCCGATGAAGAACACCAGACATGAGGTGCAGGTTTTGTTTTCTTTTATTGAAGCGCTCCAAGAAAAGGGATCCTGGCCAAAATGCTTGGGAACCCCAAACCACAGAATTAAGAAAAGCTTTATTCATTTCCACTAAAGCAGAAGGCGGGATAAGGCGGGATATATAAGAAATATCATATAATAAACATTTGAGTAATGATCTAACAATTATTCTATTGGTCTCTAACTGTCCCCATTCCCAAGCCAAGGCTAATGATTGCTTCAGGTGTTATCTAATACAGAGGTCCCCAACCTTTTGGGCACCAGGGACCGGTTCCGTGGAGAAAGGTTTTTCCATGGACCAGAAAGCGCATGGTTTTGCTGCCTGCATCCCACGGATGGGGCTTTGCTTGTTTGTGCGGACTGGTTGCTGGCATGCCACGGCCCGGTACCAGTCCATGGACCGGGGGTTGGGGACCTCTGATCTAATACACGTTTTGTTTGCTCCAAGCCATCTCTATTTCTAACTTTTAGCTGAGGGCTGCAAGATGCCTAACTCTTTGTTACTTTATCAGCTTTCTAACCAGAATTGTTACAAGCTTTACATGTGCATATTCCCTATGAATAAGCATTCTTTGTTCTTGCCAGACAAACTCCACAATTACAGGCTTCCCATTCTCCTTTCAAGTGTATGCCATAGCCTTGCTTTGTTTTAGGTGACAGCCCATCACGGCTTCCCTTTAGAAGTTGTGGGTGCTCCATCACTGGAGATTTTTAAAAAGAGATTGGACAGCTATTTGTCTGAAATGGTATAGGGCAGGGGTAGGCAACCTTGGCTCTTTGATGACTCATGGACTTCAACTCCCAGAATTCCTGAGCCAGCCATGCTGAGGGGAAAGGGAGAGGTTTCCAAGCGGAGCCATGGTGGCTCGGGAATTCTGGGAGTTGAAGTCCACGAGTCATAAAAGAGCCACGGTTGCCTACCTCTGGTATAGGGTCTCCTGCTTGAGCAGGGGGTTGGACTAGAAAACCTCCAAGGTCCCCTTCAACTCTGTTATTGCTATTACTTAGTTGGATTCCACAAATGGACTTTAAATGACAAGCAGGAATCTGAAAGACTCTTACCTATAAAACAGGGGTATCAAACTGACAGCCCGTGGGACAGATGGTCATGCGCAGGCCATGCCCACCCCGGCTCTGCAAAGGCAAAAAAAACATTGCGATACGTCACGATACGTCAAGTTTGACACCTGTGCTGTAGAGGAAAAGAAAAGAAGAAGTCTCTCTCTCTTGACTTAATTGCTCTTTGATGACTACCTTACAACTGTTGAATTCAGTTCATGTTGCATCGTTACATGCTGACATAGTAATCACAATGGCTAGGATTGCATAACATTCAAATCCAACAAACCTTATTATAGTTTAGCACAAAGTGTAATGTACAATGCGCTCTTCATAGGCCTCTATCTCACATTCCCATCTCAGCTTTCTTTCCCCATCAGATCTAGTCCTGTGTTCAGCAGCTAACCTGGTCACCATAGGGGATAAGAATTCTGACAGGTGAGCATCCTAATAGAAGAAAAATGGATAAAGAAAAATGGTTGCAACCATATTACAGCATCCTGCAACATATGATCTAGTCAGAGAATGACTTATCTACCACTCCATATATATATATCAAAGTGATTACAAACAAACAGTACTATGCAGTAACCAAAAACAATATTTTAAAATATTTACTAAAGCAGCTATAGAACTCCAGTCCTTTCCTTCACACAGCAGAATGAGAAGCAAAACTGGCACTGGCTACAAAATCCCTGGATCTTGTTTGGCCATGTGACCCGGGGGGGGGGAACCCTCCAATCACATGGACCTATGGAAATTGCTTGTTGTAACCCAGAACGACAAAGGGAAGTCATAAGATTAAAAATGGCCACCCCTGCAGGAGTGACTGAACCCAGGTCACATGACTGCAGAGGTGTCTTCTTGATCGCAATTTTGAACTTCTTGTGTAAGTACACTTTGGGGGTAAATTTGTACTTGTGAACGTTCACTAAATGGACGCTTGTACCTGAGGGGCTTACCTGTACTAAAGGTTTAAAAAAAAAGAAAGAACTGCAATGCAACAAAATTGATGTATTTTATACATTAAAAACAAAAATGGAAGAAATTAAGGTTTTCAGAGCTTCTGGCAACTCATTGATGAATAGGTGGCATAGTTACTTTTCTACAGGCTGCTTTCTCAAGATGAGCTACAACTATGCAAATAATTGCTTTGGGCAAGATGGGAACCCAAATATAATTTTCCAGTCTTGGAGGACAGACATATCAAGGGTTAGGAAAAATCCAGATTGGGTTTTGAAATCCCCGGTGTGTCTGTATCCACTTAAAATCTGGCTGTCTGATTCCGCTGAGATTTTGGCAATCTAAGACCTGTTCATACTTCCACTCATATATAGAAATGAGTGCAGGTGACACTGAAAATATGTAGGAATTAATCAAAGGCAACCTAGATCCATGGATGTAAAAAGCTCTAGATCAGGCATGTCAAACTCGCGACATCATGTGATGTTGCGCAATGTATCAGGCCGGTTTTGCCATTGCCGGCAATGGGGTGGGTGCGGTTTCCATGTGACACGTCCAGCCCACAGGCCAGCAGTTTGACACCCCTGATCTAGATAGTCGACGAGGCCTATTTCAGGAAATGAGAATATGATAATCAGCAGACTCAGTTTTTTTCTGCTGAAATAAAAACAAAATGCGGGGGAATTCATTGTTGCTGCTCCTATGATTACTAATTTTATGAAGACAGGAAGCTCTGTGTGGTGAAGGGATATATATACCACCTGTGAGCATTAGGATGGAGAGATGCTACTGATGTCTGTAATGGAAAACATGAGTTTGCATGAACACTGGGTTACTTAGGAGAGTCTGGGAGGCAGGAGTTGGTGATATGAGGAAGATGGTCTTGTGTATTCATTTTTATGGCAGAGAGCCTGATAAACTGGTTAGAGGAAGAGACTGCATGGCAGTATTATAGATGTACAGTATGTTTCATACAAAGAGTTGAATCAAGGTTTTTCATCATGTCCTGAACCAGAGAAGAGGCATGCTCTTGCATCAGCATTTTTCCACCATCCTCTCATGAAATTGTTTTTGTCTATCCCCAGCCCGTAACTGAGGCAATTTAAAGTTGGTCATTAGGCTTCCAGTTTTAAAGTAGAGTTTTTCCTATTATGACAATTTTTTTGGGGTGGACACAATGCAGCTAACCTCAGTGATGATGTGGTTGTTGATACAATTAAGAATCAATTTGCCGAGTAATTCACCCTAATACACTAGAGAAAAAAAAGATGATGAGATATAAAGAATTACTGGATAACCAAGGCAATCTTAAGTCAAGAGAAGAGTTGGAGGAACAAAGAATACCCATAGATTGGTGGTCGTATCTACAAATTAAATCTAGATATAATAAAGACAGGCAAGAATATGGAATAAATCAGACCCCACATTTACTTGATAAAATCCTAATAAGCAAGGGAGGAAAATTATTATCAAAAATTTATAAATATTTATTAGAAATAGAGTTAGAGGAAGAAATAGTGAAGGGGTCCATGTTAGCGTGGGCATGAAATGTGGGGAGAAATATAAACTTAGAGGAATGGGAAAGATTATGGAACGTAAATTGCAAATTGACGCTATCAACTGCATATAGAGAAAATCAATACAAAATGATTTATAGATGGCATTTAACACCAGCGAGATTGGCCAAAATGCATAAAAATATAGATCCGAAGTGTTGGAAATGTAGAATTAGAGAAGGAACATTCTACCACATGTGGTGGCTGTGCTCCAAAGCAAAAAATTATTGGGAAAGAATAAGAGATTGGATACAGGAGATAACAGAGATAAAAATGGATTTTAAACCGGAATTATTTTTATTGGGCATAATAAATTCAAATATTGAAAAACAACTCCAACACATCATTATATATATATTGACTGCAGCTCGCATAGCATATGCCCAATGTTGGAAGAATGAAAATATACCCACAGACGACATGGTTATTTATAAAATTTTGGAATGCGCAGAAATGAATAAACTCACGCTAGAATTAAAAGACAAGGAGGTGACAGAATTTTATGAAATTTGGAATAAATGTTATATTTGGCTAGAACAGAGAAAGAAAAAGATATAATGATCGAATGTAAATAAACTGTAAATAAGATGTAATAGAATGGTTAGAATGTATAGCACGGTTCTGTTAAGAGAAAAGATTTTTTGTTTATATATGTTTAGTTTGTCTTGGTGTATGGTGTATGGTGAAAAAAAAAATTAAAAAAAAAAGAATCAACTTGCCGAACTGCCGTCAGTCGTCAATCAGCAGAATTACCCTGCAATGAAGGCCACAGGTATGAAAAGAGGGTTGCGCTGAGAACCAGGGTCACTCCTTCCTTTTTGTCATCTGCCATCCTTCTGGCCTGTGACCAGTTACCTGGACAAGTTGACAGGTGGTTAAATTAGTCACCCTAAGCACCTTTCTTCCCCCCTTCCCACATTAGGGGCAGCATTTAATGGGAGGAATAGAAATTATGCTAGGAAATCTTCCAGTCCTTGCCAACATGGCTCTCAATAGGTGCATAAAGACAGCACGTGTTACTGTTACTGAAAAGAGTTTGACAATGGGTACTACACAATTTGATTTATTTATTTAATAAATGTATTAAATAAATACTTGCGGGACCGTCTTCTGCCTCATGAAACCCAGCGACCGGTTAGGGCACATAGGGTTGGCCTCCTACGGGTCCCGTCTGTTGGACAATGCCGTTTGGCGGGACCTAGGGCTAGGGCCTTCTCTGTTGCTGCCCCAGCCCTCTGGAATCAACTTCCCTCAGAGGTTCGTACTGCTCCTTCCCGCCTAGCTTTCCGAAAACTTTTAAAAACACATCTATGCAGACAGGCTTGGGGCTTGTGAGCTGCGCTCTGCCCCTGGGCCTTTGATTGGGACTGTATGTTGTATGAGTGGGTATAGTTTTATTGTTTTTTATATTGTATATTATTATTTTAACTAATTTATATTTTGTACTTGTATTATTTGCTGTGAGCCGCCCTGAGTCTGAGGAGAAGGGCGGCATATAAGTCAAAGTAAAGTAAAGTAAAGTAAAGTATTAGCTTCAGTCACTGAAGTAACTCTAGTCTAAACCATGTACAGAGATTTTCCAAAGATAAAATAAAATAGTCAACCATTAGCAAATATAAGCCACTTGCATTGAGGAAATAGCAAAACATGCCCAAGCCGGCTCACGTTGAAAATGTTCAAGTTGCCACAACTTTCTTGAGAGATAACAGAAACAGGGCTGTAAGGACTTTAGGATGAATGCTATTCCAAATGGCAAATCTCTGCCAGTATTTTATCTAATAGTTCAAAGACTGGTGGAAGCCTTTGTCTGAGTCTATTTGAAAGACTCGCGGAGTCACTTCATGAACACACTGTGAGGTTTCTCTGATTCTTCTTGCAGTTAAGCATTGAATGAAGCAAGTTGGATAGAGAAGAAAAAGATACAGTAATTGGTCCTGGAATTTTAGGTAAGGGATTTTGCTGTCAAATTAAGAATGAAGAATCAGGGAAGCTGCATAGGTTGAGTTACAGGAAGGTTAGCGTTTTAATTATTGAATGATGGGCGAAATGAAGTATGATAGAACTGTAAAGTCTGGGATTTTTCACAAAATTACTTGGTAGTAAAATATTATCTCAGCCAAAGGGTAGGTGTGAAGTCAACTTTAAAAGAGAAGGAGATAATGCTTCAGTGGTTCAAAGATTAACATAATTTTTAAAGTTTATTTAGCCATATCTTGATTACTTTCATTTGCTGCTGTTCAAAGACTCCAAACCTAATAATAAAAAACAACAGAATAGAATACTAATAAAAACATGATGATGCTCCCTACAGAAATTGCCATTTGCTTTTGTAAATGAATGAATAAAAATTAGCTAGCTGATAAATGCTTCTATAGATTGAACAATTAAATAAAATCACCAATTGCTCAAAGATTGATACATTCTTCACAATAATCTCGTGAGTTGATAGTTTACTTTGTTCCTCACTCAAGATAATTTCCTGAAGATAAAAATCTAAGTCTCCGTTTCTTATCCAATGTGACAATCATCATATCTCATTTAGGTCTACTATATACAGTTTATTTTGGCGCAATTTTCCTCCATTGTTTTTTCCCTCAAATCTTGATGTTGAATTTCATAATTCAAATTTTTTTCTCGCTACAATGAGTTTTGTTCATTTGCAAGAGACCACAAGCTATATTCAAGTTTATTATCATGGGCGTTACTGAAGTTGTGTTCAGCTGTATCTTGATTCCTCTCATAAGCAAAGCCAAGTGTTCCCATGTATATCTGTTAGGGCTTGTTATTATTCCATCTCAAGGAATAATAAGACATGTAGTGCACTCTTATAATAGAATATCCCTGGTTCTTGATGGCAGCCCTTTGCTCAATCAGTATAGCAATAGAATCTTACACTATTCCAGTAAAATGAGATAAGCACTGGCTCCCCTAAGCAGTTTAATGCTTAGATGAGATCTTGTAAAACTTTTTGTATTTTTAGTGGGCAAGACGCCCGTCTCCTATAACAAACACATCTGCCCTCTCTGTCCTTGTTAATACCCTCTCTGTATAAAGAAGCCTTGATGAGGGATGGAGTAGTAAGCTAGGGTTATTAGTTCTGGGCTGCAAAAATCTAGACCAGTAGATCCAGAAAGTCAGAGATTTTCTGCTGTTATCTAATGGATGTCTGGATTTATGTATTTATTCATTTGTTTGCTGTGACTTCCAACTGAAAATGACTCTAAACCAGTGTTTCTCAATCTTGTGTAGACTTCAACTCTGAGAATTCCCCAGCCAGCCTTGCTCTAAATGCTCTGAATACTTGTCTAAACAAAGAATAAGCCATGGTCATCTCATGTTTGGGAATACTGATAAATAGCCAATCTGTATAAATTAAATTACTGTTCAGACTATCATTCACTGAATTGATCCTATATCCAAACTGGACTAGATCAGGCATGTGAAACTCACAACGTCACATGATGTCGCGTGACATATTGTGACTTTTTCCCCATTGCCGGCAACGGGGTGGGCGCGGTTTCAGTATGATGCATCTGGCCTATGGGCCGGCAGTTTGACATGCCTGCACTAGATGGAGAAAACTCTGACTAGATCTGTCATAGCTTGAATTTTTTTCCAATAGTAAACAGGAATAATAATAATAATAATTAATAATAATAATAATTAATAATAATAATAATAGTTGGAAGGGACCTTGGAGGTCATCTAGTCCAATCCCCTGCTCAGGCAGGAAACCCTATACTATTTCAGACAAGTGGCTGTCCAGTCTTTTCTTAAAAACTTCCAGTATTGGAGCATTCACAACTTCTTCTGATTAATTGTTCTGTCAGGAAATTTCTCCTTAGTTCTAGGTTGCTTCTCTCTTTGGTTAGTTTCCATCCGTTGCTTCTTGTCTTGCCTTCAGGTGATTTAGAGAATAGCTTGATTCCCTCTTCTTTGTGGCAACCCCTGAGATATTGGAACACTACTATCATGTCACCCCTCATGCTTCTCTTCATTAAACCAGACATACCCAATTCCAACAACCATTCCTTATATGTTTTAGCCTCCAGTCCCCTAATCATATTTGTTGCTCTTCTCTGTATTCTTTCTAGAGTCTTGACATCTTTTTTACATTGTGGTGACCAAAACTGGATGCAGTATTCCAAGTGTGGCCTTACCAGGTAAAGTGGTATTAACACTTCGTGTGATCTTGATTCTATCCCTCTGTTAATGCAGCCTAGCACTGTATTGGCCTTTTTGGCAGCTGCAGCACACTACTGGCTCATATTTAAATGGTTGTCCACTAGGACTCCGAGATCCCTTTCACAGTTACTACTATTGAGCAAGGTACCACCTATGCTATACCTGTGCATTTGGTTTTTCTTGCCTAAATGTAGAACCTTAATTTTTTCACCATTGAATTTCATTTTGTAAGATAGCACCCAATGTTCAAGTCTGTCAAGATCCTTCTGTATCTTAAGCCTATTTTCTGGAGTGTTGGCTATTTCTGCCAGTTTGGTGTCGTCTGCAAATTTGATGAGCTCCCCATCTATCCCCTCATCCAGATCGTTGATGAAGATGTTGAAGAACACTGGGTCCAGAACAGAGCCCTGGGGCACCCCACTACACACTTCCCTCCATGTAGATGCAGTTCCACTGAGGACCACACATTGAGTACAGCCGGTCAGCCAGCTACGAATCCATCTGGTGGTGATGCTGTCTAACCCACATTTTTCTATCTTATCAAGTAGTAGATTGTGGTCTACTTTATTAAATGCCTTACTGAAGTCCAAGTAAATTATATCCACAGTATTCCTCTGGTCCACTATTCACTGATTCGTTGCTTGATTATCTTTTCCAGAATCTTTCCAGGTATTGAGGTCAGGCTGATAGGTCTGTAGTTTCCTGGATCCATTTTTTCCCTTTTTTGAAGATGGGAACTACATCAGCTCTTTTCCAGTCCTCTGGTCATTCCCCAGTGCTCCAGGATCTTTGAAATATATAGTTCAGTTGTTCTGAGATCACATCTGCCAGTTCCTTCAGAACCTTGGGGTGTAATCCATCTGGTCCTAGTGATTTAAACTCGTCTAGAGTGAACAGGTGCTCACTTACCATTTTCTTGCCAATCTTAACTTGTGTTTCAAATCTGTTTTTTATGGTACTGTTTTTAATGGATGAGCAACTCTGAAGACTTTCCCAAAAGCAGAGCCCTTCAAGTTGTCTTTAATGATAATTCATATGCTCTTCCCAGAGTAGCATTTTGCCACATATATGTACATGTATGGTTAAAACTAATAATAATTTAGGACAATCTGTGATTTGTAGTGGGCATTTAAAACTTTGGAGATTTTTTTCAGCTTTCTTATCTAGAAGTTGTATCTGACTTTAAACAAGGTCAAGGTCATATTTAGATAATCTACAGTCTTAAAATTGTTTTCTAAAAACCTCATGAAGAGACTTTCAATGCGAACTGTACTTGATAAATACTTGATAAAATTGTTTTTACTCAGTTTTCAAGCTAAACTGATACAATTGCATATAGCCAAAGCACAACAATTACCGGTAAAAGTTATATTCACAATACTATTCAGGATTATGTTATTTTATAATTATATTATTGCTTCCTAACTGGCTTTAGCACTTTATTATTACATTAAGACTCAGGTCTGTTAAAAATTTCAGCCGATTAATGTCAAATAACTAAATATTGTGAAACTCAAAAAGAGGCATAGAATTTTATCCTAACAACTGACTAACCTTCAAAGATTCTTGTTTATAAGAAAATGTTTAACAAGCAATGTACAGAGATGATCTTTGACCTTATCCCATCTGCTTGGCATTTTTCTAGTATCTAAGAGATAGTATAATTTGATCATTCCATGTTTAATGGAATTATGGAAGAACTATGCTGAAAGAAGCTGTAAGAGTATTGATTAAGCAGCACATCCATGCATCCATGGTTGTATGCCATGCTGTTTCATTTAATATTTCTTTTAAATGTCATCTTTACCCAAACTTCAAAAGGTCCCATATTTATTTATTTATTACAAAATATCTTGAATCCACAAACACTAATATTTTGAACATTTTAAAATTCCATGTACAGTTGGAAAGTAAGGGTGCACATACAGTTTATTTTTTAATAAGTCTGATCAAACTGGCTGGATTAAGTTTGGGGTAGATTCACATCCTTGCACTGCAGAGCGGTCAAATGTAGACTCCAGATTTTGTATATATGTACTAGTAGTCTAAACTTATTTAAAAATATATCTGGAAGAAATGAGGAAGGTTGACAGTACAAACATAAAGGTTACTAGGGTAGGAAAAGAGCTGAACAGGAAAAAAAATCAGAGCTACAAGGTTGCAGCAGGAGTTGAAGGGCATAATTTTTATTATTTTTATTTATATCCACCTTTATTATGTTTAAAAATAATTCAAGGAGACAAATATGCCCAATACATCTTCCTCCTAATTCCTCATAACCACAATCCTATGAAGTGAGTTGGGCTGGGAGAGATTTCATGGCCAGGCGGGACTTAAATTCCACAGTCTCTTGCTTGCTATCCTAAAATCACAATTGTTAACCTCTTTACAACACACACAACAGAAAATAATAAAACACAAAGGAAGATGACTTTTAGTTTGATCAAGATCTATAGCTGCCTCTCACTAAAAAAATCTATATATAATCTATATATGATGAACCATAAAAAATAGCAAAAGTTTTGAAAATTAGAACAAATTAATCTTCTACTACAGATGAGTATTAATTTGTTGTAAATTAATAATAAGCATTTGTAAGTAGATATTCTTACTAACATTTTTGTATCCCTTGGATTCATAATGTGTTTTGTTTGCTTTTGTCTTTGCACATATAATTTGTTTGTCAAATTTATATGCCCCCCCAACCCAATCTCACACAAAATAACTCTGGGTAACATATAATAAAACCAGCAATTAAAACATTCTACCAAACCAATTAAAACATGTTACATAAAGTGCAGCCAGTGTTTATTGGCTTTATTGACTTTGTGTTCTATAAAGTATTTTTATTTGAAAACCACAGTTTATGGTTTAGCATGTTCTGCAAACACAATCAAATGTAATTTATTGAATAAACAATGTATCCCATGGCTTTGTTTGAACCAAATCAGTCTTGTACATTTAACACTGCAATTATATATAACCACATTATTAAAAATCCCACCATTTGTCAAAATTATAATTGGAGGACCTATTTTTTGGCCTGCCTTTTAAGATTTTTAAGATTGGTGGGCCTACTCAATAGTGGCACCATAATTAACTTGGGGTTTTATATCTAATTTATTTTCTTTGGCTTTTACTGAAAGTGTAGTTTAAATCATATATGCCATTCTTTGTTATACATGTTGATATTTAATTCTGATTGATTCTTCACATTACGTACATTTGATTTATAGCTTTATGAGCTTGTTATGGTTTGTTGCAATTGCATGCCTTATATTATATGCCATTTGGGCAGAATTTTTTAAAGACTAAAATATACATAATAATGAAATATACCCATTTATTAGAGTGTAAGTTGGATTGACTTCTAAAGACTTTGCGGCAAGAAAGATCAAGTAATTTGATAAATAATGCTGCACCATTATATGCTGGCATAGTAATCAGAATGGCTAGGACTGCGTAACATTCAAACTCAACAAATCACATTATAGTTTAGCACAAAGTATAATGTACAGTGCGCTCTTCATAGGAGTCGGTTTTATAATAGGCCTCCAGCTCATATTCCCATCTCAGCTTTCCTTCCTCATCAGACTTTGTCCTGTGTTCAGCAACTAACCTGGTCACCATAGGGCAGCGGTTCTCAACCTTTTCCGGAGCTCGACCCCGGCCCACATTGCACAAGTGCGGCGCAACGGGGCGCGTCGCGCAAGTGCGGCGCAACGGGGCGCGTCGCGCATGCATGCTGCAACAGGGTGCATCGCGCATGCGTGACGCGACAGGGCGCGACGGCCCACATTGCAAAGGGGAAAAAATGGCTGACCAAAAAAAAAGTGGCCGACCAAAAAAAAAATGGCCGACCCCCCCCCCAAAATGGTGGGCCCGCATCGCGCGGCGTGACAGCCTGCATCACAAAGGGGAAAAAATGGCCGACAAAAAAAATGACTGACCAAAAAAAATGGCGGACTGCGGTGTTTGGTGACCCCCGTGAAATGGTCATTTGACCCCAAATGGGGTCGCGACCCACAGGTTGAGAACCGCTGCCATAGGGGATAAGAATTCTATCCTGATAGGTGAGTACTCTAATAGAAGAAAAATGGATAAAGAAAAATGGTTGCAATAATATTACAGCATCCTGAAATGTGTGGATCCAGTCAGAGAATGACTTATCTATCACTCCATTCCCCCCCTCCAAACAACCCAATGTAACCATTGCACACTAGAAAACTCTCTTATAAGTGAAATGTTGTGAATGTTGGAATGAAACTACATACATTTATTTGAGATGAGACACCAATGCTTAAAAGAAGTGGTCCTGAAATAGGCAGCAAATAAATTTGATAATGGTGATAATAAAAATAAAAGCAAAGAAGAAGAGCTAGAGGGAAGAAGGACAAACACTCTCCATAACTCTGTTTCGATCGCTCAGTCTTTGGTATATGCATATATTCATGAATGTGTGATGAGTCTACAAGATCTCATTCTTAGATTTTCAGAAGTTGGGTAGCTTAGCTTTGCTTTTGACAAAAGGATTGGAAAACAACAAAAATCCTCTGACAGAACTTGTAAAACTGAACTAGCAAAATTATCTTAAGCCATCTGTAATACACTGCAAAATTAACCCAAACTGTTCCACATCAATCTAGGTAAATAAACCAAATACTTGGCTGCACCTTTGAGTACTGAAAATCCTGGACATTTCCTGGATTGATATTGACAGGTGTATAGAGTTCTGAATATACAGTTTGGAGTAAATCATATTGTATTCACTAGACTTAGTTCTAAATTTAACGTACCTAAATTGAGCATTCTCCTATTCAAGATTTTAGAAAGTAACTGTGTAACTGTTCTGTCTTCACCTCCCTTTCACCCCTCTACCTCATTCTAATTTAAATGCCACATCAGTTTACCTCCTTCGTGTATGCGACTGAGTTGTACTTCATAAAGTTCCTCCTGACTTTTGATTACCATAAACTATCGCAATTCTCCTCCTACAGTACGATCCTGCTGTGTATATGTTTCACAGGAGATAAACGCAGCAAAGATTTCATATCACCTCAAAGACTACCAAATTTCTTCTAGCATTTAGTTGTGAGGATTAATCTTTTAAAAGCTTCCTTGGTGCCAAGTGGATTTTGTTTTCTAACATGAATAGCAAGAGTGGAGGAAGGGAAGCTTTATTATACTTTTAACCGCATAAAAGAGGATGAAATTTTTCCTTCCCAGTTGCTCTCAATGAAAACTCAGCCTTTCTGCATATTATTTGGTAAACTAACTGTTTTTATAGGATTTTTAACTACAGGTTTATCATCACACATACTTGATGCTGATTTTATCCATATGATTCAACAAATACTTATGAAACACAAATATCAATTAGTTTCCAAGGTGCCAGAGGACTGTTGTTAAATTGTGCTGCAATGAAATAACAGAGTTATTCATATATTGTAGAACAGAGGTGACAGAATAGAGTACAGTACTTACTGTGTTTCCCCGAAAATAAGACCGTCTTTTTTTTTTTTTTTGCCTCCAAAAGAGGCACTGACCGCCTCGCCGAGCCAGCCCACTTCTTCTGCAGTGGAAGGAGCAACTTCATTCTGCAGCTACATTCCAGTCTGCATTTTGCAGTCAGGCCTTTCCAGTAGGCCTCTGCAGCCAAGAACCGAGCTATGGATTCAATCAATCCATAGCTCGGTTCTCGGCTGCAGAGGTCTTGCAGAACTGAGCTATGGATTGAATCCATAGCTCAGTTCTCGGCTGCAGTGGCCTTCCGGAAAGGCCTCTGACTGAGAAATTCAGGCCTGGCTGCAAAAGATGCAGCAGAAGAAGTGTGCCAGCAAGGAGAGGCCTGGCTGCAAGGTAAGTGGGTGTGGGGTGCGTGGGGCAGCTCCAACCCCCCACCGCCGCCTTTGTTTGATTTTTAGGTGTGTGCCTCGCTCCAAAACTAGGGCTTATTTTTGGGGTAGGGCTTATATTAGGCCCACCCCCCAAAATCAAGCTAGAGCTTATTTTCCCCTTACTTTTGGGGAAACACACTATTTATTTAATGAAATCTATATGGGTGCCACATGACTCCACCAACTCTTTTATAAAACACATGACAGGAGAATGGTCACATTAGTTACAATTTTAATTCATTGCAAATGAAATGAAATCAAGTTTATTTTTTTTTCTGGTCCTACCCTGAGCACAATGTTTAAAGACTACAGTGGGTTTGTTTGTTTTTTTGCCTCCACTTCCAAAATGTATGGTCTATTCCAGGTCTGCAAGCAATTATTTCTTTTATCGGGAGATTAAAAAAAAAATCTCTTCCTCAAGTGGAGCATCCTTTCCAGTGACTTAATGGACAAGCCTATGGCAGGGCAGAGCAAGAAGACAACAAAATTAAAGCAGTGTTGCAACATTGTAATATAAGGCCTTCACCTTTTGTTTTTGTGATGATATTGCACACCTGCATAAAAGGGAGGTGGCTCCTTCCCTGAAAACATCTGGAAGTCTCTCAAAGCTAGGCTATGTCATCAGCAGCAGCTTTAAGAAGTAAAAACTACTAACCATCTTTTTCATCTATAAATGATGACACAAAGATAGTTTCTCCTCCCCCCCCTCCCCGTGCCATCACTGAGCCCTTAATTTCCACAGCACTGTCTAATTTCTCACTTTTTCTCATCTTCTCATCTTTCCTACTATTTTCTCCTATTGGTTTCTTATGATTTATCAATTTTTGTTTGTTACTTATGATTAATAATTGTAACTAAGATTTATGATCTATGACCTATTACTTGCTGTTACATGTACACTGTGAGCTGGCCAATAAAAGAATTCTATTCTATTCTGTTCTGTTCTGTTCTATTCTACTTATTTTACTCTATTCTGGAATAAGAAAGATGGATTCAGTTCCCCAAAAATTATCTGATTTGCTAGCCAACCCAGTAACACCATAGAGATAGACTTTTGCTTAATTGGCAAAACAAAGAGGCTGCTTTTCATGTATCCTCTGCAGTCTATGAAACTGTGAAGATAATGCTCAAAGGAAGAAAGAGAGAAAAAGGCCTGCTTAACAACATTTGTTCACAAGATTCAGATTCTCTCTGACATCCTCATCACAATACATTCTGAAGAGATTCTGAACGTCAAAATCTTAATCTAATATGTAACTATTTTGAAGTAATTTCATTTGTAATTCTTTTATTAGTGTTCTCCTGTTTTCCTGTATTCCTCGTTTCCCTTAAACTCCTTTTTATATCTACAACTTTGGCTTCTAAAAGGGAACGTTATTAAATTCTTATTTTTAAAAATTCCCACATGTGAGAAAGTATGTTTGTGCAATTACCACTGGTGTTTCTGAACTGGTTTGTTGAATGCAGGGCTTTTTTTGTCATAGAACGCCCAGAACGGAGTTCCGGCACCTTTTTTGAATGGAACCTTGTAAGATAGGCAAGGCGGGTTGTATGATGTGTGTGAGTTCCGGCACTTTTTTTTTTTTTTTTTACAAAAAAAGCACTGGTTAAATGTATTGTTTTGGGACTATGGGATCAAATGTTAAAGCATGCTCCTATATTTTTGAGAGTTTGGCTCAAGGAAAATGTCTTCAGTAGAAAACCTAGAAGCTCTCACTTAGACAGACTAAGTTATTAGCTGTTTTAGCCTGACTAGTGGCAGAATTACTATTATAATTCTCTTTTGGGAAAACCTAGAAGAGACTGCCAGTGAAGTCTGAAATCAGCTCCCCATATGTCTCCCACAGTTGTAATAAGGTACACAAATTTAAGTTTGCATTAAAGTAGTCTCTCATTAACTTTTTTTATTTAATAAAAATCTCACCATAAGCAGCAAGATAAGCTCAGTGCAATTCTTTTATAGTGTTTCTCATAATTTTATAGCCAATATGGGTGTAATAAGACTGAACTAGGTAGTCTAGAATATCACAACATCATAACTGTGACCTTACGGGTTACATCCTTTTCCTAATGTATCTTTGCCAATGCAATGATTCACTCAATTGTATGGTAAAGCAGAATAGGAAAATCCCCAACACTTTCCAGATTTAATTGTAAGACTTCTCTCTAACTGGTTTCTGAATGTTCCCGTTATAATCCTGCCATCCCTGAAAAGCTCTACACAACTTGCATGGATGCCAGATGCTGTTCTGAGGGTTCTGTTCTCTATACCCGAAGGAACTGTGCATGTATGAATGGGGTAGGTGAGCTCAAGCACATGTATGGTTTGATGCATACTGGCTCGGGATGCTCCTGTACCCATTTACTTTAGTCTAGGGCCTTTAATGGCATAGAGTCTCCAATATACTTGCCTGAAATTGAGGCAGTCCATTAATTTCAATAATTAATGATATTCATTACCTAAATTAATGCAGCCTTTGGAATAGAAAAAGTTTTCCATCCCAGCTGTAAGAAAACATTGTGGTTCTGACCAAAGACCCTCCTGTAGACTGGAAAGGTCAGGTACAAAAAGTATATGTGATTAAAATAAACTGAATGAGTACCATTGTTCCCAAATCTTACCCCTTACAATAATGCGTGGAATCAGAACACATTTATTAAAACTCATTGCAATGTTATTATATAAGCAGTATGTATTGGAGGGAACCTTACCAAAAATAGTGAGAGATATTTCTGTAAACCAGACTTGTATTGGTATTTAGATATCTCAGGAAAGGAGGGGAAATTATGCATAAACATAAATTATGTCTAAGTAGTAGATAATATAAGGATACATATTCATAAGTAATGGTTCTAGGGTTACTTCCTGCCTTTCCGCTTTTACTTTCTTCAAACAGAGAACAATTGTCTAAGTGAAAAGAAACAGGTCCTGGGAATATCCTGATAAGACTTATACCAGGCTAGTGTAAGCTGCTCCAAGGCTAAATTCCTTATGTTTCAATTTTATCATGGTCCCATTCATTTGAAAATTCACTCTTCCCACAAATGTTAAATTTAGATTCCTGCATTGCAATTCTACCTTTTGTTTTTGTACTGATTCATTAGCCTCTCCCATGGTCCTATACATTCTTATTCTTCTATATTCCAATGTGTGACAGGGAGGGTTAACAAAATATCTTATACCATAAAGAAAATGGCACACAAATCATGAATTCTGCACTGAAATCTGTACTTAGCTAATCTTCAGCACATTTAAACACATATCTTACCTAATGGTACTACTGTATTATCACTGACCTCCATGTCCACTCTGCCTTCTAGATGTGCTCAGATTAGAAGTTCTATTTTCTAGTGCAGAATCCTATTGAGAAAATCAAACTACCGGTACTACTCTTCATTCAGGCTAATCTACAGATAATATTCCAGCAGAATAATGAGCAGCAGAGCAAAGTTGATGACAAATCCCTACTCCCACTCAGGCCATTTATATTTCCATGTAGAACTTGCCTGTCCTAAGACAAGCATCTTCTATTCACAATGGTTCTCTAATTTTAGAAGTAACTCCCTATCGCTTCAAAGACTTTTGCTGTACTCTGCAAATCTGCAGCAAAAAAACTCATAAAACAGCCACCATGAACTGGATGAAAGGTTTCACCAGTCCTGCATTCCTAAAAGTGAAAGATGAATGAGAAAAAGTGTTTTGGTTAGCTTACAATAGACACTGAAAACTGCTTACAATGATTTCTATAATTATATTTTTTAAAAGCTATTTGCCAATGACAGTCTATCATTTGTATTTGTTTCAGATCTTCTGGGTACATGTCAAATATGAGATACTACAGAAGTGTCTTAACATTAAAATTATCTATCTGTTAAAACAATTAGAGAGAATGAGTTCTACAACTGATCTGAATGCTCCTTGCTAATGAAGACTAGCTTTAGTTTTTCCAACCTGTCATTCCAGAAGGGATGGAACTTTAATTCCAGGATTTCCAATTAGCATGAGGTAGGCACTGTAATCCTAACACATCTGGAAGGCAGCAGGTTAGAGAAAGCTGGACTCACCTCAAGCATTAATTTGAAAGCAATAAAGGCAAGTGCAATTCACTTTGCACTTGCCTTTAAGCAGGACACAGATTTGCTTTTGTGTCCTACTTGTATATGCACTGGAAACATTTGTCTAGCCACAGTTGCAAAAAGGATGCTAGATTAGTTAGATATTTGACCTGCAGAAAAAGGAGTCTTATGTTATGTCCTGATCAAGAGAAAAAAGTGCAAAGTACAGTACAGTATTATTGTGGCTGGCATGGTTGGTTTAATTATGATTAGACATGAATTGAATAGATTTGCACAATAGAGGAAGCCAAACTAATTACAATTTTGGTTAAACATCAATCTCTTTGCATGTGTTTTTGAAGGTGCATGTTTCCTGCATTATCTTTCTCTATATGTATCCAAACCAGCTCTTAAAATTCAGGCTTTATTCATTACGCTAGACTGTATACTCCTGTATTCATCTTTCCTTTTTTACTTTTATTAGTCAAATATAAAAGCTCATTGTGTGGGCAAAATAATCTGACAGAATATGTGATGACCCAGGGCATGACACAGAGGTAAAACAGTCAACTAGCAGTTCAAACTGCCCTTTATTTGCTCCAATTTTCCCCAAATGCTCCCATGCTTCTGGCAAGCCGCAGAACAAAGTAAGACACACACACCTTCAGCAGTCTCTGGCTGCAAGTAGTTTCACAAGTTTTTAACTCTTCAAGTGTGTGTACGGACAATGTCCTCCTTCAGGTTTCGACTCACACACAGTTAGATTAGAAGAGTAATTTACTCAAGGCCACGTAGATAACAAGAAAAGAAATATATAAGAGTCTGTGGAAATACAAGCTTGCCTGAGCAGTTTCAGAGGAGAAGGCAAAATTCAATCCAAGGTCTTTGAACACCAAATCAAGTTTGTCAGCCAGTCAAATGGTCAGAGTTTCAGGGTTTCCAAGCAGAAATCACAACACAGAACAAGAGATCAGAGAGTTGTTTCCAAGATAAAGCAACTGGCACACAAAACTCCAAGCATTCAGCGTTTGTTCCCGACAAATGCCCCTCCCCACAACTTCTCCTTAAGTCTCAGTCTCCAGGTGTTCCTTGTGGAGAGGGGCAGGGTGATCTCCTCCCTTTGTTCCCTCCTTCCCTCCACTCTCCGTGCTCTACGATTAGGAGGGGGTGACCCTTGCTCATCACCTGAGCTCTGTCTCTCAGGTTCAACCTGTCCCAATCCTGAAAGGCCCTGGTCTGCCTCAGCCTGCTCTTCCCCACATTCCTCTGAAGTCATAGACACCCTTCCCTTGATTTCCCTTGGCTCCAGTTCCAGCTGATTTTCCTCAGCAGATTCAGGCTCAGATGGGGGCATGACAGAATGTTCCTAGGAATTCCAAATTCTATTTCACCGTAAGCCACTCTACAAAATCCCACTGCTAGATAAAAACTCTCCATTCTGTGCTTCCTATGAATACTAGCAAGAACCAAGCTTTTTAACAGCCTACAACATGATTCTTAGTTTCTTTAAATATTTTGTCAGCTTTCTCTTAATCAGTCTTCCTTTTTTTGTTAGAACTCTTTTTAGATTTGTTTTGTACCTAAATGGGTTGTAAACAAATACAAACAGGTAATTTCAACCAAAGAAATACAACTGACAATATTGCTGCTAGTTAATATTTATCCCCTATTTATATAATAAATACACGTTCATGGCCCACATGCTTGTATAAGAATTTCCAGCAGCTTAGAGCTCCCTAAGTCTGAATAAAAATAAAAAGTTGATCTTTTGGCTAAAGACACAAAATTTGTCTTTCATGCCATGGTTCAGGTGAAGAAATAAAGACTGAAAGATTTAACAAGGTAATCATCAAATGCAATTCTAAAATTGTCCTGAAGGCATGGTTCAAAATTAGAGGGCAGACCAAAATATTTTTCTTGAATAGCATATAAGTTAGGGCATTTTTAGCCTAGAACTAATTATTGTCTTTAATAAGCTTTGTGGTTATAAGTTTATTCACATTTTCCTAGACATAACTGTATTAGTTAGACTAATCCTAAAATAGTTGAAATATTACCTGCCCTCATTCTTTAACTCAGATTATATCTACATACACAAATGCACATAAAATGGGAGCATTTTTCTTACAAAATAGAAGTGAAAATTTAACGATATTTGTCATTATTGTTTGTTGATAACATACCTGAACATTGATACTAATTATAAGATGAAATCAATCAAATTATTTGAACATCTCCACAGATCATACACAGTGAGAAATCATACACATTTCAGATCCACATGTGACTAAATGTTACCAGTGAGAAATAAGAAATACCGATCTTATAAGCAGTAACAGGAAAATCATTCCCAATATGACAAACCAAATTTGAGTCATTATCTGTTAGCATTCAAAACTTAATTTTAACACTTTTTCAAAGAACAAATTATTTTCCAGCAGTAATTATTTATTCCTGCAACAATTATTATATGTTATTCTTCATATGTATGTATTTGGACACAAATATTTCCATTTAAGGCTATTTTCCTAATCATACTTGTTTGCCAGTTAATACTATTAAATGCATACAATTATCTGTGAATAGGCATGCAGAAAATCAACTGTTCAAAGCCTTGCACTCAAAGACTGAATAGAAGAGTGTCTTTGCCAGGCTACAGTGGCCAAGACCTGCTGGGCTGACCTCCCTCCCCAAGCCAAATAGTTTACTGAAGGACATCAGATGGCAGAGAAAAAATTACCTCAACATCAGGAGAGCCAAGGAAAACATACAACTACTGTTATTATCCGATGAAGGTTAAATCATAACCACACAGCAACAATTCATTGTTAATTAGGATCCTAGGGAGTATGAGTGCAAGCGCCTGTGTTTTAGATCCATGCCTTTCCTGGCTTGTGAAAGCTGCCCGGAAGATGATACGCGGGTGGGTTCTAGTGGTGATTAATGTTTCCCTGAAGAGGGGGTGGTGCCACAGAGGTTTAAAGAGGCTGGGATCTGCCCGCTTCTTAAGAAACCATTACTAGATTCCACCTGTTAGATAATTTTCAACCTGTCTCCAACCTTCCCTTTTGGGGGAAGGTTGCAGAGAAGGTGGTTGAGTGGCCGCTCCAGAGTTTTCTGGATGAAATAGATTATCTAGACCCTTTTCAGTCAGGGTTCAGGCCTGGATTTGGCATGGAAATGGCATTGGTTAAACTTTTGATGTTCTGTTGCAGGAGTAGAATGGGGTAGTATATCCATCTTTGCTCTACTTGAGCAAGGCTCTTAGCAGCTTTTAACACCATCAACATGGTATCCTTCTGGAGTGGCTTTGGGATTTGGGAGTGAGGAGGCTCTGTGTTGTCCTGGTTACTTCCTTCTTCCTCTGTGGCTGCTCTCAGTGTTGATAGGAAAAGTCCAGCCCTCATCCCCTGCTGTGCTGGCTCCCACAGGGCTTGATACGCTCTCCACTTAACATCTAAATGAAGCCACTGGGTGAGATCATTCACCACCATAGACTGAGATATATCATCGATATGCTGATTACACCCAGCTATATGTCTCAACCCATAGTGAGTTAAGCAATACTGTGACCCCCCTCCCCTTTTGCAGTACTTGGAGGCTTTAAGGGCTGGATGGGGAGCAATGGACTGAAATTGAACTCTGGGAAGACAGAATGGCTCTGAATTTGGCATTCTTTGGTCCATGGAGAATTGCCACCTTTGGTCATGGAGGGGATGACTTTGCCCCCAGAAAGTCCCACTGCATAATCTGGGGGTTCTCCTGGACTCACCATTCCTGCTTGAGTCATGGCCAGGATGGCCTTTGAGCAACTGCAGGTGGTGTGCCAGGTATGCATCTTCTTGGACCAACAATCCTTGCTCATAGTCACTCACGTCATAGTCACTCACGACTATTGCAACACACTCTACATCGGGTGGCCCTTGAAAAGTATCTGGAAGCTTCACTTAGTTCAAAATGCAGTGGCCCAATGGTTTTGTGCAGACCCAGGTGTGCGCATCATGTCTCCTGCAACAGCGGCGGGGGGGGGGCTGCATTGGCTGCCTATTTTCTTCTGGATACAATTCAAGATGCTGATTGTCACCTTTAAACCCCTACATGGCTTGGGACCAGATTATCTGAAGGACTTTCTCTTCCTGGTTACATCCACCTGACCTACCAGAGTGGGGAGGCAGGGAATTTTGTGGGTTCCCTTCTCATAAGAACATCATATCTGGGGACATTAGACTGTCTCCACTTTGATACTCTTTTGCAAGGCCCTGAAGATCTGGTTTTGCCAACAACCCAGAGGGATAGAGTCCATTAAGTGGCTTGTTTGATTGATTGCTGTTGCCCGGGGGGGGGAAGGTTATTTTTTACTGTTATTTATTGGGTTTTTATTTTTTATAAGCTGTCCAGAGTCACTGAGACTCTGTGGGCTTATAGTGGGCGGCTATATAAATTCTCTAAATAAATAAATAAAATTTCTGAGCTTGCACCATCTGCTGAACCATTGACTAATTTCAGACACTGCATAATAGGTTGACCAGAAACAGAGTTGAAAAAAAACATTTTAGTTATGGAATCCAACCTTCTCTTCAGTACAGGAATGTTAAAATAGTTCTGATAAATAGCAATCTGATACTTGAGCATATCCAATGGGGGCAGCCCCCCCACCTTTCGTAAGTAAATAGCTCCACTCTCAAACCACTTTTACTGTTACAGATTTTTTTCCCCCTTATCTCTTACATACATTCAGAATCTGCTTTCTGGTAACTTAAATCCATTACTTTGTGCCCTTTACTCAAGAATCATTGAGAACAGCTCCTGACCTTCTGTATGATCTACTTTCAGTATTTGAAGAGTGCTATCATATTCCCCTTCAGATATCTTGATGTTACGGATGTCTGTTTTTGGATTTTGTTTAAGTATCAAGTTCTTATGGACATTGTGAATATACAGAATTCTCCTCTACAAAGGCTAAAGTTCCCATGTGTAGAAACGCTACACATTTATAGTTCATATTCAAAGTTCACATCAAAATGCAGGCACTAGAAAAACATTTCTTTGAAGAGTGTAGCTGGAAAATTAAAGTTTATTCACAGGATCAATTCAATCAATGTTTGGAGGGAGCAAACTTTTGGAAGGAGCTGTCCTGATTTATGCATACCCCACAGTATTAAATGCAGCTTACACATATTTAAATGTATGTATCTGTGTAGACAGTAATCAAAACCAAGGCTTGCTGGTTGGTAAGACTGCTGACTAGTAAGCCCACGGTTCTGTTCATACCAATTGGTAGGCTGGCTGGCTGAGAAAATTCTGGGAGTTGAAGTCCACAAGTCATAAAAGGGCCAAGTTTGAAGACCCTGCACTAGTGGTTACCTTACTGTTGGCTGCTTTACACCATACAAAACTAATGTTTAATATGGCTTATTGATCCATTGCACTCACAAATTATAATTATGCAATTGTATAATTGCTACCAACTTAAATCACAGTATTAATACTACAGTATTTCAATGGCCTCCGTATTTCCATTTTTCATTAATATTGTGACCCACCCTGAAATAGCACGTAAATCTACCAATAAATAAAGCGACCAATATAAACCTACAAGATTCATACATATCTTTCGGGGGGGGGAGGAAGTAGGTAGAAAGTATAAATGGGAAGGCTGCCTTTCACACTTTCAGATAATCACGCAGAGGCACCTGTGCAAACAGGGTGCATATTGGAAGTTGAGGGTGGCACCCAAGCTCCTTCCTCCGCTAGTTCATTTTCAGCGGCCAAAAAGAACGAGTCGAGGTACATACTGAAAACCTCCTATTAACCAAGAGAGTAAAAGGGCAAGTAATCCATTTCCTGCCATGAATGGGCGATGTCTATGAATAACGGGACCGGGCTGTGATGTGGAAAAAAAATCACGTGAAATCAACCACGCCGACCAAAGGCACCGGTGCCGCTTCCCCTTCCCGCATTCCGCGAGCCTGGGAAGAAGCAGCTGCCGCCCTGCCGTGCAGCGCGCGAGCAGGGGAGCCGTCAGCGGTGCTTCTCCTAACATCTCTGGAAACGGGACGCGGGAACCGGGCAGCTGAGGTCGCGCCTTTCTATTCTCCGCGGCTCCAATCTCCAGCGAAGAGCGGCGCGGAGGGACGATGCTCGCGCCGGAGACGCGCCTTTAAGCCAAACTCGTTTCCCCCCCCCCTACAAAGGCAGCAGCTCTCTCGCTTCCCTCAGGGCTAGCTCGACTGAAAGGAAGGCTGCTGCCGCCACTACCATGCTCCCCCCTTTCTTTAGCCGCCAGCCCCCTTCCCCTGCCTCCTGGTTCGGGAGGAACTGAACTGTCGTTGCACAGGAAGTAGCGACTGCTGGGAGCCCACACGGACACACACACACACACACAACAGAGGCACACTCAACCACACTCGCACAGACAGAGGCAGCTGGTTCTGCCGCACTCTGGGCACAAGGCTTCATCCCGGCGCCGCTACAACCGGATTCCTTTACGCCTTTTCCGGAGCGGTGTCCCAGCCGCCGCAGAGCAGAGGCGGCTGCTCGGGTCGCTGGCGCCGGAGAAAAGTGGGCGCACGGCTGCTTAACGGGAGAAGGACGAAGGGGCCGCGGCTGGGGAGCAGCCGCGGAGCAGAGTTCGGGGGCGGCGAGGACTGCAGGTTTGTGCTGCTTCGGCAGGAACTCCTGGATGCTGCAGCGAGGCCGGGCGGGCAGATGGGAGATCGCCTTCCCATTCCTCCCCCCCCCCCAATCCCACCTCGTCGGGAGATGGGCTTGACTCGCTCTGGAGCTCCGACGATCCCCCCGCCCCCTCTTCTGAGCATTGTAGCCTCCTTTCTTCCTGCAAAGCCCTTCCACGCCGCCGTCTCTTTGCTGCAGTCCTCCCAGGATCCCCGCTCCCTACCCGGTCCAGTCCTTTTGCCGGGCTGCCGGCTCCCTCCGCTCGCTTTTTTTTTTTTTTTTGCGCGTGACCTTAATGGATTAATTCGCTTTTCCACCCTTCGCAAAAACGGCGTGAAAGCTCCGGTTTCGCTTCGGTGCGTTAAGGGGAGCGAACGCCCCCTCCTCCCGTAGTTTCGTCCCTTTCTCCGCTAGCCTCCGCTCGGTGGGGGTATGTGGCTGCCTCTGAGGGGTGCTTGTACGTGTGTGTTACTTTCGCATTGAGTTTTTCCATTTAATTTGAGACGTCTGATTTTAATTTGCACAAACCCAGCGCTTCCTATGGTTTACACGCCACGCCTTGGTCCTATAGCCGTTCAACGTGTCCTCGTTTGCTGTCTGAAGCTATGCGTTTTATTTCTACTCTTCTTCGTTTCTTCTTTGCACGCTTGGCTTGAGTTTGCTGCTGGCAAGGGGCAGGCTTCTTGAAAGCTAGTTGGGACCATTACTTTGCATCTGATCTGTTTGCAGCCAAGGACTGCACTGTGGAGAGAATACAATTACTGTAAGGAAAATGAGTGTTTTAGAATAATTAATGGCAGACTGAAAAAGATTGTCATCCTTCATTTGATCCTGCCAGAGTTGTGTCATTGTGTTCAGATGACATACATTATTAAATTAACCCAGTTGCCTTTGTTCACACAATACACTGAACTGTAAATTAATTATGTAGGCTAGAATCACATGATAACATTAAACCATTAACTAGCATGTAGTATGAACCCATCTATATAGATAATTTGTGGTTTCATAGATTATGCAACACCCCCATTGACATATGTTTTAACTTGCAGGGTTGCCCTTGTCATTAAAAATTTCATCTATGCCAATCAACTGTGCATTATACTAGCCTTGTAGCCTGTATTATTTGTGCTATGTAAGTAGAACTAAGGTTCTTGGAAGTGAATTATACTGAGTACTGTAGTTGCTGATTCATAATCAGCTTTCCCTCTCTTTCACACACACACACCCCACTAGTATGCTACTGTATTTTCCAACTTTTAGCCTTTTATGTAGAGACAGATAATTTCTAAATAAATACAGTAAGTCATTCAGTGTTTGTGTAAGTTTATCAGTACCATATGCAAAGTTCTTTGATTACAATGTGTACCCAAAGATAGGGAATTCGCATTAAGGCCTCGGTGTTACAACATACTTGCTTTCCAATTCTCTTTGTTGTAGTGTCTTGCAAACAAATGCCATTCCACCCAGAATAAATAAATGTACAGATAGAAATATATCTGAAAGAAAGTGATAGGGCAATCTAGTTCTCTAATATTTAGTTTTCTAAATGAAATAATTTATGTAACAGGTGTTCTTATTTTTTTTCATATTTAGCATGGCCAAGTTGGATGGAAAACCGTCCATTCTGGACTCTGAAGTTGTGAGAGGATACCCACAGACAGGGAGCTGATGTGAAGGACTACTGTGAGGCGGCAGTTTCTCAGGAAGTAGGGAGCATATTCCAAAAATAAAAGGAGTGGGCAAGAGGCAGCACAGTCTGGAGATGGATAGGCCATTAAGAAAGTGTTCAGATAGCCAATTTCCTAGCTAGGCTCATGATAGTAAGGATTTAGTCTGGAAAGATTCTGTCTATTGTGTGTAAGCAAATAAAGAACAGAACTCTGGCTGAACTGCTTCACAACATTTTTGCACTTAGCCTAAAAAAGATTAAACATCAAGATAAACTGTATTTTGCCCTCGGCTACTTTTCTGAAATTAATAACAGTAAAAATTACTGGGTTGCGTTCAGTTAGTTTTGCAAGTCTCATTCAAGTGCTCAGGTTCATTACTTTCAACAAATGTCCCATTTATTCATTGGTTTTCAAATGAGATCTAATCCACTGTCCAACTTTCATGCCAAATACTTTCTTTTGACAAAAGTAGATTTCTGGAAGGGATGTTTTTTTTCCCCGTTTCCTACTCCTCAGGTATACATGCAATGTGATTAATGTTGGTTCCCTGTGTTCCATGGATTTAATGTTAACAAGAAATTTTTTTACATCATTTCTTAACGTTTTCCACATCTATTGTATAATGCCATTGTGTGCTAGAGCTTATTTTGCTTTTAAATGATTTGCCATATATTTTTACATTTTTTTCTTGAATGTTACTGGAGTGTGTGCATTTTATCTCTTGAGGCTCATGAAGGTAGAATTTTGGTCTAAAAATTTATTTCAGCAGTTTCTGAGAAATTGTGCATTTTCAAGTTTTGATTTCAATTTAGTTCAATATGCTAACAAAAATAATATTTTCTTATTTCTGAATTTCCAATTCTGAATTATCATTTGGCTACTCCAATTCATTTGACTTTTGAGATGATGGGTGTGTGATTGCATTTGTTGCTTGCTACTAATGGATGCAATTGTTGCAGGCAGTTCAATAAATCACAGAAGAAATCTTCTAGAATCCTTATGTAATTATATATTTTCATTGTCTAGCATAAATTCAAACATTTTTACAAAAATGTAATTAAAAAGTTCTGGGAAAGAAGTATTGGGGAACACATTGACGTAGTAGTAGTAGTAGTAATAGTAGTAATAGTAATAATAATAATAATAATAATAATAATAAAGCTGGTTTGGTTTGTTAGTTAAGGCACCAGGCTAGAAACCAGGAGATTGTGTGTGCTGTTTCTGCCTTAGGCATGAAAGCTGGTTGGTGACTTTGGGCCAGTCATTCTCTCTGAGCCCATGATGTCAGGCTCTGGTGACAAATCAGTCAGCCAGTTGCTGACACAACCAATAGATCAACACTTGGTTGATTCCCCCCGCCCCAAAGAAAACTGGACCCTGTTTTTGTGGGAAAATTCTAGGAAGAAAGATGTGTGTATATTTGGAGTGTATTTTTCTGTTTATAGAGATAACCTTATGAGAAAAGCTCTTTTAAAAAGCCGCATATCATTATTGAACTTTGGAACATGACACAAGTAGTTGGCTAACTAGATACCTTGGATCAGATTGGTCACGGCATGGACAAATATCATTCAAACATCTGTTGCAATATTTTCTAGCTCTTCTAGGATTAATTCTGTAATCTTGGGTCCTAGCCATCTGTTTCTATTATCTTGTTTTTGTTTACTTTTTGGTTATGAACTTCTGGGTTTCCTCATGTTTTTACAGTAGCTTCTCATTCACTTTAAAGATTCCTTAAAAGATCAGATGCCCACGTGTTCCTGTTAGCCTTAATAAATTCCTAATTTGGGCATCAAGTCTAGTGAATAAAGCAAAAGCAAATTTTGTTCTTACGTTGTGTTGTTCTTTCTATTATCCATCTTTATGTTAGCAATTTGATCTTGTGTCCTTCTGCCTTTTCTGAAACCTGCCTATTAATCTGACCTCTCTCCCCCCTCTTATTTTATTCTTCGTAAAATCTTAAGCAAAACTTTGTTGAGAGAAATTAGTGCTATGGTTTGATAATTACTCATTTTTCGTTCAGCTTGGTTTTTAGTATAGAATATATTTAATATGCTTGAATGTTTTCATTTTCTAGACACATAGCGTTTATGCATGTTTGTTGAAATAAAGCTGTTCGTTTAATTTCTTGTATGGCTTTAAACAATATTTCAGGGTTTTCTCATGTAACAACTTATTTATGTCCTGTAGTAAAGAACTTTTAAATAATCTTTCCCGAATGTATTATCTCTATATAGTAATAATAGTACTATCTCTACTGTTTGTCATTGCATTGATTCCTCTGTGAACAATACTGAACAAGTCAGGTTATGGTTAACAAACATAACAAACATAAACATCTGCCGGGCTCTTCCACATCCTTTACATGATGATCTGAAGTTGAAAAGAAAACCCCATCTGAAATGGAATCTCTCTGAATATATAGCCAAGGTGTTGCAGTGGAATTTGGACTGGAGAAAGGTGCCATTCTTACCATAAACAGGGGGGAAATAGTGGAAACTGAAAGAATCAAGATACACTGGAAATAACATCAAGAGTCTGGATGAAGATGATCACTACCAATACTTGGAAATTCTTCAGGCAGACAATGTCAAGCCTACTGAACTCAAGAGTGAAGATTTTAAAGTTCAAAGTTGATGAAGGAAATACTATCAAAACAATTAACATCTGGACAATTCCAGTTATTAGATATACAGCTGGAATAATGGACTGGCCTCAAGAAGAATTAAAAAACTTGGATAAGAAAAAAATAAAAAAAATAAGTCACACAATTCATTTACACAATAATGTACTTACCATGGAGCGTAGGTGGAGATAAAATATTGCAAGTATACCAGACAGTTGAAGAAAAAAAGGACATTGGAAGAATATCTGAAGGATAGTGAAGAAGATGTACTGTACTGAAGTTAGTACACTAAGAAGGTTTACCGTATATCAGAGAGACCAAACTGGCTTACAGGAAAGACTAAGTAAAGAATAGAAAAGAGATATGACAAGGCAAGTACTTCATGGCCCATACATACGCGCGTACACACACAGGCAGAGGACAGGACAAGATCATCTGGCAATGGCTAAAATTAGGAAAGAGACAGAGGGATTAATTCTGGCTACATAAGACCAAGTCTTAAGAACAAATTCATATAAAGCCAGAATTGAGAAGACACCAACAGACAGTAAATGCTACCTCTGCAAAGAAGCTGAAAAAATAGTGGTCCACCTAGTTAGCTGCTGCAAGAAGATCGCACTGACTGACTACAAACAATGGCATGACAAAGTAACAACAATGGTGCACTGGAATATTTGCATGGTATTAATAAATAATTGTAATATTTAATATTATTAAACAAGAATATCTGCCTATCCCAGATCATTGGGAAGGACTTGATAGTGGACAAATATGCCAAATTCAGTCAAAACATCAGACTTTGATCAGCCATAATAATAGTATGCTGCCTTACACCCAGTAAGTCTAGGTGGTTTACAATTGTTAAAAACTTTTAAAACCAGAAATAATACAAAAACACACAAGACAAATGGACAAGGATGGCAAAGAAAACAACCCCAGAGGGAAACAGAGAGGGATATCAGTCATGCTCTCCAAAGCCTGGGTGAAGATCCAAATCTTCAGGATTCTTTGAAATACCAGTAGGGTTGTATCCATTCATATCTTGGAAATTTTATTCCAAAAGGCAGGTGTTGCTACAGAGAAGACATGATATCAAGATCCAGAAAGTGGCATTGTTTAATTGATGGAATTTAGAATGGGTCAACTCTGCCAGTTCAAACCAGCTAGGCAGATATATACAGATTTATACAGAGAGATTTCAGTATTTTCCATCTCTTAACCTTATCTGATTTTTCATCTGATGCTTTCTGTTGAATCTTCCTATAAGGAATGAAGGGAGGAGGGAACAGTAATTCCTAGGATATGTGTGTATATATAATGTATACATTATATAATGTATACCTTGTCAGCAATAAAAAGATTAATTTACATTAATATACTTGCCTGAGGTGTATCTGAGAGCTTCTGCTAAATAAAAGTTGACTATCGGGTGAGCCTTGTACCGAGCCTTACAATTCTTCCTAACCTGTAAAACTTGCTGTAATTTACTTCATCTTCTAAGACAGTGTTTCTCAACCTTGACAATTTTAAGGCATGTGGACTTCAACTCCCAGAACTCCACAGCCAGCATTGCTGGCTGTGGAGTTCTGGGAGTTGAAGTCCACATGCCTTAAAATTGTCAAGGTTGAGAAACACTGTTCTAAGAAACATCTTCCATCTTCCATTTCTTGTTTTTCCCCCTCTTTGTTAAAATTGGTTTTGGTCGGACATATCTTTTTATGTCTTTTACTTTGGAAAGTCACATAAACTATCACTCTGTCTCAAGGCTTTTGTTGTTTAATTTTCTTCAGCTATCATGATAGCTTCTTCCGATAGCCACTTCAGTCTTTCCATTTGAAAATTTAAGATTTTTTTTCCTTCATTTTTCACAATGCCTCTTGGCCAAGGTTCTATTTCACATAAATTAGCAATACAAAATATTTTCCTTGTCCTCCATAGCAAATTTTCATGTGCTTTCAAATTCAAAGGCAAACTGTTTCAGAGCAGACAGAAAACAAATTTCACATAGCCCCACATTGCTGGCTGTGGAGTTCTGGGAGTTGAAGTCCACATGCCTTAAAATTGTCAAGGTTGAGAAACACTGTCTTAGAAGATGAAATAAATTACAGCAAGTTTTACAGGTTAAGGAAGAATTGTAAGGCTCGGTACAAGGCTCACCCGATAGTCAACTTTTACCGGTATTTAGCAGAAGCTCTCAGATACACCTCAGGCAAGTATATAAATGTAAATTAATCTTTTTATTTGGAAGTCTTTAAAACAGCTGTACTTTTTTACAGGATCTCACAGCTGGTCTTTGCAGAGGCAGTACAGTCCCAAAGAAAACTCTATTTGGTTTAGACAGTGCTACATGTGTGCCCTTACACATCCCGAAGCAGCTCATTATCTTTGAATCTTAAGGGCTGCCAGCCCTTCTGGGTAAACCAGACAGGGAACAAGACCAGATGAGCTCAATTGTGTAAGGCTACATTAACAGAATCTTGCAAGTCTGAAAGTACAGACTTCCCACCTGCCACTTTTAGCTGCTAGATCAATTAGGGTGAATCCTTTCTCAGTTTGTTTCTTTGATGGTTAACTGAGGGGGGGGGCTATGGCCTCTCTTGTCTGATAGTTTCCTAGACAGCATCTCCTTTTTCTTTTCTTCAAGGTTATCCATGTATTCCATAACAAAGATTGCACAACATTATATAATGTATACCTTGTCAGTAAAGACTGCTCTGATTTTCTAAGTTTAACCCATATATATGACACCAGTACATTAAGTTTTGTTCTATAGTCTGTACTTTTAAGTATTTTAGCTAGTTGGATTGTACAATCTCCACCTTCTGTTTCCTTTACCACACTACCCTTAATATCTTTTTACAGATTCATCCAACTGCTTCATAAGCCAATCCTGGTTGCCTTTGGGAACAGCTTTTAAAGCAACCACTTGAACCACTAAAAGATGCAGCTGTTTAATGCTTCAGTGAAAGGTGCTTTGTATAGGATTTTGTGCATTGTAGGTCATTGTTTAGGTTCCTTTATTACTTGGCAGGTACTGTTATTTATTATTGTGTATCTATTTCCTGAGTACCTCACACACTGAAACTGCCTTTGAAAACCCACGCTACCTAAAGAGCAAAGATGGCGAGGCTCTCTTTAGGAAAAGGTTTCTGAAGAACCTTCATGTACGGAATTTTAAGTTATTCCCAGTCTTGGGTGGTTTACTTTGTGAAATTGGAGCATAGCCAGTGGCATAAAAAGGTGTATGGCATTCTTGCTTGTGAAACTACTATGCTATTAGAACAGCTGAGACACTGGCACCAGCACAGAAGGTCTTGGCACGGGATTTGGTGAGGGAATTGGGAGAGCTGAAAAGGAAGTGTTGAGCAGAGCAGAACAGTACACAAAGTAAGTTTGATCCTTATTTTGCTATATATTTATTAATTTAATTTATGCTTCTCTATAAATGTGCCTCTTTTTCCCTTTGAAGGAAAGTTTATAGGGAAAGATTATAGTGTAGTCCTGTTCCCTTTATATAATGATTATCGCTTCCAGAAATTAAAAGAACAATCAAATAGAACTCTCTATATAACTTTTCTTTAGTGCTGGCAAGCTTTTAAAAATTAACTGACTTCTACTGGGGAGAGCATTTTAGTATTGTTATAGTATTGTGATTCATTGTTGAATAATATTGTAATCCAATTTGAATTTCTTGAAATGTAGGCATTTTAGATGCTTTCCACAAAACATTCAAGATTCCTGTTCCTTTTACTTTCCCTGAGAAAATTAATACACCTTTTGAGTCCTATATACCAGACTTTGGCAACCTGATATCTTGCACATATTGTGAAATCCAACTCTCTTAACCTGATGCCAGACCAGCCATGAATATTGCATCTGGGAAAAAGGGAAATTATAGTTGAAAGACTGGCTCTGGGACAGCTGTTATATTTAACCGGCTGGAAATAAAAGCCATTGATCTCAGTGGCATTTACCCATGACAGAAATATAGAATCATTTTGTTGCATTTACAGAAAATGTGTCAGGACTTAAAGAAAACACAAATAGTTTTTTGTAAGCCATAGTGGCTGGGGTACCAAATAATATTAAAGGCAATATGGATGGATTTGCATGTCATGCTAGGCCCAATACAAGCAAACTGCATTAAATGTGAAGATATTAGGAATTTTTAAATTAAATGACCAAATGGACAAGAGTTCCCATACCTGTTAAGCCAGAAGCTGTGGTTTTCAAATCAATGTAGCAGAGCTTACACAACACATTAAGCTAAAAAACAAACCTTCATTATTATGTGAAAAAAGCCTATGGTGTATGCATTATATTTATTCATTTAATAGGTTTAAAGCCCACCTTTTATTTAGGAGTTCAAGGAGGAGTTCAACACTCCCTCCTCTGCTGCTATTCCAAAATCTTTAGACCTACATCATGTTAAATATTTTATTTGAATCAGGCGTTTGACATTTCGGGAGATTAATAGTTTCATCCTAATTTCAGCAAGCAGATAACAGTGTTTATTCATTGTGGGCAGGAAGTTAAGCTCACCGCTACAAGATCATCCAATTCTTTTCCTTCTTTATTAATATTAATTTTATCTTTGAATGTGAGGAAACTTGGGACATGAATTTGGAAAATGGAGGGTCAGTATATCTAATAGTGAAGAAGAATGGGAATGTATTCTTATCATGCTCCAACAATTCTTGAAAAGAGAATTTGGGAAGCAGCAAGAATATATACGAACTTGGAAAATGTATGCATAGAACTGCATCCAAATTCGACAGTAAATGTTTCAAGGCCATTTAAAAGTATACCCATCTCCCCATTAAAAAATCATGTTTTGAATATAGTTTTGATTACTCCTTTGCTGTGATGTGATTTTCAATGCAAAATTTCCATTTCAATTGTCAGCATAAGTGCTGACACAGGAATCTTGTTCCCCATTTGTCATTGCCTTTTTAAACAGTGTCTGTTGACTCATGTTTTCCCAGATGTGAAAGGCTTAAGCCAGGGGTTCTCAACCTTGGCAACTTTAAGACTTGTGGACTTCAACTCCCAGAATTCCTCAGCCAGCAAAAAGCTGGCTGAGGAATTCTGGGAGTTGAAGTCCACAAGTCTTAAAGTTGCCAAGGTTGAGAACCCCTGGCTTAAGATAAAACTAGGAAGACTTTCCGTCTAATTTTTGTATAGATTAGTAGACTGAAGGTTCTCATGTAATTTATTTATATATCAAACTTATTAACCACCCATATCCCTCACAGAAGGGCTTTAGGCAGTGTACAATTTAATCAATACAATAAAACCTTAAAATCGAGTAATTTAAGATAAAAAAATTAAACATGTAAAACAAAATTATAAAATTGTAAGAGATGGAAAGATTTAAAATGGGGAGATTAAGAGTTGTTAATATAGGCGGGGGTGGTTATCATGAGTTATCCATGGCTGGTTGGGCCCTTGTGTTTCCCACACAAGGCTGCACAGTCAGGTTTTGACCCCTTTGTGGAAGGCCAAAAGATTGGGCACGTTCCTCATCTCTGGGGGCAAACTGTTCCACAAAGCAGGAGCAGCAGCAGCAGAAAAGGCCCTCCTCCTTGACCCCACCAGTAGGAATTCTCTGACTGACAAGGTCAGTAGCATGCTCTTCCCTGTCTGAATGAGTGTACAGGATGATGGAATGGGGCAAAGCCAGTTCCATAGGTAACCTGGTCCATGCCATGTAGGGCTTTATATGTAGTGACCAACACTTTGAATTGGCCGTGGAAGCAAACTGGCACCCAGTGCAGTTCGCGGAGAAGAGGTGTTATATGTGCCCTTCTTTGGGCACCCAGTGTAGCTCACGCAGAGTTGAAGCTTCCAGATACTTTTCAAGGGTAGCCCCATGTATAGAGCACGTTGCAATAGTCCAATCAGGAGATGCCCAGAGCACTAGTGACCAAGTGGAGAGCATATATAATGATTTACATTTCTTCTATATGCTCAGAGATAATTCCAGAGATACATTTGGAAATGAGAATCTTATAAACTAACATTTCAGGGCATGCAGCTGAACATCTATGGCATGCTGATACACTTCTAAGAGTCTTTTGGTCCAAAATTTGAATTAAGAGCCTGCTTTTAGTTGCACATGGCAGTTTACACGTTGCATTTATTTATGTGTTTGCATGCAGGCTGTGCAAGCATATCTTGCAGGAAATTTATTATGTGAACTGGAACATTTAGAAGCTCTTAATAGAATGTGAGTTGGAATAAACATCCTGCAAATAGTACAATTCTACAGTTTTTTCCTTCTCATTTACATAGTTTGTTATTTTATGCAAAATGAACTATTAGCTGATATTTTAATTATTTAACATAATGAAGCCTGTACTTTTAACTCTTTATACTTTAGGTAGAAGGATACAGAGAGATATATAATGCTTAACCGAGAATAAATCCCATTGAATTTAGTAACTCCTACAGGATTGGATTTAAATCAGATAACAAATTTCATCAGCTAATTGGGAGAATCCTGAATATCTGCAACAGGTGTGCTATGATTTGGACTGTGCTCTCAAGAAAAGAGAAATTTCAGATGGATAGTGATTACTTTGAAAATACACCAGTATTGTTTTGTACTCCCAGGCTCTTTATAATCAAATAAATGGGGTCATGTTTTGTTTTGTTTTAAATTAGAATGGATTACCTGATTGTTTCTGAAAATAAGATGAAAGATCTCTAGATATTTGCACACAAAAAAAACCTCCTTTGTTCAGTTGAATAAACTGCCTTTCTGGCCCAGATATGTGATTTCCCTAGATAGCTCTGAACCCCAAAAGAGGAAGCAATTAAAACATGTAATCAGAGATAGGAAACATGCTGTTGCTGAATTACTGCTCCAACAGTTCCACCCACCATGATCAAAGGTGTGCAGTCCTGGAAATGGTCATTTGGCAAGTGTAAGGGTTATGACACACCATACAATTCATAAGGAGACAATCCTAAATCTTTCCGTAGCTGTGTTCTTATTCGCAACAATACTAAAGGTAAACATTTTATCCAAGTCATTTGAGTTTCATATTGTGGAATTTCCCACTTGAGGTAATTTAAAGTCAACTTGGATGCATTGAAATAGCCTCACCATTAGATGTTATAGAGCATTTTATATATTTGTCTACATATCATACTTATCGTATAACGAACCATATATTAACGATAGAAAAGTATCAATTATCCCTCCCCTAGCCATTCCTTTGTCTGTATGTATTTACAAATAAATTGCTTAGCAAAGAGCCAACAAAGGAGCGCTCACCAAACTCTGCTTGAGTTTGTTTGCATACAAATCTTTGTTCAAAACAACATAGCTCATTTATAATCCAATTTTTTTTCTCAACTCCTTCATTTTAAATAAGGGTTGAATTATAATTCCTTCAATTCTCTTAGGTATTATTTTTTTTTATCAGTGTGTCCTACACAGACATAAAAACATAATAAATAAATAAAACAACAACAAAAAGCAACTCCACAAAATAAATAAACAAACTTAATAAGATATTCTGAGTTACTGAAATAGTTTTGTATCAAACTCTAGTATCAACTCTTTGATTTTAATATAACGTTAGTCAAATTCCAATTTAATCAGATTCCATTCAGATGGAAACAAATTTCCATTAAATAGGTTAAATCATTTATAAATCTGAACAAATCAATTCAAAGTCATTTCTATTGGTTAATGGTTATATAGGTGTATTCCAGTTCTTCTCATCTTTTATTAAAAAAAATGACCTTATTTCTTACTGCAAGAATGGGTATTAAATTTCACATCCAGCCCACCTTCCTCAAACCAGAATTCTAAGCAGAAAAAAAATTAAAAAGATCAGACCCCCCCTTTTCTTTTCTTCTCTCTCTCTCTCTCTCTCTCTCTCTCTCTCTCTCTCTCTCTCTCTCTCTCTCTCTCTCTCTCTCTCTCTCTCTGCAGTTTACTGTTTCTTTCACAGTCTGGGATGGGGGAGAAACACACACACACACACACACACACACACACAGGATCAGCATATCCACAAATTCACTTCCATTCAAATTGCTTGTATAAACACTTTCACATACAGATATTTCATTTTATACTTTCTCCTGACAAACAAATAACTATTATTATAATTTCAAGGAACTGTTCAAAAGCCAATGAGCTCCTTTCCTCTCCCAATTTCCTTTGCTCTTAGAGCTTGCCTATTAACTTTCTTACAAAATGAGACATCCGGCCGTTATTTGTTTCACAACAGTGAAAACTCTCCTGTAGCCATACCTTTCAGAAACACGTCTTCTAAAATCCTCATGGAGTGTTTGGATTACTTCACGTGTTATGGCTTTATTCAACACCTGCTATCCATCAGGTAATATCCATTTTCCTTCTGTATTCTTTCCTTTTGTTTTATTACTTGTGGCAATCATCATTTTATTCTGTTGCCTAAATTTTTCTACATCCCTTTGCACATATACCTTTTGTGCCTCCTTTAACAAGTCATCTATACCAGTGGTTCTCAACCTGTGGGTCGCGACCCCATTTGGGGTCGAACGACCATTTCATGGGGGTCGCCAAACACCGCAGTCTGCCTTTTTTTTGGTTCGGCCATTTTTTTGGGGTTGGCCATTTTTCCCCCTTTGTGATGCGGGCCGTTGCACTGCGCATGCACGATGCGGGCCCGCCTTTTTTTGGGGGGTCGGCCATTTTTTTTTTGGTCGGCCATTTTTTTCCCTTTGCGATGCGTTGCGCCGTGCATGCGCGATGCGCCCCGTCGTGCCGCGCATGCATGATGCGCCCCGTCGTGCCACGCATGCACGGTGCGTTGGCCGCGCATGCGCAATGCGCCCCGTCGCGCTGCGCATGCGCGATGCGGGCCGGGGTCGAGCCCCAGAAAAGGTTGAGAACCGCTGATCTATACTTTTCCCTGACCATCCCTCCAATTTTTGTAATTTGTTACTTATATCTGGCCAGGATTTTACCACAAATTGTATTTTTACCAGAAGAGTATTTGCTGGGTCATCTGGATCAGTTCCAGAATACTTCCTCATTCCGTCTTTCAGTCTTTGGAGGAATGTAGCTGGAGATTCTTCTTTTTCTTGTTCTATCATTAAAACTTTACTCATGTTCTGTGTTTTTGGAACAGCTTCTTTTATTCTTCTTATCAATAATACTCTCATATCTTCCATGTTTTATTATTACTATTATCCCAATTTGGTCTTACTAAAGGAAACTTTACATCTGCCAAAATTGCCCCCTGTGCTTGGGGATTATGTTCCCTAGTCCAGACCAAATAAGCTGCTCTTTGAATTAATTGTCTTTCTTCTGGTGTAAATAATGTGCTCTGTATCACTCCTAATTCATCCCATGTGTATATGTTTGCTCCTAACCACAGATCCAGTTGCTCTGCTACCCCTATTGGATCTTCTATCATGCTTTTCATTTCTTTCTTAAAGGCGCGTAATTCAGATGCCTTTAAAGGCTCATGTACAAAACTGATACGGGCCTGTCCTTGGCCATCTACTCCATTGGGTACTTTTCTTAAAGGAAAAGCCTGTAGTGGTTTATCCTTAAAGGGAAAATTCTTTATATCTTTCATCAATTGTTCCAATTCTTTTACTAATACCTTATAGGGTCCACCTCTCACAGCTCCCTGGGCTTGTGTTACAGGAGCTGGTAGGGGTGGAGGAATAGGTATTTGTACATTTGTTGGTTGTGATAGATTAGGATTATAAGGTGGGGGTAAATATTTCATGGATTTTTCATCATCTTCTTCTTCCTCTATTTCATTCTTCTCTTCTTCTTGTAAATATATTGAAGTTACTTTATGAGGGCTAGGGCCACTCATAGTCAAGGTGACCCATTTATCTGTGTTCCAGATTAAAACATAGTCTAATTCATTGACCAATGATCTACAGTACATGTTTTCCTTGACACATATTAATATAAATTCTGACAAGCAAAATAGTCATTTGTTCCTAATCTAGGCCACTCTACTTTTTCATCTTCCCACCAGACAAAACAACACAAATTAACCATACCTTCCTTGGTTATATCTAATTTACTAATTATTTCATTATACGGAGGTTTTCCCCAGTTACTCAACAAAATCCCTAATGGACTTTCTTTATATTTAATTTGGGGTTCCTCCTTATTTTTCTCAAACACTTCTTTCCTGGAGTACTCCTTGTGTTGCCCATACTGGTTTACCGTTCTGTGTATTCTAATTGAGACTTCACGTAAATTCCTTAATTCACTTCCCCTGATCCCCCTAGATATGCACTCGCATATCAGAGGTCCACTTTAACTAAGTGGATACTTGGGACGTTTCACACACTCCCAAACTCTCAAATTCACACAGGCCTATCCAGTCTTCCCACCGACTGCCTAGGCAGTGTATACTGGCCACCCCAGAACACTTACCTAGGTCCGTGCACGGAGTTGCCCAGTTCCCGGAAGCCAGCAACACACACACCGGTTCAATTCGTATTTCTGTCTAATATCAACTCTATGGGTTTGCCGAGGAAAGCGTTGCTGCTCCTTTACCAACAAGATGAGATAGACTGTCGAAATCGACAGGGCATGCCTTCCACATCACCTTCTGGATCCGGTGCAGACAAACGATCCCGGTCTCGAGCCGCACGTTGGGCGCCAAAACTGTTGGTAGAAATTCTAGCCCATTGAATAACACCAAACAGCAAGTTGAAATTAGACAGAGATTTATTAGCTACAACGGTTTGCAAAGCGTGGTGGACTCCAAATAAATATTTGAGCCACACCTAGTCACAGCAAAAACACATATTATATACATTCTATCCCGACGCCTTGGCCCCTCCTCTGAGGTTACAATCTTATCAGAGCCGCCTAAACAAAATACATTATACCTGCCCCTTACTATTTTGCTTCACCTATTCCCTTATATGTACTTTATCATGAAATCCTACAGCTCAGTGTGGAAATCCTATAGCCTACGTGCAGAACTCTTATAAGGTACGTGTGCATGTAGAAATTGTGTAGAAATCTTGCAGTCTACGTGTAGAAATATTGTGTAGAAAACTTACTGTCTGCGTGTAGAAATTTTACAGAGTACGTGTCACTTAACTTTACTTTTTATTCTAAAATTTTATTCCTAACAATTTGAATGGTATGTTGACATAACTATTCAACTTTTGCATCTTGTAACTCTCTGTTGCAGCAAATTCATTAACATGAATCCTCTTTGAATGATTTGCAACAATTCTTCCCAGACTTCTCTCCTGCCCCTTATTCAATAGGTCCAATGGACTCCTCTTCTACATGTTGACAGGTTGCTGAAAAGCAATGGTCTTCCTTAGGCACTCTTCCCACTCCCAGCGGGACAGAGAAAAAACTATTTAATGTCTCTTCCTCCTCCTTCCCTCCTGGAAGTGCCACTTGTGGACACACCCCTAACCTCCTTATTTTCTTCTTCCACGATACCAGGGGACATGGCAGAGGCCTTGAAGGCAGAGGAAAAGAGATTTGAATTTTCCCTCTGCAGGGCTCATCAAGTCTGGGTGTGGTCAGTCAGGGCGGTGACCTCGTCATCTTTCTTTGCCAGGTCTTCAATCATCTGGCTCTGTGAGCTCCAGGCGCTGATTCCCCCAGACCAGATGTGAGCACACCAGACATTGAGCAAATTGGTTGCAGTATCTGAGTACATAGCGGACGCTTCGCTCCACTCTGTCAGGTACTCCGCTAGATCCATTGCTGCCACCGTCTTGACCCGCAGGCTTCTCTGGGTAAAACAATGGTGGGCCGATCTGAAATCCAAGTGGCACCTAGCAACCGCCCCTTATACCGGTACCTACCTCTTCAGCCCTGTCCTCGAGCCATACCTAGTCAAGGGAAAGGACAAACGTAAGGTACTTGCACACCCCTCCAGGAGGTTGGACAGAAGGCCCCAACAAGACTTCAGGAGGCAGTCTTCGACCCTTTCCCCCGAGACAGGATCGCTAGGACCGCCAAAACCCCAGAGACAGGGCCCAGTACCAGTCTAAGCGGTCTTTTCGGGGTTCAGGAGGCCGTCTGTATAGACGAAACAAATGATTCCAGGGAGACATCTCCCATAGGTGGCCAGCTATCCCTATTCAGCGACACTTGGGAGGCCACCACCACAGACTCATGGGTGATAGACACCATCCGACACGGCCTCACCCTGGAGTTCTTATCCATTCCTCCAGGACGCTTCCTAGCTTGCCCCAACACGAGAAACGCCACCAAGACAAGGCTCATATCCATGGCCATCTCCCATCTTCTGTAGATAGAGGCCATAGAGTCAGTGCCCATGGAACAGAAAGGACAGGGGTTTTACTCTATTCCGTTCGTGGTACCCAAGGCCTTGGGGGGCTGGAGGGCGATATTGGACTTGAAAGGACTAAATTACTTACTTGGCCTACAAACAGTTCAAGATGCAGACTCTCAAGTCTATCCTGGGCAGCATCAGGAGGGGGGATTTCCTGTCCTCCATAGACCTAACGGAACCTTACCTACACGTTCCGATCCTTCCCGAGCACCGCAAATTCCTCCGGTTTTGTTATGCGCACTGGCATTTTCAGTACAAAGCGCTCCCGTTTGGCCTTTCCTCGGCCCCACGTGTATTCACGAAGATCTTACCGGTATTAGCCGCCCATCTGAGAATGATCCCGGTGCGCGTTCAATGCTGTCTGGACGATATCCTTATCCAGTCCTGCTCCTTCCATTTGGCCCAGTTGGACCTGGCACTCACCATCAGGACTCTTCAGGTTCACGGATTTTCCGTGAACTTCCAAAAGAGCCACATGGTCCCTTCAACTCGCCTCCTCCACCTGGGGGCAGTCATAGACTCAAACCTTTGCAAGGTCTTCCTCTCCCAGGAACGCCAGGACAGCATCCGGACCCTCGTACACCGGGTCCAAAGGGAGAGGGTAGTTCCTCTGGTCCAGTTGTCACAGTTGCTGGGGAATATGGTCTCCTGTATGGGGATCATTCCATGAGCCAGGTTGCATTCCAGAGAGCTTCAGTGGTTCCTTCTCCCCTTTCAGAAGCTGAACATGAGCTCTTCCAACAGGAGGGTAAGAGTACCACGCCAGACACTGTTGTCCCTCCTGTGGTGGACCTCTTCGGCAATGGTCAAGGGATCCCTCTTCAAGGAGCCTGCTAGGCTCACCTTGACCACAGACGCCAGCTTATTTGGCTGGGGGGCTCACCTCCAGACACAACTGGCCCAGGGTCGATGGTCCAGTTTGGACTTAAGCCACAGTATAAACTGGCTAGAACTCAGGGCCATTAATCTGGCCCTCCGTCACTTCTCCACCATGGTGGTGGGACAATATGTGCTAGTATGAACAGACAACGTGGTGGCAAAGGCGCACATAAACAGGCAGGGAGGGACCTGATCCAAGTCCCTTATGCTCGAAGCCCACAGTTTGAACTCTTGGGCAGAGACCAATCTTGGCTCGCTCAAGGCAGAGCATATATCGGGGGAGGCGAATCAACAAGCGGACTCCCTGAGCAGGTCTACAGTGGACCACTCAGAGTGGCGCCTGGACCCAGCTCTGCTCAGGGAGATCTCAGACAGATTCGGACAGCCCCAGTTGGACCTGTTTGCCTCCCCGATTAACTCTCAACTGCCCAGGTTCTTCACCAGGTTCCCATCCCCAAGGGCAGACAGAAAGGATGCTCTTCGCAGCGAGTGGCCCAGGAGTTGCTGTATGTCTTCCCTCCCCTCCCCCTGATTCCGGCAACCATCCACAAGGTGCTTCAGGAGCAGGCGGAGGTCATCTTGGTTGTTCCACACTGGCCGAGACGCCCGTGGTTTGCCGACCTTGTGGAGCTTTCCATCTCACCGCCATGGAGGATTCCTCCAGAACACATCTCCCTCAGCCAAGGAGCCCTTCAACACTCGGATCCCAGTCGATTGTAAATCAGTTTCCTTTGGAAGAAAGAATCTAGTTAATTGTTCTTGTTCTTCTTCTTTAGATTGTATTATAAAATGTTCAGCAGTCGATTGTAGATCAATTTCATTTGGAAAAAAGAATCTGGTTAATATTTCTGTAATAGTCTCTTTCAATATTGCTTTAAACTCTTGCTTAAAACTCTTCACTATTTCAAGCCTTTCTTCATGAAATTTATCAATACAGTCCAAAATAGGTTTAACATTTGAATGTAAATTCCACTCCATTTTAAATTTAAAACAATCACTCTGGCTGTAAATCAATTCCTACCGCCATCTCTCTGGCTTCGCTTACGAGAACAAGAAGAGAGAAAAAAGTAAAGAATTCACTTTCACTTTCCAGCACTTTCCTCTAACAATGAAAGCAGTGAAAGCTATACGCCATTTTGAAAGCATTATGTTGATTGTAGAAGTTAGAAATATATAGCCAGAAAAACAATTAAAAAAATGATGAACATTTTATAATACAATCTAAATTAGAAGAAGAACAAGAAAAAGAAGAAGATAGTACTGAGAATAAAGAGAATAAAGGGAAATGGATCTTGCTTGATAAACAGTTCATCTATGGAGAGGAAGAGGATTTGTTTCAAGAAAGGAAGGGATGGCTATTCCTTTTAGATAAGCAGCAAGAAGAGGATTTAATTGAGAAAAAAGAGACATTGATTCAGTTTAAGAAGCAACTTACTTATGGGGCTGAAGAAGTAAAGAAGAGAGACTTATTATTTGGAAGGGAGGCCTCGTTATGGAGGTTTACCTGGTTGAAAAAAAACACCTAGAATTCGATTGAAGGAATGAAATTTAAAATTGTATGTAAGGAGCTATGGGTAATTTAAAATTATGGACTGAATTAAGGACTAAGATTATGAGTAAGATGTAAGAGAAGATGATTAATGGATATAATTAAATTGATGAAGAATGTATTTGCTTTGAAATGATCTAGGTTTGATATTAGATTGATTGATTGATGGGATAGATAAGCATTATCTGATTGGATAAAGTTGAAGGAATGTAAGTTAGAAATGGAATAAATAGACTGTATTGGTTATGGAGGTTTATTTGACAGATGAGAAAGCCCAGAAGTCGATTGAAGAAATGAAATTTATAATTAAATGAAAGGAATTAAGGCTAATCTAAGACTATGGGCTGAATCAAAGACCAATTTTATAAGTAAGATGTAAGAGAGGATGTTTAATGGAAGATATATTAAATTGATTAAGAACAAAAAAAAATTTTCTTTTTTTTTGTTTGAATTGAGGGGTTTATTGATATTATTTGTTTATTTTTCTAAAAAGATGATTTTTTTTGATGTTTAATGGTTTGAAAGAGGTTGATTACTGGAAGATGTATATAAAACTTGATTGTTTGGGTGATTTTATATAACCTCTCAATGGATTGAAGTGATTTAAGGTTTGACTTAGATTGATGGTTTAGATATGTAAATGAAAATTATTATTCTTAACAAGATGATTTGTTTGTTTTGTCTAATGGATTGAATTGATTTAGAGATTGCATATAGTATATAGTTTAAAATTCTTGTTAGGATTATATAATAATTTTGTTTGATGTAGTGGGTTTTCTTTTGTTTTACCCTGTACTCACTCTGGGAAGTCGGGGGGGGGAGGGTTAGGGAGGGTTTATAATTTTATATATGATGTTTTCTCAACTGTAATTGGGGTTGATGTAAGAATATGTAATTACTGTCATTAAGGGGTTGCTCGGGTGGCCTCTGGGCACCACATCTGATGGAAAGAGGAAGGAGGAGTGAAGGCTGATGTAAGTGGAAGTTGATAAGAAGGGGGAAGAGTAGGATGGAGATAGAGAAGGATGGAGGGAAGTAGAAAGGAAGTAGAAAGAAGGATGGCAAGAGGGGGGATGAGTAGGGATAGGTGGGTATAGAGAAGAGAAGGAGGGAGGAAAGTAGGTAGCTAGTTGGTATGTGAGGGGGGAAGGATAGGGTTAGGGGGATGTGGTGGTGGGGGTACCGGGCAGTAATGTTAATTGTTTGGCATGATTATTTTCAGTTGAGCTATTGGTATTTGATGTATTGAAAAATGTATTTATGTTTTGTTTATGGATGATTGTTTATTTTAACACTATGATTTGATTTGAGTAGTTTCTTTTTTCTGTAAAAATTAAAAAAAACCAATAAAATATATTTAAAAAAAAACAAACACTCGGATCCCCAGGGGCTCCAGTTGGCCGCCTGGCACTTGAGCAGAGAAATTTAGCCAGACAATCTTATTCATCAAGGGTGATCTCCATGGTCCAAGCTTCCAGGCTCCCCTCGACTAATAAGATCTATGACACGGCATGGAGAAACTTCTGCCTGTGGTGCACTAAGCACCAACTCCAGCCTCTTTCTGTCACCATTCCAAATATTATAGACTATTTGCTGAAGGGTATGGATAGAGAATTAACACCTAGCACTATCCGCAGGCAGGTAGCGGCCTTATCCACGGTGCTTACGTGTCACAATCTGGTTCCTTTAACCCAGCACCCAGTGGTAAGTGCCTTTCTCAAGGGGGTGAATAACGCCAGGCCACGTCGGTTCGTCGCTACCCCTCTTGGGACCTGTCATGGGTGCTACAAGTGCTAATTTCAACGCCATTTGAACCCATCAGGTCTTGTTCCTTAAGACTCCTTTCACTGAAAGTGGCTTTCCTGATTGCAGTCACGTCAGCCAGACGTATTTCAGAGCTGGCTGCCCTTTCGGTTAGGAGTGACCTGTGCACCTTCCATGAGGACAGGGTGGTCCTTCATTTAGATCCATCCTTCATTCCGAAGGTCAACATAGGACCCAAGAGGTGGTACTTCCAAATTTTTGCCCCAATCCATCCCATAGGCTGGAAAGACAGTGGCTCAAACTGGACTTATGCAGGGCCCTGCGTTATTATATAAAACGAACCTCTGCATTCCACAAGTCAGAGGCCCTGTTCGTATCCTTCCAGCCCTCTTCCATGGGTCAGAAGGTCTCTTCTTCAACCATGGGGAGGTAGATTAGGGCGTGCATCGCCCGTGCTTAATCTGTCTCAACCCCTACCGGTTCCTGGACACATCACTGCCCACTCCACTCGCAGTGCTGGTACTGCGTCCCAGTACTGGGAATGGAATATAAATTATCTTTGCTAAACCTGATTGAATTCAGAACAATGCACATTCATAGTTTTTTAGTACCTCTTTAACAATCATTTAAAAGATTTTAAGATCTTCTCATAAAAGAGCTCCCAAGCGCCTCATGTTGGGAAGGAGGGAAAACTCATAAATCTGTAATCTTATACATATCCTAAATATTTCATAAAAATACTTCACAGAATATATTAAATAGAACAGATAATAAGTTAAATAATAAATTAAGTACTTCATTATCTTAAAGAAGATTTATATAGGTAAAATCTTTTAGTTGTAATTTACTGCTGGTGACATCATGAACCAGTCTTTATTGTCAATAAAATGGAACTGATTTGTGTTGCCTTTTTCTGAAACATTTTTTTTAAAACCTCGTAGCTTCCCTCAGTCTTTGCTAATACCGTGTAGTCTGTTATCCAAGTGATAACTGGGCAATATCCTGCTTAACATTTTGATTCAACGTGGCTCACTGCTGCTTCTAAATAAATGCAAGGTTGCATTGAACTAATCTGAAACGTGGAAAACTAAATCCAATTGTAAAAGGCAGAATTTGCATTATTGCTTCTGCATCTGCAATAACTCTCTTGATACTTACTGTATGGCATCATTATATCTTCTTGCCAAGAGGTATAAAAATCTGGCACAGCAGCGTAGTTGGATAGTCCTTTCCTTTTTGTTCTCTCTCAGCATTGCCAAGAACATTTTCATCCTTTGCTTTGCAGCTGACAATACAAAAGAACAACTTCATGCAAGTCAAACTCTAAGGCTTTTTTGAAGAGGAGGAAAAGATTGAAGACTCTGGATGTTTAAAAATAAACTTAATTGCTTTGTTTGATGTCCAATGGATTGATCTGAAAAGAAGTGAAAGTTAAAATGTTTAAAATGTAGTTGGTTCATAGTTAAACTTGGATATATGGAGTGAAGAAGGTCTACAAATTTAAAATGATTGTATAGAGCTGAATGGCTTTAACTTGAAATTATTTTTTTTCTCTTTTCTTCTTTGTTTACATGTACAAATGGATATCAAATAATAAAAAATGTTATAAAAAAATAAACTTAATTGCTGTTTGGTGGGGCAGTTCAAAACAATCTTCAGTTTTGCCTTGAGATAATGGTATTGACTGGTGATGTTGCTAGAAATTCACTCATCACGGTTATTTGAAGTGTGGGGGTACTGTCATCTTTCCTGTAATGTTTCAGAGAGTGTTTGATAACGTGCATCAGTTCCATTCCATAAATTTTGTTAAATTACTTATTTGAAAATTGTGATGTGATGTGGTGAGGTGTTTTGTTTTTTTAATTTTCCTTTGCTGTTGCTTCTTTCAAAAAGGGCAGTGGTTTTGAGTGCAATCTGTTTACAGTGCTGGTCTGCAAGTAAGGAGTTTTTAAGGGCTTGTTTGAGAACGAGTTTAGGAGACCAAACACCAAACTTTATATGCTTACCCGTAACCTCTAGTGTTCCATTTTCATCATATCCACCTGCTCATTTCTGCATCTTCTTTTACATTGATGATGACAACAGGGTAGATTTTCCTAAGGGCCAGTGTAGCCCAGAGATCACCCTCCTTAATCCTAATGCAACCATTCTGCCCACTTCGCTTTGACTGGCATTTGCAATGGAGGTATTATCTGCGGGAATATGCATTTATAGACTACTAGGAATCAATTTGATTTTGAAGCAACTGTGCAAGCCTTCTGGGGGAAGCAGCTGCTTTAATACTTCAAATGCCAGTTCACTTTCCAAAGACCCCCTTCTGATATTTTTTACAGCTGTAATGGAATCAAGCAACTCTATGTGCACCTTTGATAAATACAAAAAGCCAACTCAGTTATTTGTAAGCCAATCTCTGTTTAGCTGAGATGGCCCTTTACAGATATACAGTGCTCTACAGGATGTTGAAGAGTCAGACCAGACCAAGAGTCAGCTAATCTTTCAGAGAGATGAAAAAAATAAACTTTTAACAAAGGAGAATCTCAAAAGAACTCAACTAAAGACCTTCTAATACAAATACAAATATAAATATAAAGTTTATTACATAATTACTCTTTGAAGGAGATGGATGGTTCATAAATATAAAAAATAAAGTCTGCAAATGCAAGCACATCATGAGTTTTCAAAATCTCAAATAGCAAATTAATTATTTTTATTTGATTGTGAGTCTTCATCAATGTCATCTACAGGAATTAAGTATTGTCTGACACTGTCAACTGCCATGTTGCTAATTTGTAATGTAGTCAGAACAGAGCTAAATAGATCAAAAAATAGTTTGCTCCTATACATTTTTTTAAAAGTCTAGATTTGAATTAACTTCCAGAATTGCAGTTAGCTTTTAATAATATGTTTATTTTTCCATTTAGAACTTATCTTTGGTATATGATAAACTTAGGGTAACAGCATGATTTATATATTTTTTAAATTGCATTACTTTGCTTTCCAGATGTATAATATAGTGTCTGCTATTTCAGTTACCTGAAATTCCTCTAAAATGCGAATTTTATGACTTTGCAGTACTGGGCATTGGCATTGGCATTTGCTTTGCCTAGTCTAATCTAATGCAATCCTCTCAAAGATATTTCACTTATAATTTTGAGTGGGAAAGGAGAAGCAATAGGACTAGCACCCAATCTTTGTGGTTTAGAAAGTAACTCTTCAACAACTTGGCCTATTGATAGATTGAAAAAAAGAGAAATGTGTAATCTCCCAGGCATTTAGCTTTGTCACATCTCCTTCTTCCCTTACGGCATGCAGTTAACAGCTTCTGATCATATTAGGCTCCAGATACTTCTGTATCTCATTAGAGCTTCAGAGAGTTCTCTCGTATAAGAGATTGCCAGTTCAGAACCTTGAAAGGATAACCAAGAGAGAGGAAAAATCCTCTTTGGAGACATTTCAGTCAATCAACCTGTCAGCTAATGGTTGATTTTTATTGAATGCCTCTTAGGAAAAAGAACAGAGAATGTGCCTCCCCTTGGATGTGTTTCCATTCAGCAACCTCCAGCAAGGTTTAACTTTTCTTTAGGTGTGCATTGAACTACAGGTGATGCAATTTAAGAATTACATTGCACTGCAAAAGCATCTTCAAGATGAAGCTTTGTTTGGCATCTGTCTTGCTGCTGGTTTCTCATTTATCTGCACATTTTTGTCAAGTTCTCTATAGCCCTCTCTAGACACTGTATAATTTTATTTTGCTGCATAAATAAAATTTAATTAAGTCACCTTAAATTAGGACAAGGGATGATTTTTCGGGTGAAAAATAAGATGATTTTTCAGGTGATTATTAAGGAAACAAATGGCAATAAAAGCAATTACCGGTAAATACTGAAACATTCAATTGTTTTGATTGCCATTTGTTTCCTTAATAGAAGGAAACTGTTCTAAACATACTAGGAGAAGTTTGGAAATTGACCAAGTTTAAAGCAGTGGCCCATCCTTATTTAATAGTCAAGATATGTATTTTCTGATCAGCTGCTGCGGTTGTTCTGTAAAATCAGTTTCTATATCATTGGCATTCATAAGAGGGCTCAAAAAAACAAGATGGCAGATATTTCACCACTTCCCAACCTCTTTGTAGATAGGTTGAATATATAAGGCTAAACTTCATTTTGTGATAAATATTTTATGTAATTACCCCCAAATTTTGGTAGTCAGGAATTTCAGTGGTGCATGTAGAGAGAATTCCAGAGCCTGTAACAAAAATGTGGGTGAAGAGTGGGTGCCAATATTCCCTCATTTCTACAGATTGCTTCTCTTTGCATTAAAGCAAGCCTACTCCCACCTTAGGCATGGAAGCTGGCTGGATGACTTGGGGCCAATCATTCTCTTTCAACCTAACTTGCAGGGTTGTTGTTCTGGGGAAGAGAACGGAGGAGTATCAGTTGTAAGGCTGCAGATTCTTCCTTCAAACTCACCCCAACACTTGAGTTTGGCATTTGATAACTCCACAAATATGGAAAAAAGAAATATCATGTTGTTAGGCCAGGTTACCCCCCTTCATTAAAGTCTTTGCATTAAAGCAGGATATGATTGATGCCATCAGGTATTAGAGAGTTACTGTATACTTTTTTAGTGAACAATCCAAAACTCAGTTCTTAAAATATGTTTCTAACAAACTTTTCCAGGAACAAAATGCTATGATGAAAAAGAAGGACATATTTTTCATGGCAAAAACATTATTGGAAAGCTGGAAGAACAAATCTGTACGTCTCATCTAAATATTTAAAATTCTTTAGTATACATCTCACAGTCACTCATGCCCTTATCACCTCGATTACTGCAATGCTCTCTACATGGGGCTACCTTTGAAAAATGTTCGGAGACTTCAGGTAATGCAGAATGCAGCTGCGCGAGCAGTGTTGGGCTTGCCCAGAAATGCCCACATTTCGGCATCACTCCGCGAGCTGCATTGGCTGCCAATTGGTCTCCGAACCCAATTCAAAGTGTTGGTTATGACCTATAAAGCCCTACATGGCATCGGACCAGGTTATTTACGGGACCGTCTGCTGCCTCATGAATCCCAGCGGCCGGTTAGGGCCCACAGAGTCGGCCTTCTCCAGGTCCCGTCAGCCAGACAGCGTCGCCTGGCGGGGCCTAGGGGAAGAGCCTTCTCTGTTGCGGCCCCGGCCCTCTGGAACCAACTTCCCCCGGAGGTCCGTGTCGCTCCCACCCTCTCCGCCTTTCGTAAATTACTTAAAACACCCCTCTGCCGGCAGGCCTGGGGCAGCTAACATCTTGCCCCTAGCCAGTGTATGTTTGTGTGTATGTTTGTGGAATGATTGTTTTTTTTCTTTTTTAACTTAGGGGTTTTTATATTCTTGTATTTATTGGTGATTTCTATTATGTTGTGAGCCGCCCTGAGTTTTCCGGAATAGGGCGGCATAGAAGTCAAAATAAATAAATAAATAAATAAATTTCCAATTGACTAGTTATGTTTCATAAATATAGGGATATAGCCATACATTTTGATAAAGATGGCATCTGTACTCTGTGATAAAAGCAAAATTGAGAGCAGCGTAGAATTTTAATGTGAATTTTACTTCGCATAATGTGAAATAGTGGCCACGTTCACATATAGTACTAATCAGTGTAGTGTAATTTTTATTTGTTTGGTGGTTGTTTGATTTGTGTGCCACTCATCTTGCCTAGAAGCAACCCTGGGCAGCTTACAAACATTAAAAACTAGTAAACATTAAAACAATAAGCAACAATAATAATTTACAAATTATTATATATTTGTCTTATAGTTAGTATGGCTTGCATAGCATCAGATCAAGTCATACACAGTATATGAATCTATGTCATCACCTTTAATGGCATATAAAACTATATTTGCATATATGTTGCAGAGCTTTTCAGACATTATAGTATTTTTTAAAGATTTATTATCCTGCCTTTATTATTTATATAAGTAACTCAAGATGGCAAACAGACCTAATACTTCAAATTCCTATTTTCTCCACAGAAACTCTGAAAGTGAGTTGGGCTGAGAGAGAGTAATTGGCCCAAAGTCACCCAGCCAGCTTTCTTGCCTAAGACTAGAACTCATAGTCTCCTGGTTCCTAGCCTGGTGCCTTAACCACTAGACCAGACTAGCTATTTTCCATTAATATTTATTTATTATTAAACATGAATGGTTAATACTTACATTATTATAATTCCCATTAATCATCATTAGTGTAGTTGACAGGGAAGAATGGGAGTTGTAATTCTACAATTCTGGAAGGTATAAATTTGGGGAATGAAGTGGAATAACTGAGCTTCTTTTCTCAGAATTGCTTTTTTCCTAATTGTCCTTGACAAAGTATGTAATTTTTGCAGTTTAATTGGAAAAAAAAAATCAGTATAATTAAACTGAATTTTGAAAGAAGGATTTGGAACTTTATAAACTAAAGTTCACAAGTTCTAAGAATATACTCATCTTGATTTAAAAGATAAATGTTGAAATCATGTTCTAATTCTGTATCTGAAAGTTGCAGTTATGCATTTCCATAGGTCTATTTATACTCTTTGAAAACTTAATTAGAGGGTTTAGTATTGAAAGTCATCGGATGCAGTCCTTCAAATGGAATCAAACCTAGCAAGAGTCTCTGGCCTTTGAAGCTATTTCTGTCACCTTTGGGTTGAAATGTCTAAAACAAATGCTGTGAGAGGGAGGAAGAAACAGCAAATTATCTTTATCAGCGGGATATGTGGACTCCGTTCTGAAGGAGGGAGGAAGAAGGACATGCAGAGGAAGCAGTCTCTGTACATCCCTTTTCCTTCAGCCATGTAAGCCTCCTTTTGGACAGCTTTTACTTCCTGAAGGCATTGCAGATTTTGACAGAACTGGAAAGAAAAGAAGCACGTGGCCAAGCCGCTTTTTTAAAAGTCAATTAAGGTGAATGTTACCACTGGAATGCTTTAATCAACATAAGCAACAACAGCAACAGCTTAGTTTTTCTAATTTTCAAGGAAGAGTAATCTGGGTTACCTGGTTGTTAAGGGAGCATCTGCTAAACTCTAATTTCATATCTTACTTTAGCTGTAAATTTGTAAGTGGACCTTGGTAAGCCATTATCTCACTTGCCTCAGACTTCTTGGAAATAGGTGATTAATAACACTGAACTACTTTTGCAGGCTAACATAAAATAATTAAGACACATGAAATACTGTCTACTTCTGCTGACTGTTGGCTTCCTGCAGTTTGGTGGTTCGATTCTCATCGGCTCAAGGTTGACTCAACCTTCCATCCTTCCAAGGTCAGTAAAATGAAGACCCAGATTGTTGGGGGTAATATGCTGACTCTGTAAATCACTTAGAGAAGGCTGTAAAGCACTGTGAAGCGGTATATAAGTCTAAGTGCTATTGCTATTGCTCTTCTGGGTAGAAGATCTGTTTTTCTTGCATCTGTGACAGTTTCCCCTTTTATACCAATCGTGTTCATGTGCTAAACGTTTAAAGACAATTGTCCAGAGTTTACGTAAAACTATATATTTGCAGTGGGTGGGTGAGTGAGTAGGTGGGTGTCACAGTAGATGGCAGCACTTAGCTGAGCTTGATAGGAAGGGTAAATAGGGTCAGACATGGTTAGGAGTTTTATGGATGAGAGACCACTAGGGAATGTTAAGCATCTAAGAACACTGAAAAATGGGGAAAACATGCTAGAAGAAGGCAAAGGTAAGCCACTTCCATATCATTGGCAAGAACACTGTGTTTGTGTCTATTAATATGTGTAATTGTGGGTAGCCGTTATGCAAAGACTGCTTCATATCTTTATGTATACTGACAATCTCCATTAACTCAGTATTTTATTTCTATTATCTTGATGACAATTCTAGAACTTCTAGCAATTGGGAGGGGTCCGGGCAGGTTCAGCTTGTCATGTGCACCCCGAGGGAGATTGGCAAGCCTACTCCTCCTGGACCTCACCAATTGTGCCATCACAGAGACAGAGAAATGGAGAGCTTGGTGCACCAATTCAGCCTGCTGTGCATGCCACAGGAGAGATCGGGTGGACAGGAAAGCGTCTGCGGGCCACAGGGTTCACCCTGGGTAGGGAATTCTCAGGGACGTGGGCAGCCATGGGACACCTGCCTGCCACTTCCAAGGAGCGCTGTCCTGGCTCCTGTACTCAAGGCACCGAGGCAAGCAAACTCAGGCAATGTGGGGCTCTCAATTGCAAATAGGTTTAAAAGATGGCAGTAGGCATTGCATATTGATAATCTTTGGGAAGATTTACTCTTTCAGCACTTTATGTCTTGGAGGTTCCTTCTAATGCTTGCTCAGGTGTTAGAGTGATATTACTACTTGCTATTCTTGCTGACATTGTCTCAAATTGCTTTTGAAAGCTCTGTTTTCTAAGGAACATCCTATCTGACAATGAAGAGTACCTGTTTTGACTAACAGAGGAATTTTCTCAGCTATAAGAATGTTCACCATGGCGTGCATTGATTACAGTAGGAAAACAGCCTGAGGATATGGATTGATGATGCTCGTGGTGTTGAAATAAACAAGTTCCAGAGATGAAAAACTTTGCACTTAAAAAAATAAATGTTTTCACGTTTTAGTATTTTTTTTCAAATTATCATTTATTGCATCAGAGTCACTATCCTAGCCTGCAGGAGATGATAACTTCAGTTTCTTTTAACATATGTTTTCGAAATATAGCAGAGGCTGTGATTATGATAAATTGTTACAACTCTGGAAGCTGGTTATCTGCAATAAAATTTAAAAAAATTCCTCAATCAGTGCTGCTTCACATACATCTATTTTATTTCATTAATTAGTTCAAGTGTATTTGTTTACTGTTCCAAGCAGTATTTCAGAGCTATTGCTGTATATTTGCTAGAATTCCCTGACGGTATGCATGGAGATGCTATTTTCATACCCAAAGTCCCAAGTAACATGGATCTTCTTAGAAATGTTAGTTTTCATATGAAACTACTCCCTCTACTCTCACATATTGATAGTTGGACAGGATCCTGCTTCAGGTAGTTGTTGCTATGGAAAATCTGTCAATCCCATATGCCTTTTGTAAGGCAGGTGGCTTTAGTCTCTGTGAAGTTTTTCATGTTTGGCTGTGCACAGGCTAGTTTGGCACATATCTTAAAAGCTGGTTATGAATGAAATAAGTTGCATAGGGACTCACTGCTGGAGCAGGTATTTAATGTATATAGACTGCAAGATAGTGGTTTTGATTTGGAATGCAGCCAAAAATCAGAAGCATAGAAGCTGTCTAATAATGCAAGGCAAGGTCAGGGCTTGGGGAAAAGGGGAAAAGAGCAATCGCACATGACAGAGACAGTGAAGTTGGGAAGATGCTGAGTGATAAGGGACTTGCATTTTTAATCCCAAATTTGCTATGGTGAGGCTGGCTGAAAAGTCTCACTTCTATCTTTGGAGGCTGAAGATATGAAGGGAAGAGTGTCCAGGGGGTGTTGGAGGAAATATCTTAAGGAATTACTTACTGGGATATCCTCACTGTCAGATTCAAATATTAAAGATCTTGGCAATAGTTCTGCTACACTTTTTCACATGGTGTTTGATTTGGAGGGCCATTGTAGTAACTCTGTCAACAGGATTAACCTCAATGTCTCATTTTCTACTTCTAGACATTTGTGATGCTGTCTTTTATTTTTTTTTCTATTAAGAAGTAACGACTTAGAACACAAAGCATATTTTAATATCAAATTGTCCTTATCCTAATTCTTTGGTAGAATTCACTGATGACCTCAGACACTTAAGACTCAGCTCTTCCGGCTTCCGGTGGCTCCGCCGGCGTCGCTAGAGTCTCCTCTGTGAGGCTCCGTTCCCTGGGTTTGTGAAGCCGCAAAAAACAGCGTACATCAGCTGTTTTTTTGCGGTGAAAAATCCCCTCTTCAGGCAAAGAAGAGGTGTAGAGCATCAGGAGCAGGGTTGAGCACCTCTTAAATCCCTGGAAAAAGTTTTCAGGGATCAAGAGTGATAGCTCCCTAAGCTCCTGAGGACGCTCCTGCCCAGAGACGCTTCTGTCATCAGACAGAGAAAGACGCCGCGACCGCTTCTGCTTATAAAAATAGAACACAAGAGAGAACTGTAAGCAGACTGAGTGAATACAGGAGTTCTTATTGGATTGCAAGTATTTTTTTTATTGTTTTCTGGCTATATATTTCTAACTTCTACAATCAACATAATGCTTTCAAAATGGCGTATAGCTTTCACTGCTTTCATTGTTAAAGGAAAGTGTTTGAAAGTGAAAGTGAATTCTCCATTTTTTTCCCCTCTCCTTGTTCTCGTAAGCGAAGCTAGAGAGACGACTGTAGGAATTGTATTAAAGCCAGAGTGATTGTTTTAAATTTAAAAATGGAGAGGAATTTACATTCAAATGTTAAATCTATTTTGGATCGTATTGATGAATCTCAAGAAGAAAGGCGTGCAATAGTGAAAGAGATGAAAGCAATATTGAAAGAGACCATTACAGAAATATTTACCAGATTCTTTCTTCCAAATGAAACTGATTTACAACTGACTGCTGAATATTTTATAATACAATCTAAACAAGAAGAAGAACAAGAACAAGAAGAGGACAGTATTGAGAATAAAGAGAATAAAGGGAATTGGATCTTGCTTGATAAACAGTTCATCTATGGAGAGGAGGAAGAGGATTTGTTTCAAGAAAGGAGGGGATGGCTATTCCTTTTAGATAAGCAGCAAGAAGAGGATTTAATTGAGAAAAAAGAGACATTGATTCAGTTTAAGAAGCAACTTATTTATGGGGCTGAGGATCAGAAAAAGCAAGGACAGAGATTTGAATTGTTATCTCAACAAAAGTTTATGGTTAAGAGTAACAGAGGACTAATGCAAAGGTTAAGATGGTTTATTTGGTCTCAAATGATATTGCAAGTAAAGAAGAGAGACTTATTATTTGGAAGGGAGGCCTCGTTATGGAGGTTTACCTGGTTGAAGAAAAAACCTAGAATTCGACTGAAGGAGTGAAATTTAAAATTGTATGCAAGGAATTATGGGTAATTCAAAATTATGGACTGACTTAAGGACTAAGATTATGAGTAAGATGTAAGAGAAGATGATTAATGGAAGATATAATTAAATTGATGAAGAATGTATTTGTTATGAAATGATCTAGGTTTGACATTAGATTGATTGATTGATGGGATAGATAAGCATTATGTGATTTGATAAGGTTTTTGGAATGTAAGTTAGAAATGGAATAAATAGATTGTATTTGTTATGGAGGTTTATTTGACAGATGAGAAAGCCCAGAAGTCGATTGAAGAAATGAAATTTAAAATTAAATGTATGGAATTAAGGCTAATCTAAGATTATGGGCTGAATTAAAGACCAATGTTATAAGTATGATGTAAGAGAGGATGTTTAATGGAAGATATACTAAATTGATTAAGAACATATTCTTCTTTTTTTCTTTTTTCTTTTTTTGAATTGAGGGGTTTATTGATATTACTTGTTTATTTTTCTAAAAAGATGAAATTTTTTTTTATTTGATGTTCAATGGTTTGAAAGAGGTTGATTACTGGAAGATGTATATAAAACTTGATTGTTTGGGTGATTTTATATAACCTCTTAATGGATTGATGTGATTTAAGGTTTGACTTAGATTGATGGTTTAGATATGTAAATGAAAATTATTATTCTTAACAAGATGATTTGTTTCTTTTGTTTAATGGATTGATATGATTTAGAGATTGTATATAGTACATAGTTTAAAATTCTTGTTAGGATTATACAATAATTTCATTTGATGTAGTGGGTTTTCTTTTGTTTTACCCTGTATTCACTCTGGGAAGTCGGGAGGGAGGGTTTATAATTTTATATACGATGTTTTCTCAACTGTAATTGGGGTGGATGTAAGAATAAGTAATTACTGTTATTAAGGGGTTGCTCGGGTGGCCTCTGGGCACCACATCTGATGGAAAGAGGAAGGAGGAGTGAAGGCTGATGTAAGTGGTTGATAAGAAGGGGGAAGAGTAGGACGGAGATGGAGAAGGAGGGAGGATAGAGAAGTAGAGAAGGAGGGAGGAAAGTAGGTAGTAAGTTGGTAAGTGAGGGGGGAAGGTTAGGGTCGGGGGGATGTGGTGGTGGGGGTACCGAGCAGTAATGTTAATTGTTTGGTATGATTATTTTCAGTTGAGTTATTAGTATTAGAGGTATTGAAAAATGTACTTATGTTTTGTTTATGGATGATTGTTTATTTTAACACTATGATTTGATTTGAGTAGTTTTTTCTTTCTGTAAAAATTAAAAAAACTAATAAAATATATTTTCAAAAAAAAAAGACTCAGCTCTTCCTTCTCCTTGGGATCTTATTAGTAAGATACATCATTTTTGTTGCTTTTCTGAGCTTTCTTACCGACTACCTAATAAATCAACTTTCTTACAGAGCTGCTACTGAAGTTTTAGCCTCAACATCTTTTTCTCCTTCCTTCACCTTTCTGCAAAAGTCTGTTGGCATTTTGAGCTCTGGACTTTTGTCTTCTCTTTGGGGTTATTTCAGAACTCCCTCCTTGATCTCCGCCAAAGATTAATGGCAATAACAGTTTGGTTCAACAATTTTCCAAACCAGAACCAAATGAACCACATTATAGCTTAGCCTCCCGAGGTTCTCTCAGGGAAAAAGGCACTAACCTAATCTGTTTTGGATCAATATTGGTTTAATCCTAGGCAGAAAAAGCTTATAGTCTTCATATTCTAGCAGCTTTACTTGTATTACGTTTAGGAAATTTGTGGCACTCTTGATGTTGCTAAAGTACAATTCTCAGCTGCATTGATTGGGTGTTGAAGTTCAGCAACAGGCTTCCCTATTTTAATTTTAGCATGTATATCATTTATGGGTTTGCCCTAGACCCTTTTCCCCCCTGATCCTACTTTCTTCTTTGGACTTGTATCCTGACTGCTTTTTTGATCACTACTCCTAGTGTCTGATTCTTTCCAGATTACTGGCATTAATCTACCCCTGACATATTAAAACAATCTGGCCTGATTTCTGCAATCAGAATGGATAATGATAAACAATCAATTGAAGAACCAGCTAAAGATTGAGAATGGTTGGTAATAAAGAAAATGGAGCAATAGTGTACAATGGGCCCTTGTCCTCTCATTGCTTATTTGTCTGAAAATAAGCAATTCATTGTGAATCTCTGGAGGTCTTTTTCTTTTCCAATTGGAAGAATCACAGAGAGGAACAAAGGACAATGTCTTTTTCCTTTAATTCAGTAGGAAAGACACTGAGAGGTGCCTTGTGTTCTTGCAGTGATGGGTAGGGAGAAAATCTTGTCTACATTTACCTGAATAAGAGTCTTGAAAGAAAAGAATGTTACACAAGCTCTTAGAAATCTAATCACAGCCATAGAAAACATTGAAAATTAAATGATAACTTGTACTTCAATTAAAATAAGCACACAGACTTCTCCAGGATTGCAGTCCTAGGTTTCATGGACTCCAGTGTGAGTCCATGATCCAAATTGACCAACTCGCCCTACAGAGCATGATGATTACACTTCAAGTTCTATTACCTTTATTTATATTGCAGTCTTTGTAGTTAACAGTCTTCTAATAATGGGATTTTTTTTCTTGCCAGATCTCTCTAGCCGCCATTATAGATGGGGATGAAAACTTATTTTAAATATCCATTTGTAAGACTGATGATGAATGTGTATGCATCCCATTTTTAGTTCCAGTATATTTTTTATTTTCAGCAACAAATAAAAATGCAAACTTGGTTATGAGGACAATATTTTCCCAGAACAGTTACTTTCAAATTATAGTTTGAGCTATGATTATATAAAAAACATAAACAATGTTTTTTAAAGGCATGCCCATATAAATTCACCATTCATTCATTCATTCATTCATTCATTCATTCATTCATTCATTCATTCATTCATTCATTCATTCATTCATTCATTCATTCATTTATTCATTCATCCATCCATCCATCCATTCATTCATTCATTCATTCATTCATTCATTCATTCATTCATTCGATATGCTGCCCATCTCACTGATGAGCAACTCTGAGCTGCTTACTTAGATGGTAATTGTGAAGATTTTCATTTTAATTTGAACTGCAGTTGTTTTAATAATGAAAAACCAGAAACATTTTAATAGATGAAATTCTGCTGCTGATTTAATGGGCTTTGAATTATCTTTAATACAAGGATATATAAAAGTACAGAGGAATATATCATTTTTATGGGAAACAATGTATATTGTTACGCTTAAACAAATGTCAAGGCCAGTGTTTTGGTGCAGATACCGAACCTAAATACCCTTTGTTTCTCTGACTTGGAAAGATGCATAATAAAGTTTCCAGGGATTAGGACCAAAGAGAACCCAGAAGCACGCCTCCTCATAAGCATGTAGGGAAAAATGGTAAATATAGCTTATGGGGGGGGGGTTGTAAAAAAATGATAATTCAGTTGAATAAAAACTGATCATTAGAATATCTTTTCCAACCCAGTGTCCTTCACATGTACTGGATGAAGACACCCCCCCCATGCCAATGAATAAGGTGATTGGAGATAACAGGAATTGTAATCTAACACATCTGGAAGATCATATAATTGTTGGATGATCATATATGGACTGGAATCTGGGAAAAGGAAATGTGGTTCATATCTAGCTTTTATTGAGACGGCAATATAAAAGGCCATAAAATATAGATAAGCGCAAACTGTTGTTCTTAACTACTGTTATTCTTCAACTAGTGCTGATAAACTTAGCTTAACATGTCATTGGCATGTGTTTGGAAAAGTAATCAGTTTTCCACAAATTTTCTTCTGGCTCATGATTTTGGCCCATTTTTTTTACTGTTTTCCAGAATATTTTTGTAATACTCTCCCACTATTTATGCACTATTAAGCAATTGTCTTTCAGTACTGTTTTCTGGAGGTTGCATGGACAGACCCTTGTGTACCACTATAATGCTGAGTTTATAATAACAATATTAGTATAATAATTCAGATTAGTATGATATCATCACTGTTCTAATCAGAAAAAAAGCCTCATGGGAAAATTAACAGGACATTATTGCTTTCAATTTAGGTATTTATACTTGGTGTCATATTTACAGAGAAAATTAGTTTGTTTCTCTTAAAGTTGCAATTTTCTCCTTTCAGATATTTTTCTAAATTCAATGAATTATGATAGCAGCTTTAGTCCTCCCCAAAGAAGATATACCAAGATAAGAAAATATGCACTTTAAACAATGAAATGTCATAAACAGTCCTGGTAAAAATGCCAGAGTACTAGAAAGAAATGCTTTGGATAAAAAAAAAAGTAATACAAGCAGTCCTTGTGTGGGACCAGAAACTTCCAGTAAAATGTTTATTTGAGAACTTCTTCTACAGTCATAATTTTTAGAAATCCTGATCCTTGTGTAGATCTGACACAACTTGTTGGGTTGTCTGGACTTCACTTGCTAGCATTACTCTTTTTGTCTTGAGCCCTGGACTAGATCATGAAGATTATTTTACTTCCTGATTGTACAAGATTTTTGACCTTGTTTGTTTGTCCACTTTCAGTGTGTTATTTGGGATTGCATTTACCCTATTTTTAAATTGCCCCCATGCTCTATATTGATTTTTGCTGCTGTTGAGCAAGTAAAGATCCTTTCCCAATATGTCTAAATGGGCAGGTCACTAACAAGGAAAAGTAAGGTGGCAAATTACAATGTATGTGAGAATCTTCTAGGACAGGAAAGTGACCAGTCAACATTTTAAAAGAATTTAAAGGAATAAAGTGACTTTATATGTCCAAACAATGTAACAGTGAATCAAATAACAAAATGAGAAGTGGACATGTGCTTCTTAGTAGCCATCCCAGACTGCCTCCACACACATATTTATGTGCAGATCCTCTTTTTTGTTGGCCATCCCGATGGTAACGTCATTTGTGCATGTACAATGTACACAGTCCTTCAGAAGATATATGCTGCTTGGGCGCTTTGAGGAGGGCTATTTTGTATAAAGAACAGTACATAGCTTTGGATTAAAGTATATAACAGAATATAGAAGATGCCTCTCAGTCAGTGACTGGTATACTTTTTTGGAGTGTGGAGAAGTTGTTATGGCATGTGAAATAGTTGAAGTGGCTAAGCAGTATCGATGGGTATATGGTTGTTAAACAGATTGCTAAACCCTTTGAAATCCTATGAAATTTTCACAGAGAGAATCAAGTTATGAAATTTGCCAAATATTATCCCATTAATATATAATTGTGAAAAACATTGTTTTGGATAGTTTGCTTTGCACAAATAAACAAATGAAGCAGCACATAAAAATTCTGATAGTCTCATTGCTTAAAAATAATAATGAAACTGTAGTGCAATCTCAACAGTGGTATCTGTTTCCCATGAGGGTGTTCCTTTAATTAACAGAGGTAAACACAATCACAAATAGATCCCTAAAGAACTGTTATAAAAATAAATATTGCAGTAGAGATTTGTTGCTGCAGTTTGATCTGAGTCTACATGATCCTAGTTTAATTAACTTAGAATATACTTGTCCCTTGGTCCTATCCAAGTAATTATATATTCAGGACAGAACATTCATTCTACCAGCCTATTTTCACCAAGAGATTGGGAAATGCCTTTCATTGACATGATTATGAAGCAATGGCAGCGTGTTTAATGATAAATTTGCTTGGACCACATATGGTCATTAATTAAATAATTATTGTATCAGTGACAGGACTTCTGTGGCCCACCAGGTTGTTGAACTATATAACTCACAGCATTCCTCACTATTGGCCAAGCTGGTTAGAGCTGTGAAAAGGACCTCTGCTTCTCCACCTCATAACTTATTCTGACAAGAACAACCTTTTTGTGTTGGTGCTTTAAGAAAAGGCTTTTTTTGAAAAATTATCTTCCTTTGTTCAGAAAACTACATGACGGTCAAGCATCATTTATAAATTTTACTGCATTATTTCTATTACTGTTTTTATTTGGGAAAAATTGTTAAGGTAACAATAGAATAACTGCACAAAATCTTTTAAATAATGTTATTGGAAGTCTTCTACCTGAATTATCTTGTATTTGCAAGGTTCTTGATAAAAAAATATTGAAATCGGGAAATATTTATTGGCTGAGAAAATCATCTGCGTAGTAATTAATATTTCCTAATTGAACGACTTAGGAAATCAAAATACTGTTTTTCTATATCAAGATGTAAATGACCAAAACCAGTCACTGATCTAGATGTTATTAATTGCAGTAAATCATATTGCAAACCAGAAAGGTAGAAAAAGACCATTTTCAACCATAGACACTTCTTGACTAATGACCACAATTGGGACTAGACTTTGTGCCCTCGTCTGTAAGTCTAATGGGACTTGATTTTACAACAATTTTTATGGCAATCATTAAGCAAATTACAGGTTATTAAGTCACCAGCATTTTTAGCCAGAAAGTTTGCTTTTTTCTGGCAAAAAAAGTTACAGACCACGATTACATGACTGCAGGATACTGTAACTAGTTGTAAATTGGAGCTGATTATCAGTGCCCAGATTGTGACCATGGAGTGGTGCAACATCATAACTGAGAGTAGAGGTCATAAGTCACTTTTTCTGAGGCTGTCGTAACTTTAAACCTTCATTAAATAAATGGCTATAAGTCTAGGATTAACTGTATTAGCATTGTTTTATTTTTCACCACTTCTACATTTTAATATTTTAGGCAAAGTTACCTTGAACTGTAGAGCACTTTAGGAATTATTATATATTTTGAGAGGCTCAAAATATAGGCTCCAAAACGCAGGCAGATTTTTAAGCAAGACTCATTAATTCAGAAGTTTCTCCAGCACTAGGAGATGGAGAATCCACCAATGGGTTATGACTGTATTCCTGCCCAATCAGATCAAGTCAGCCAAAGCTGCCACGCCCCTTCCTGGACCTTATCCCAGTTTTGACTTGATCTGGCCCAGGAAGGACATAAAGCGTGGCTCCTAGGCAGATACAGTCACTTATTGGTGGATTCTTCATCAGATTAGAGCAGGTTTTTTAGGAAATTACTTCAGATTAAGCAGGGGTTGAGAGCTTGTCTCCTAGCTTCCCCTAGAAGAAGCAAACTAGAAACAGCTCCAGTAAAAGGGGGGAAAGGGCTCCTCCTCTCCTCCTCCCCACTTGACTCCCTCCCCCACTCACGATCTGGCAACCGAGACCAGATAGGTAACATCGGTTGGCGCGGGGAGGGAGGAAGGAAGGGGGGAGGCGAAGGGGAGGGGGGTCCCCTCACCCTTTGCCGTTTGCGCGTTCCCCCCCCTTCCAGGGTCCACGGGGATAGGCGCCGATCAGCTGATCGGCGGCCCGCGCGGCCTCGCAATTTCGCGTTCCCCTCAGTCCCAGGGACCACGGGAACGCAAACTAATTTTAAATGGGCGCCGATCAATACTCAAATACTCAAAGGAAGCAATAACTAAAAAAGAAGATAAGAATAAACCAGCTTGCCCATCTGTCTGCTTTGCAAGTCCTATAAAGTTGATATATTTCCAGAACTGGTATAAGTCAATAATGCCAGCTAATAGGGACAGGTGCATCTTCTGATCTTTGGCGTTTACCATGTTAATGAAAATGACATGCAAATTGCACTAATCTATAGTTCATGAGATATTTCTAACCATAGTGTTTGGCATTGAGCAAGAGGATCACATCTGCATTAAAGGATTATGATACTGGATTATATTACACAATAAAAGAGTAGTTGAGTGTATGATAATACTTAAAAATACTTTAAAAACTACTGGAAAACTGTTCTACAAGAGACAGAAGTAATACATTAACAGTTGCACACTGTTGTGCAACTGCAAGCTGTGAGTTAAGAGGAAGTGCAGAACTGATTTTCTGATTGGTTCTCCATTGCATCTGAAGTGCCTAGAGCAGCGGTTCTCAACCTTTTTTAGGTTTCGAGCCCCGACCTGTCGAGCGCCGCGCATGCGTGGTGCTACCCCCTGCGCTGCACATGCGTGGTGCTACCCCCTGTGCCACGCATGCGTGATGCTGCCCCCTGCGCCCGCCGGCTGGCGGCAGGCAGGCCCAGGCGCTCCTGGGTGGCCGCGGCAGCGACGGCGCAGGGCGACCATGGGCTGGGCCACCAGCTGGCCCAGCCCAAGGGAGGTAAGACACCCGCCGGGCCCCACGTGCGCCAAAAACCCTCCCTGCGCCCACCACTGCCCCGCTAGCCTTACCTTCGCTGCTGCCCATTTGGGGCGGCAGCAGGCAGGCCCAGGCGCTCCTGGGCGGCCGCGGCAAGCAGCAGTGACAGCGCAGAGCAACCACCGGCTGGGCCACCAGCTGGCCCAGCCCAAGGGAGGTAAAACACCCGCCAGGCCCCACGCGCGCCAAAAACCCTCCCTGCGCCTGCCGCTGCCCCGCTAGCCTTACCTTTGCTGCCGCCCGTTTGAGGCGGCGGCAGGCAGGCCCAGGCCCTCCTGGGCAGCCGTGGCAAGCAGCGACGGCGCAGGGCGACCACCGGCTGGGCCATCAGCTGGCCCAGCCCAAGGGAGGTAAGGCACCTGCCGGGCCCCACGCGCGCCAGCTGTCCTCCCTGTGCCCGCTGGCCTCCCACCTCCCACCCCTGGCCCTCTTTTACTTACATTTTTAGTAGTTGCTCAGCAGGGAGGGGTGGAAAGTTCCGGATAGCTCGCCTTCGCTGAAGACAACTTGCAGCACCGTTTGCAGACTGGGACTTTTGGCGGGCTCAGCAGGGCAGAGACCATGGACAATTCCTATTGGCTTTTGAAAGCCAATAGAATTAGACTCTATTCAAGAGAGTCTATTCTATTGGCTTTCAAAAGACAACAGAATAAGAGGGAGTAGCACAGCTAAGGAAAAAGGGGGGGGGGAAATGGCGGACTGCGTTGTTTGGCGACCCCCATGAAATGGTCGTTCGACCCCAAATGGGGTCACGACCCACAGGTTGAGAACTGCTGGCCTAGAGGTTGCTGGGAAGTGCTGCAAGCTGTGAGTTAAGAGAGAGTGCAACGGAAAAAGGTAACTGAGTTTCTGGTTGGTTCTGCATAACTAAATCATAACTGAATCATAACTAAAAATCTAAAACAGCAGTAGTAGACTCAGGGCAAGTGCGTCTGAAATTGTGATTTCATTTTAATTCAGAATGTCTGACTTAGTTCAGTGCAACATTTTCAAACTTGCATACTGTCCTATCTGTAAACAAATCACTAGTCTACAAGGACAGATTACTTATCTAAGGTCTGTAATCTGTGCTCTTCAGGCAGAAATTAGGTGTCCAGTTCAGCCCTTCTGCTCTATTGAGTTGCCGCGCTATCAGCCTCCTCTGCCACAAAGATCCTGCAGAAGAAGGGCAGTATGGACAATTGTGGGATCTGGCAGGGTGAGAGCTGTGAAACATAAACACAAAGCTTTCACTGTGTCCTGCATAACAGATATAGTGCCCTTGCTGACTTTATTAGGAACACTAAGGAGACAGGTCAAAGTAGTTGGGATGATGATAACTCAAATAAGCAGGGCATCATGGTCCAGGATGAAGAACTTGTTTTGAACAGGGGAAAGTGTGAATCAGGTATTACACATCAGTCATGCAAGAACAGAAAGGCACCCAAAAAGAGAAGCCACCTTCTGGTTGGTGATTCAATTATAAGGGATGTAAATTTAGGAAAGGATACAGAGGTTTTGAAAGAGGTCAGATGCTACTGCCAGCAGGGACAAGAAGCGTATTTTTAAGATAGTCAAGAGTGCCAGCAAGGAGTGTGATATGGATGCTATTGTACATCTTGGCACTAACGATCTGTCCCAAAAATATGTACTCACTGTGCAGAATGATTTCCAGAGCTTGGGGCAGGAACTTAGCATGATAGGCTGTAGGCTTACTTTTTCAGAGGTTTTACAAGTATAAAAGAGCAAAATGGAAAAGGCCTGTGTATAGCAGAATTCAATATGGGGCTAAAGAAGTGGTGTGAAGGGGAAGGCTTTGGTTATATTAGTCACAATGTCTCCAGTTGGTCCAATGAAAAAGTGTACAAAAGAGATGGTTTGCATCCATCAAAGAAAGGGATTAAGTTATTTGGCAATAAAGTCACAGATTTTCTGGAGAAATATTTAAACTAAACAATGGAGTTAATTGATACAGAACATCCCTGTCCCCGGCAATCTAAAAATTATAGGGTTATCAGTGCATGTAACATAGATGTGTGTGTGGACAAGAATATCAATCTTGCTCTCAAGCAAAATCAAGCTTATAATAGCGGGTTCCACACAAAGTGCACTAATCAAACAGATGCTAAGAAAATAGGGGAACTCAAGCACCACACAGGTTATGTATAAACACAGGGTTACTCATAAAGGACTCAAATGTCTATACACCAATGCACCAAGCATGAGCAACAAACGGTGAATTAGAAATTCAAGTAAATGAGGGCAGATATGATATTGCTGCCATTACTGAAACTTGATGGGATGAAACCCACAAATGGAATACACAGCTAAAGGGATTCAAATTATTTAAAAGATACAGACCAAATAAAAGAGGAGGTGGAGTTTCTCTCTCTATAGGAAATAGCTACATCTCTACAGAAATAAGAGCACAACAATGATGAAAACCGTCTTGAATGCATTTGGGTCAATATAAAAGGGGGGGAATGACATTGCCATAGGTGTATACTATAGGCCACCCAACCAGAGATAATAGATGAACTTTTTGCTAGTCAGTTAACTAAGGTATGTAGGAAGCACATCACAATAGTAATGGGGGACTTTAATTACCCTGACATCAACTGGGAGACAAACTCTGCACCAAGTGGAAGATCAAACAGATTTCTGACAAACCTAGCAAACAACTTTGTCTCCCAAAAAGTAGGGAAGGGAAGTAGGGGATCAGCCATATTGATTCTCACTAACAGAGATGAAATGATAGAAGGTATTGAAACCACAGGAACCTTGGAGGGGGGTGACCATGCAATATTGGAATTCAACATTATGCAAACACAAGCAATAGAACACAGTCAAACTAGAGTCTTGAACTTTAAGAGAGTAATTTCAACAAACTTAGAGAGAGCTTGGGAAGGATTCCATGGATGAGAATCCTTAAGGGGAAAACAACTCAAGAAGCTTGGGAAATTTTGAAAAGTGAGATTATAAAAGCCCAGTCTGGCATAAGAACATAAGAACATAAGAAGAGCCATGCTGAATCAGGCCAAAGCCCATCGAGTCCAGCATTCTGTGTCACACAGTGGCCCACCAATTGTACATGGGGATCTTGAGCAGAAAGAGAAGGCAAAACCCGTAAAATAACAGATTAGAAACACAAGATAGGCAAGAAAATGGTAAGTGAGCACCTGTCCACCCTAGATGAGTTCAAATCACCAGGACCAGATGGACTATACCCCAAGATTCTGAAGGAACTAGCAGATGTGATCTTAGAACCACTGAACTATATCTTTCAACAATCCTGAAGCACTGGGGAACTACCAGAGGACTGGAAAAGAGCTGATGTAGTTCGCATCTTCAAAAAAGGGGGGAAAAGTGCTCGCTTCGGCAGCACATATACTAAAAAAAGGGGGGGAAATGGATCCAGGAAACTACAGACCTATCAGCCTAACCTCGATACCTGGGAAGATCTTGGAAAAGATAATCAAGCAACGAATCAGCAAACACCTAGAGGCAAACAAAACCATTATCAAAAGCCAACATGGGTTTGTCAAAAACAGATTGTGCCAGACAAATCTTATTGCATTCTTTGACCAGGTGACAAAATTAGTGGATCAGAGGAATGCTGTGTCTACTTGGTCTTACTTGGTCTTTACTTGGTCTTCAGTAAGGCATTTGATAAAGTAGACCACAATCTACTACTTGATAAGATAAAAAAATGTGGGTTAGACAGCATCACCATCAGATGGATTCGTAGCTGGCTGACCGGCTTTACTCAGCATGTCGGCCTCAATGGAACTGCATGTACATGGAGGGAAGTGTGTAGTGGAGTGCCGCAGGGCTCTGTTCTGGGTCCAGTGCTCTTCAACATCTTCATCAATGATTTGGATGAGGGGATAGATGGGGAGCTCATCAAATTTGCAGACGACACCAAGCTGGCAGGAATAGCCAACATTCCAGAAGATAGGCTTAAGATACAGTAGGATCTTGACAGACTTGAACATTAGGCGCTATCTAATAAAATGAAATTCAGTGGTGAAAAAAGTAAGGTTCTACAATTAGGCAAGAAAAATCAAATGCACAGGTATAGTATAGTAGCAACTGTGCTCAATAGTAGCAACTGTGAGAGGGATCTTGGGAGTCCTAGTGGACAATCACTTAAATATGAGCTATCACAGTGCTGGGCTGCATTAACAGAGGGATAGAATCAAAATCATGTGAAGTGTTAATACCACTTTACAATGCCTTGGTAAGGCCACACTTGGAATGCTGCATCCAGTTTTGGTCACCGTGATGTAAAAAAGATGTTGAGACTCTAGAAAGATGATCGGGGGACTGGAAGCTAAAACATATAAGGAACGGTTGCTGGAATTGGGAATGTCTAGTCTAATGAAGAGAAGGACGAGGGGGGACATGATAGCAGTGTTCCAATGTCTCAAGGGCTGCCACAAAGAAGAGGGAGTCAAGCTATTCTCCAGCACTGGAGATGTAGAATCCACCAATGGGTTAACTCTGCCTTCCTGCCCATTAAACCGGGTCATCCAACTTGTCACGCCCATCCTGGGGTAGTCACTCCCCATTCTTGACTCGGTCTTCAGCCCAGGTAGACGTGATAGATTGGCTCCCGGTCTAAGGCAGGTAATAGAATTAAATATTGGTGGATTCTTGTCTCAATCCGCAACTACTCCAGCAGCGCTGAGTCTAGCACTGTGAGAGTCAGTCCGTGGACAGGCCTGGGGAAGGGGGTTCCTTCCCTCCTCGGTCCTGGGGGTTCAGCTGGTTAGATAACCTTTCCTAGGGAAATCCTTCAGACATTCAGCGTTGGGACCAATGTCAACGGAGCCCTGAGATTTACTCAAGGCTTAAACTCTCTCCAGAGGGGAAATCCAGGCAGCTGCTCAGCGTTACGCTCAACGCTGCAGCCGGATTCCCCCACGTTCCGGAGGGGGGGATTTCCCCGTCGCCTCTCCCTCATTAGGTGAACAAAGAGATTCAGCTAAGCGGCGGCCACGGTTTTTTTCCGGGAGCCGGATTCAACGCTGCAGCCAGATTCCTCCACGTTCCGGAGGGGGATGGGGATTACCCTTCGGCTCTCCTTCATAGGACACAGGAGAGGAGCAACGGATGGAAACTAACCGAAGAGAGAAGCAACCTAGAACTAAGGAGAAATTTCCTGACAGAACAATTAATCAGTGGAACAACCTGCCTCCAGAAGCTGTGAATGCTCCAACTCTGCAAGTTTTTAAGAAGAGACTGGACAGCCATTTGTCTGAAATGGTATAGGGTTTTCTGCCTGAGCAGGGGGTTGGACTAGATGACCTCCAAGGTCCCTTCCAACTTTATGATGATGATGATGATGTTTAATTATCTTTTTAGCCCTCCTACTTTTTACTAGCTTTATATTTCAGAGAACTGTCTGATATTATCTGTTCTTCAGTGTTTTCACATTAGCTTCATACTTGTCCACTAAGTTAGAAATGGAAATGTTACTTTTTTGAAGGATAGAGAGGGGACAGGTATCTATGGATTCTAACACTAGCCCTCCATTTGGAGCTGTTTGTGTTGAATGGGAAGGCCTTAAGTGCACATCTAAACTCATATATATGTATTTTTCATCAGACCTTTCCTATTCACAAGAGATTGATATGAGAGAGGAGGAGGAGGACATATGGCTTAACAATTGTTTAGCTGTCTTTTGGAACCACATTTGTAGCCATCTCACACTCCCTGATTACATAATTTATATTCATAATTACATTAATTGTTCCCCATATTTTTTCCTGTCAAATTCCCCCAGGATAAGTGAGGTACTCTTTTTAGTCTTAATTTTGGGAAGTCAAAGCATTTTGAGTAATTCAGTAGAAACCCAATATAATTACAATTGGTTAATTAATTTAGCATATTAATAGCACTTTTATATTTTAACTCCTTTTTTCTATTAACCAAAGTTTTATATTATGGAATTCTTGTTAAATAATCAGAACTATAAATGTTTTTTCTTTTTTGGACACGTGCCTCTTTTTCTTTTCCCAGTGAAATTAATAGTCTGTGTGGTTGTGGGCATTGAGAATTTTGAAGTAACACATCCTGTCTCATTTTGCTTATTTTGTAGATTTAATTCAGCTTCAGAAACATAATTTTAACATATTATATAGACTGAAATTAAAATTAGAATTCAGCTTCTTTTCAGCACGGTGAATAATGTTTATTGTATATCTGGATAAGTGCAGCATTCAGTCTATAATCTCCATCTTGTTAAACAGCAAGTCTCATAGCTGAATCAATGTGGGCAAATTACTGCACTTTCTGGGTTCTTCATCTTGTGTGTGTTACATCTGGTTGGTGAAGCATTCTGGAGAACTAGCCTGTGCTCCCAACAAGGGCCTGCTACATTGGGGTGGCTGACTGGATAAAGAAGAGTCCCCACCCCACCCCCAGACCACCCATTGTATTGGCTTTTAGCTTTTCTATTTAATTCCTCTAAATTTAATTGTCCTGTAGGACTTTTTATTTTTTATCATATTGTAAGCCACCCAGAGTAGCTGTATCAGTGAGATGGGCGGCATAAAAATGTAATAAACAAACTCAAAAGCTTTATACATTTCTGTGCTAGTGTGCCGGTTATACTGTGAATATTGAATTTTTTTTTCCCTTGTGGGCCAACATGGGTTTGTTTTTTACTAAGTATGGAGGATTCCCAAGGATTCCTGAAGATCTTTTTATAACTTTTCTTGCAGATTGACAAGATCTTTCTTTTCTTGAAGATTTAAAATGTGGGTTTTCTGCATCACAAGTACTGTGTGTTTTTATGATTGAGCACAAACTGAAAAAGAGCAGTGGAATAAATCTGTCTCTTTTTCCTTCTTATCCTCCAAATCAGGTTGCCTAAAGGAATTTAGGAGAAGGAGCGAGAGCAAGCATTTCAACTCTTCCCTCTCTAAGCCTGCAGATAGTCAGAGTTTGTGAAAATGATAAGTCATTGGTCAGCGGCTCATGTCACTATCTGAGAGCCATCACCTGGCTCACCCCCAGCCCTGCAAGGTCATCCATATTCACATACATAGGGAAAGTTGCAACAATATTCTTCTGAACCTGCAAAGGCAGAAAGTTCAGTGTTTCTCTGAATCACTTCAGTATCTCTCTGAAGTAATTTGATGCTACAAATGAAATAACTAATTTAAAGTTTTGCACAATGTGTGCACGTGCATCCATACACATAAATACAGTCATTGAGATAGCTATATGAACTGTCTGTATCCATATATATGTATTTTATCCAACAGACCTGTATTACTTGACCTAGTAAGCCAATAAACAGTTGAAAAATAGTTTATCCTGTTTTTATTCCAAAGCCTTAATTTTGTTAATTTGTACAAGCTTCTTTTATGAATCTATTTTAAAGTAATAATTGTTCATGTTTATATTGTGCTTGTAAATGCAAATATTTGTAATAAAATAGCATAGTACAAATAAATCTAAAGGTACACCCTAGATTTTTTTAAAACAAAAGTTAATTCTATCTTGAGTAAATTATAAAAGTGTGTATACCTACACCACTCAATTTATTAACATCCTTTGCTGTCCCCCCCCCCCAATTGTGCAATGCAAGTCCTTGTGAAGCTTTGCATTGCAGTTTTCCTTAAGACAATTATTGGATTAAATCAGAGACTCAATATATCAGTGCTGACAGTAATGTTTATTGTAAGGTCTTTATGATTTTCTCTACTTTTATTGTGGTTCTTTTAATTTTATTTAAATATTTGGATTGTTTAACAATAATGCTATTGAGAAAAGAAATGGTGCTGGGAGAATAGACGGTTTCTGAGAAGGCAGTTTTAGTGGCTGCAGTATTTTCAGATTTGCTACTCCGGGTTTTGTCATCATAATCCTCCTTTCATGTCAAGGAAGATTTGTTCTTCAAGCAAGGACTGCTAAATTCCTGGGTTTCCTGTTGCTTTTTCCCTGCCATTAGCTGGAAAACCAAAAATATATTTAAAATATGTTGACAAACCGATCAGGAATGTTTTTGTTAACAGGTGTTTGTTCAGTGCTGATTGTCCTGGCTCTTTCCTATTACTTATATTGGTAAGTACTGTAGTATCTTGCTCAGTAATTGCTTAAGAAGATTGGGGTCACATGGATTTCGAACACTGTGCTTATAACTAGTATGATTTAGTATAGTAGCTAATAATTTTATATGAATTTTCATTTTCATGTTGACGCTCATTAGAGGAATCTTTTGGATGAAATAGAGGGAAATGCCTTATGTCCTTAATTCTGCTTCAGCTGGGCATAAGTATTTTTACTTGCAAATATAGTTCAGAAATATCTGCCCAAGAAACTGAAAAATGCTTTAGAAATGCACAGAATTTTGACTTGTTTGTCAAAGTTTCTTCATAGTACTCTTTGAAATGCTACGTTTATGTAATACAGAGTTGGTAGGAACAGACGGGAAATCCCGATGGAATAGTTCACTCTTTGGAAATGTGATGATGGATGGTGATCATCATAGGTAAGCTGCCCTATGAACTGAGTTCCAACATACACAAAACCTTTTGTCTGTTTAATTCCCCCCCATTCTGTTATTAAAAATCTATGTAATCGTGTTTTTGGTAACTACAAATAATAAGGGGTTAGCAGCTGACTGTATAATCATGGAATGGTTTTTGAAGGAAATGTTACCCCTGTAAAAGTTAAAGTTGGCAAGGTGGAATCCAGTTCTCTTCAGACCAAAGAAAGTAGTCAAATAAATACTGAGCAGATAAATTCCTCTTTCAGAGCTAGGAAAAGGCTAGGAAAGAGTCCTTTATTTTAAAAGCATGGGAAGAAACAACTAATGATTCTCTGGAGCTGACATATATAAAACTTAATTTTTCTACTTTGCATCAAGCGAATATTCTGTGTATAACTGACTTCCTTTTCATCTAAAATAAAATAATATATCTAACAGCATGAGAGTCTTTAAAATTTAGCTGAATGTGGGGATAGGTTTCTGGAAGAATAGAAATCTAGGGCCATCCTTGACCTGAATGTCAAGTGTGCTGTGATAGGGTTGGTAAGGGCCACTTAGAATGCAGAATCTAACCCCTGCTCAGTACAGAACTCCAGATTAAAACATTCCAGAACCTGATTGCCTAGGATCCAGTTGAACACATCCAGTGAAGGAGAGTATACCTCCCTGGTCCCACTATTACAAAGTTTCTTCTAACATTTGGTTGGAATCTGTAATTCTATAATACAGTGGTCCTCGATGTACGATCACAATTCAGCCCAAATTTTATGTTGTTAAGTGACTTTTACCCCATTTTATGACCTTGCTCGCCACAGTTGTTAAGTGAATCCTGAAATGATAAGTTAGTAACACAGTTCTACACAGAATCTGGCTTCCCCATTGATTGTGGTTGATAGAAGGTCACAAAAGGTGATCACATGACCCCAGGACACTGCAACAGTCATCTGAATTTTGCTCACGTGACTGTGAGGATGCTGCAACGGTTGTAAGTGTGAAAAATGGTCATAGGTCACATTTTTCAGTGCCATTGTAACTTTGAATGGTTACTAAATGAACTGTTGGAAGTCGAGGACCAGCTGTATAGATCAATGATCTTCTGTCCTGCAACTCTGGAATAAAAGAATTTGGACTTTTTCTTGCAATATCGTTGTTGATGTTCTAGATATTTGAGAAGTGTTATTATATCCTGCCTTCCTTTTCTCAAAAAGGTAAAAGTTCTCTTCACAAGGCTTAGGGTCAGTCCACATTGCCTCAACACAGACCTCTCATGCTTGAGATGGGAGGACAGTATATGCTCATCCAAAGTTCACTGCCCTTTCTATGTCACTCTTACTGCACTTTAAGAGTTGGAATTGATGCTTGCTCACAAGGGCTATAGTTAGCAGCCATTGCTGCTATCCAAGGAACAGGGAAAAGAAAGAAGATTCTTCTTTTCAATTGTTTGTCCCCACCACCACCATTGAGTTGCTGAAGAAGCTGACTGAAGAACCCAAATGGCAATCACAGGACACTGTGACCATCGTAAGTTCAAGGTCCAGCCATAAAACCATTTTTCCAGCACTGTATACACTGAACAGTCACGAAACAGGCCAGTTGTTAACCAAGGTTTTTTGGTAGTATCTTTAGTCTCTGAAGTATATGTCCACAAAAGCAGTTATACTCTCCTAGGCATTTTAAATAGTAAATTTATTCTGCTTTTTACTCTAATTTTATTATGTATTTTATTTCTTGAAGTGATACTTGTGGTTTTCATATTTTTATAAGCTTCATTTAAACTGAGGAATAGATATACGGTAAATATTTGGAATCAAACAAATATATTTTAGACAACAAAATGGCTTGCCCTATTTTTGTGCTTTGCAGATGTGTTGGATTTTAGTTTCTGTTGTACATAGCCTAATGGGCGGTTGCACAAGCTGCACTGGCTTCAAGTTTTCTTCTGGGTGCAAGTCAAGAGGCTGCTATTACTTTTAAACCTCTCCATGGAACAGGGGTAGCTTACTTGTGGGACCACCTCTCCCAGAGGGTATCTGCCCTTTTCACTAGATCAGATAACATAGGTAGTCACTTTCCAGGTTGCTTTCCTTAAATATTGTCATATTGCTGGACCTAGGAAGTGTATCCTTTCTGGGATGGTCCCTGCTCAATGGATCACCCTTCCATTGAGATCTGGCAGGTTGTTGGCCTTTTAATCTTCCAGAAAGCTGCAAAGAGTGTTGAGATATGTGAAGACAGAGTTGGGGGAGAGTGTTGTGGAAGTTTGGATATGGCGCTATACAAATATTTTCATATCAGTCAATAAAATGCTTGAAGGTTCACTTTAGTGGAATATGTGTTTAAGATCCAGGTTGCAATATTTTGGGGTCTGTAAGTGTAGTTACAATGCCTTTTGTGGTACTAAACCATAGTTAGAAGTTCGTTTCTTTTTTATGTAGTATGATGTGCTTGTCAGTGAAGCATGATTTATTTAGAACAGTCAATGACTGTTTTTTAAAATCTCATAATTAGTCTCTTGACAGTCAAACATACCTGTATTTGTACTTAATACTTATACCAATACCTATATGTAGGTCTTTGGTTCTTCGGGTTTTCTCCCGCGTATAATTTGAAGTGTCTTGGCGACGTTTTGACGAAGTCCCATTCGTCATCTTCAGGCTGGTGCTTTCGGCTTCGTGCTTCTAGGAGCAATGTGTGATTGTAGCTGTTTCTTCCTTTTAACTGCCAGTGGGGGTTTAAACTGATTGGCTGGGACATGAATGGGACTTCGTCAAAACGTCGCCAAGACACTTCAAATTCTATGTGGGAGAAAACCCGAAGAACCAAAGACCTACATACAAACACCCGTGAAAACCTCAGAAAACAAATATATATTATATGCATATTTGTATAACACACACACACACACACACACACACACACACACACACACACACACACATATATATGTAGCCATGATATCCCCCCTTTATAAATAGTATCTAAATTCTTCAACCTCCTGCTGCTGCTCCTTTTTCTATTTCTTCTTCTAAGTCAGCGGTTCTCAACCTGTGGGTCGCGACCCCATTTGGGGTCGAAAAACCATTTCACGGGGGTCGCCAAACACCGCAGTCCGCCATTTTTTTTGATCCGCCTTTTTTTTGGGTCCGCCATTTTTTCCCCTTTGCCTCGGCCGGCACAGGGGGCAGCACTGTGCATGCGCGATGCGGCCCGTTGCGCCGCGCATGCGCGATTCGGGCCGTCGGTTCCGGCCGTCGCGCGTGCGCTGTGCATGCGCGGTTTGGGCCGTCACGCCGTGCATGCGTGGTTTCGGCCGTCGTGCGCGTTCTGTGCATGGGCGGTTCAGGCCGTCGCACCGCGCATGCACGGTTTGGGCTGTTGCGCCACGCATGCGTGATGCGGGCCGTCGCGCCGCGCATGCACAGCGCAGGGCAGGGTCGCGGCACGTATACGCGGCGCAGGGCGGGGTCTCAGCCTGAAAAAGGTTGAGAACCGCTGTTCTAAGTTTCTTGCATAGGTTCTCCTTCTTTAAAAGTTAGAATTATTAGCCATGTATCAGTTAAACTTTAATCTGTTTACAGTATTCATTTGATAACAGTTCTATCCTGTTCTTCCAAAGAGTTTAATCTTATGACAGTACAGTCAAATTCTTCATTGTGGTCTTTGTGATTCATGGGAATCCTCAACTTAAAACCGTTTGTTTAGCAACTGCTTGAAATTATAAGAGCACTGAAAAAAGTAAATTACAACCAGTCCTCAGAGCATCCCCATGGTTATGTGATCAAAATTTAGGCAGTTAGTAACTGGCATACATTTATGATGGTTGCAACATCCGGGGTCATGTGATCACCATTTGTGACCTTCCCATATGGCTTCTGACAAGCAAAGTCACCAGGGGAAGTCAGGTTCTCTTTCATGATTCACTTAAAAACTGCAGTGATTCATTTAACAACCATTGCAAAAAAAAAGTTGTAAAATCAAGTGCAACTCATTAACAACTATCTTGCTTAGCAATGGAAATTCTATGGTCATAAGTCGAGGACTAGCTGTATACATATATTCACTAGCACAGAGCCCCATTTTTACAACTTGATTGGCTTCCACTGAACCCCTACCATTTGTTTTAAATACTGTTAACTTTGACACATTGGTCCTTGAACTGATCATCCTTCTATTTTATTATAAGTTGTGACTTACTTTTATTTTTTCTTTTTTTCTTTAATCAATCAACTTTTTCCTAAACTCCTTAGAACGGTTCATTGGGAATCAGTCTCATCCTGTTTCAGGTATCCAGCCCACAGCCTTAAGCCAGAAGTGCCAGTTTAGAAACAGTAAACATGCCCTTTGGATGGTCATAAGCGGTGTCTTTTTTGCCTTTGTAAAACAGTTTTTTTGCAATAGTTCTGGTTTGTCACCTATTCTTTGGAGGCTTTAAATGAGAATGATTCTGAAGCTGCTATTGGTCTCTCCCACCATGCCCCAAGAATTGTCCTGTAGGTTTCTTGTTTCTTCAAGTAACCAAACAAATTCTCTACCACCTATAGATAAACATCAGGGACTTTTTCACCGCTATTGGCATTGAGAAAATAATCTGTTAAAAGTTTAAAATCTTTTAAGAGGTCTGTTCCTTTCAATCCCAATAATGGCAAAAAGAAAAAAAGAATGATAAACGCTTTCAGCTCCAATTCAGATTCGTCCTCACAGTGACCTTGTCTTACTCCGCTACTTCAGTTTCATTGTTAATGGAATTTGCAGTTTGTACTATTCAACTTTAAGCACATCTCAGAAAGAATTCATCTCAGAAAGAAAGAGTTCAAATAGATTTCCCTTAAAGTCTACTTTAGTCCAGCCCTTTATCCATTAGGATAATCAAAACTAAGATCATTTTTTAATCTCAAGATCCCCAGGATTGTGGTGGGTCACCTCATGTTTTTTCTGATTTTGAAGAACATCTCTCTTTGATTTGATTCCATGCAACTCAGCCCTTCTAGGGTGGAATCTTTGGTTTTCTTGGTGCTTTCATAATCTTACTGAGCTATCTTGTAGCTCTCATCAGAACCCAATGGAACAATCCAAGTGTTTTCTTTTTAGATAGGGATATAGGCTATTTCTAATCTTTTACAGTGGAGTCAAGCTAGAGGAGAATGGATCCTCAGTGTCCTGGTAAAATCTTCAATCTCCTGGTGACATTTATTGTTGAAATAGATCTGCTGTTTTATGTGTTTTCACCATTCTCTAGTACTGAGTCTTAGAGAATGGGTCTCTAAGATTAATGAGTGTTAGCAAGGACCAACATTCTCATCACACTTTAGTGCACGGGTGTCAAACTCACCGTGTCACGTGACATGTGACATATCGCGACTTTTTGCATTGCTGGAGCTGGGTGGGCATGGCCTCCGTATGATGCAACTGGCCCACGGGCCGGCAGTTTAACACCCCTGCTTTAGTGGCTTTAGCAGGTTTAGTTTGCTTTGTTTCTCTGTATTGTCCATTGGGAATACATCTGCCTTCCAAGCTTATCTGAAATCCTCTTCATTCTTCAGAGACAAATCTTCTGTCTGGACTTTGATTTCCTTTGCTTTGCAGCTTGGAGGAATCTGTTCCACAGTTCCTTCAGGACAAAATGCAGTATGTCTGATTTTGTTGGCTTTTTTTTTTTTTTTTTAGCACCAGAAAAGACGTTTAGAGAAGCAATTTTGTTGGCTTCTTGAAAGCCTTCCAAAAGGATTTCTTATGCAGCTAAATGGAAATTTCTCGAGGTCTTCCCATACATTATCATAGAATCATAGAGCTGGAATAGAACTTAGAGGTCATCTTGTCTTTCTTGCTCAGTATAGATCCATCTGAGAATCACTGATAAATGACCACTTGGACTCTGTTTGAAGACAACATTGAAGCTCCATTTGCCACTTGATGTATCCATGTGTTCCACTCCCAGGTTTATTACATTTTGATCCTTCTGATGCATTTAAAACAGCAAAGCATGTGATCTCTTGCATCATCTCCTTTTTTGCTTCAAATCAGTTAATAATTTCATGAAATGTCTAGCACATTTTTCTCTTACAGCATCCTCCAAACTGAAGACTTTCCTTTGTTTTCCCTCTGTTAATGTCAGAATCTCTTGAGGCCATTTCTACTGCCCCAATTCACTTCCTTTCGTGGAAAGTTGCATTTCTTGTAGCTATGATAAAGGTTTATCATATAAGCAAAGTGTGTATTTTACAAAGATATTTTCCAGGCCTCATTTCTGGAAGGGACAAAGATATTTCCTTTCTTCCCAGGTTAGTATCAACCTTCCATTTAAAACATAGAACATAGGTTCATAGGACTGGAAGGGACCTTGGAGGTCTTCTAGCCCAACCCCAACCCCTGCTCAAGGCAGGAGATCTTATACCAGCGGTTCTCAACCATTTGGGGTCGAATGACCATTTCACGGGGGTCGCCAAGCACCGCAGTCCACCATTTTTTTTTGGTCGGCCATTTTTTCCCTATTGTGATGCGGGCCGTCGCGCCGTGCATGCACGATGCGCGCCCACCATTTTTTTTGTCAGCCATTTTTTTTGGTCGGCCATTTTTTCCCTATTGCGATGCGGGCTGCCGCGCATGCGCGATGCGCCCCGTCACGCCGCGCATGCGCGATGCGGGCCAGGGTTGCGCCACGCATGCGTGATACGCCCCGTCGTGCCGCGCATGCGCAATGCGGGCCAGGGTCGAGCCCCGGAAAAGGTTGAGAACCACTGTCTTATACCATCCTGATCAAATGGTTGTCTTATTTTTGAAAACTCCCACAATGAAAAAACCACAACTCTAGCGAGGCAAGCTATTCCCATTGATTAATTATTCTCATTGTCAGAACATTTCTCTTTCTAGGTTGGCTCTTTTTTTAACAAGCTACTTCTTGCCCTCCCACGGGTTTGGAGAATCCCCTCTTCTTTGTGACAGCTCCTCAAGTACTGTAAGACAGTTATCAAGACGTTATATTTTTTTTACCAATTTTCTTAATTGCTAAATATCACTAGGATCACTGCTTCATTCTTCATGCTTTATGTCACTGATGTCATTATATATTTCTGGCCTTCCAAAGTCCATCTAAAGTGTGTGATCTAAGGCATGCATATGGCTCTCTTTGGAATCCAATTGCATCAGAGTGCTGAAGTGGAATTATTTCAAATTTTGTGACACTGGATACAGATTACTGATAGGATAACTAATTCCTGGAATGTTTGGAAATACTAAAAGTCCCAGTTTAAATGAATTTCAGTTTGCATAGTTCGCCTGTTGAGAGGTTTTTGTTGATTGTTGTTTTGGGTTCACTCTCAGTGCCCACTGTAGGATTTTACTTTTTGTTAAAGTTATTTGTACATGTTGCTAGCCACCCAGAGTCACATTTAGGAGGAAGGAAGGAAAGGAAGGAAGGGACATTAGGATGCTGGTTTAATTGGGTTTTTTAAAAAAAACTTTCAGTCACAATTTTATTATTAATACTGATTTACTATTGAATGTTTAACATTCAGTAAATGTGAACTTTTGAAAGAGTCCATTACACCTAGTGTTTCATGAAGGATTGATCTGCTTTCTAAAAAAGGTAGTTTTTTGAATTATTAAAGAAATTTCTATGAATTTGCCAAATCTGGCATATTTAGTAATCCCAAATAAAAGCTTAGGTTTTACTGCAGCATTACCTCTCAGATTCAAATCACAATTACTTTTGAATTGGTAAATTCTGGGCCATTGCTTGTCTGGTTTTCTAAAATGTAAAAGGATGCAATTTTTTGCTTGCTAATCTGGAATTAAACCCTATTAAATTCAGAACTGTTTACTTCTGAGTAGTAGTGCATAGAAATCTGATGCAAGAGCATCAAACATCTGTTGCAATCTTTCTGGAATGAAAAACTTGACACGAAAGGAATGCATATCAAACTATTTAAGTATGTAACGTAGTAATGGCTCATGGTCTGTATCCATTAAAGAATACTGAGCAGCTCTGTATGATCACACAAGGCAAAATTGTCAAGATTTTTTTTTATAGCTGGCATAAATAGAGACCTTCAATAAATAAACATTTGGAATACCAGTAGCCTTAATGCAGTTGTAAATAATCAAAGCTAGTGCAACATTATTCTAAAAACTATTCACTTAATAGATTTGCTCGGAGCTTGAATGTTTAAAGATACAGGTAGCTTAAATTGAGTATTCTTCCATGCTGTCTTATACTTTGTTTTGGGTAACATAGCAGGTCTTCCAGGAGAATCCTGGGATTCTTGGCTATTTAATGAATCCTATTACTTTGTTGCCTTTCTAAACTTTCTGAACATTTTTAGAGACATCTGTAGGTGAGTTACTTGCAGGCTTGCACTTGTAAGAATCTTCCCCAGAGCACTTTTAAAACACGTTTAAATCTTCTCCAGGGAAGATTCTTGCAGCGGCAAACATATGAGTTGGCATAAAAGGAAAGACAAAGGCTATGTATACATGACCTAATGAACATTGTGGGTTGTTGTGTGTCTGATGAATATGTGTGGGGTTTTATTTTTTATATATTTTTTGCTTGGACTAGATTGTAATTATTGTTTTATATATATGTTGTAAGCCGCGCCGAGTCTTTGGAGAGGAGCGGCATATAAGTCCAAACAAAATAAATAAATAAAATAAATTAGAGGTATTCTGACTGTTTTCTCTAACAATAGGGATTTTTTCTTCCTATGACAATAGGAAAACATTAGATTTTTTTTTACATTTTTTATTAGTTTATCAAAATAGAAAATAGAAAAATACAAAGAAAAATGAAAATAACAGGGATTATGAATAGTGAAGAGGAAAAGTAACACATTTGGGAGAGCACATAATAAAACACCACTCTGATAATCTAGCTAGTTTACATCGAATATTTCTTTAACCAAATTACCAAAGCAATGGAATTCCAATGTTTCGCACTGTCAGAAGTTAGCACTTTTCTTACGTTTCCTGTTAAGACTAAAAAGAAAAATATTGTATGAACAATAATGCCCAGCCTTGAAATCATATTATATTAAAGTGGAATTCTGCAAGCTGGAAATACTTGGGCATTTAAAGAAAAGGAACCTCTTCAGTTTTCCATGCTAAAATTATACCTACATGTATTTATTGCTTGTTATGCTTCGAAGTATCTCTAAACAATATCCTTCCCCATGTTTTTCTTTACATTTAAATGGGGAATATCCAAAGTATTGATCTCTAGAGACAACTTGAGTATATCTTAATATGCTTTAGCTGATTTCATGAATCTTATTAGGTTTTATTAATCATAAGAAGTTCTTTCAGTACTAAGAAGGCTAATATTATGACAGGAAGGTCTAAAAATAAGCACTGAATGTTTGGAGTGTTCTAAATACGCAGAGTCTTTTTCTAATTATAGAAATTAATTTAGCTATAGACCAAGGGTCTCAATTTGCCTTAGACTGTGGTGTTCCTGTGCTGCATAGAATGAAGACAATAAATGAGTTGGATTTAAACTTAATTAAGTTTCAATATGATTAACACAGGTACTTCTCAACTTATGACTACAACTGAGCCCAAATTGTATCGCGAAGTGAGACAATTGTTAAGTGAGTTTTGCCCCATTTTACAACCTTTTTTGCCACAGTTAAGTTAGTAATGGTTGTAAAGTGAATCTGGCTTCCCATTGATTTTGCTTGTCAGAAAGCTGCAAAAGGTGATTTCATGGCCCACCCCCCCCGGATACCGCAAACGTCATAAATATGAGTCAGCTGCCAAGCGTCTGAATTTTGATCATGTGACCATGGAGATGCTGTAACAATCGTAAGTATGAAAAATGTCAACAAGCCATTTTTTTCAGTGCAGTGGTAATTTAGACTGTTCACTAAAGGAAAGATTGTAAGTCGAGGATTATTTGTATATTTGCCAATCATGTGTTTGGTTATTTCCTTTGAATGTCATTAGAAATTGCAGTTTGGTAATTGGCAGCTTCTCATAAGGCTTTCATAGGAGGATGTGATTTTGGGCCTCCAATTGTATTCCTCTCCCTTGGATCTCAAAGAATAAAGATATTATGAATTAATACTGCCCACTTCATTCATTCATTCATTCATTCCTTTTATTTATTTTTCACATTTCTGAACTGCCCATCTCCTCAAAGAAGGATTGTGGTGATGGAGTTAATATCTTTAATAACAAAACATACTGTGTTTCTGCTGCCTCATGAATCCCAGCGGCCGGTTAGGGCCCACAGAGTGGGCCTTCTCCAGGTCCCGTCAGCCAGACAGTGTCGCCTGGCGGGGCCTAGGGGAAGAGCCTTCTCTGTTGCGGCCCCGGCCCTCTGGAACCAACTTCCCCCGGAGATCCGTGTCGCCCCCACCCTCTCCGCCTTTCGTAAATTGCTTAAAACATACTTTTGCCGGCAGGCCTGGGGCAGCTAACACCTTGCCCCTAGCCAGTGTATGTTTGTGTGTATGTTTGTGGAATGATTGGTTTCTTTTTTAACTTAAGGGTTTTTATATTTATGTATTTTATTGTAATTTCTATCATGTTGTAAGCCGCCCTGAGTTCTCCGGAATAGGGCGGCATAGAAATTAAATAAATAAATATAATAATAATAATAATAATAATAATAATAATAATAATAATAATAATAATAATAATAATAATAATAATAAATGGTTTGAATAAATAAGAATTGGTTTTGACAGTCAGAAAAGCAATTTGTCAGCATTTCTTTTGAAATTTAAAGATTGGTGGGGAAGACCTCTCTGGGAGGAGTTAGAAAATATGAGTGCAATCCAACATGCAAAGAAGCTTGGTTGAGCACAGAAGAATGACTGCTAATTAAAAGCATAAAGTTTGAATATCTGTCTTAAGAAAGGTACACTGTAATGCAAAGAGATTTCCATGTTTAAAATGGGCTTTAAAAATAAACAGTTAAATCAGTATACAAAGTAGTAGAGCAACTGGGGAGTGAAGTATACAAATATTTACAAAGTATTGAGCCAGATGTAAAAAACACCAGCAACTTTAATGCTCCAAAGAGGTACAGTAACTTTCTTTTGTCTACTGTTGTTTGTTTTCCCATAAATATAATAGAAAGTATGTAAGATTTCTGGAAGAAATGTGTTCACATTTATGTAAAGAAGCAAATTGTACTCACTTTTATGTAAAGAAGTAAATCTATATTTATTTATACATCCATTATACAGTAATAAGATAATAAAAAGAAATCAATCTGTAACATCAGATTTGATCAATACTACCATTCAATAAATAATGCAAGTGGAAGTGTCACCACAATCTATAAATGCTCGATGAATGAACTTAAGATTTATGTGATTCCTGAATGACATCAGGCAGGTAGCAAGGCAAATTTCAGTTGGAACGACATTCCAAAGAATAAGTTCTGTCATTAAAACAGGACCATATTAGCTGCATTTCATTAGAGGACTGCATTGACGGGGACAAGTCTAATTGGAGGAGGCAGACTTCGAAATACCTAGACGTCAAGCCGTATGTGGTTTTCTAGATCTAAACCAACATTTTTGAACTGTCTGTTGGAAGCCAGTGCATGGCCGATAGCATAAGGATAACATCTGGCGTTAACACATGGGCCACTCCATTCTAGACCAGGCACAGCTTCTTAGCAGTCTTTAAAAGCAAGTAAATATTATGTCTTGCAGGAATTCAACTGGATAGTGATGAGTTACCATGACAAGCTCCATCCATTTCAAGTAAAATTGAAATTGCTACACTAGCCAGAGCTGAATACGGATCCCTCTGGCTAAGACTTCTACTGCAGCTCTAGCAGTAGCTGTGCTTCTAAGACAGTGGTTCTCAACCTATGGGTCACGACCCCATTTGGGGTCGAACGACCGTTTCGCGGGGGGGGGGTCGCCGGACACCACGGTCCGCCATTTTTTTATTTTTTTTCGGCGTGCGCGTGCTGCGCATGCACAGATCGGCCCATCACATGCGTGCCGCGCATGCGCAGATCCGCCCATTGCGATCCGCCATTTTGTGGGTTTTTTTGAATTTTTTTTTGAATTTTTTTTATTTTTTGGGCGTGCGCGCGCCACACATGTGCGGATCGGCCCGTCGCGTGCGCGTGCCACGCATGCGTGGATCCGCCCATCGCGGTCCGCCATATTTTTTTGAATTTTTTTTAATTTTTTTTTGCGGACGCTGCGCATGCGCGAATTGGCCTGTCACGCGCGTGCCGCGCATGTGCGGATCCACCCGTCACGGTCTGCCATTTTGTGTTTTTTTTATTTTTTTAATTTTTATTTATTTTTTTTGGTGCGTGCGCCCTGCGCATGTGTGGATCGGCCCATTGTGTGCGCGCGCATGTGCGCGCGCCTGGGTCAGGGTCGCGGCGCGCATGGGCGGGGCAAGTGGGGTCTCAACCTGAAAAAGGTTGAGAACCACTGTTCTAAGAGGATGCAAAACAACTTATGAAATATTTTAGGAGTGTTTTTATAGGACCATAAAACCTATTAAGAGCAATCATGAAAGTCGCTATCTCAATCATAAAAAATAGTATCCACTATCAAAATGTTTATATTCCATTAGTGTTAAATTTGCTATAAAACATGCTTTATTTGAATATTAACTAATATACATTTTTCCAAACAAAGTCCTAAATGTTGAAAAAGATATTAATTGATAGAATATGTGTTTCTTGCAGCTAATAACACCAGGTTATAATTTGTTAATTTTTTAAAGTCCATTTAGATGCCAGCTGACTACTTTATGCACCATGCTTCCTAGTAGACATAATATTCCTGACTGTCAGTTTCCCAACTTTAGAAACCTCCAGAGCTGTAAAAGGCACACTAAATGAACAGTGTGTAATAGAATGGAGTTGGTATATGAATCTTTTTTAAAAAGTATAATATAAAAACTAAAAGAAGTTCCTTCTAACTGTATTAATTTTAAAAATAAGGCTCACATAGCTTTTTAGCCATTTCAGGAGGAAGAAAGGATAAGAAGACAACAAAGAAACAGAACTGTTGCTCATGAGACAAGAGACAAAAGATAGCTGGATATAGGAGAAAAAAATTAAACTTTCTTCAATCTTGCAAGCATACATGCCAAATTATATATGTGAAGTTGAAGCACATTTGCAAGATAAAGATAAATCATAATTTTATGCCCATAACATTTTAGTTCAGTGACTTACTGGGCAATTTGTTCAAGGTTACCTTTAATATAGATATCCATGAAAGATTGCCTCTAATTCTTAAGTGCCTGTGATCTCAATTTGAAAATCAGCTGGCAATGAGATTTCTTTAAGGCATTTTCCCACGTAATTTAACAAGGGCTTCTTCTATTCAATATCCACGGCTACGTTAACTATTTTAAAGTTATTTCTGGTGAGTTGCTCTGTATCTAGGTGATTCAGATTGTAAATTTGTAATGAACCTATCCTAAAACTGCAGCTTTAATTCTTATTTCAGGGGAAATAAACTTCAGAGTTTCCAACTCTTTATCAAATTTGAGAGCATGTGCTTTCTTAATTTTAATATCCCCTTAGATCTCTGATATGCCTGTTTCCAAATGTATATATGTTCTCTTAGTTTGAGAAATAGCTTGAAATGTCATCATTAACTCCATTAATTTTATCTGATCTTACTGGGAGATGCCAGAAGTTAATGTAGTTCAATCTCTAACCCTTCAGAATTTGAGAAGGGAGCTATCACTATTTCATCTGAATCCAGGATCTCAGTAGACTGCACGTACAGCTTTATTAATTTGTCTGTATCAGGAGTGGAACCCTTAGCCTGTGATGACAAAACATAAGATATCTTCTTCATTATTTGAATTATATCATTGAAATATTATTAAATCAGTGAGGAAATGTGAAACCATTTAGGAACAAATGCACATATCTGTAAGGGCAATTCATTTCTTTATAGTATATATTTTTTTCTTTTTTCCTTACTATTTTTTATTTTCTATTTTTCTTTTTTCTTTTCTGCGCCTTCTATGTTTTCATTCTTTTTTAGTTAATATTAGTTTTTATCTTAGTAATTTTTAATAAAATTATTTTTTTTAAAAAAATAAGAACAATTCCATGCAGAGTTGGTGCAGAATGGGGAAAGGCAACCATCTAAGTAGCTATAAAAATTGGAAGCCTCAAATTATCCATATGCAGTGAATTAAGAAAACTTAGTTTTGATTGGCCTGATGTTTATCTACAACTGAAGACTCTTAAATTGGAGTGCCCTACTGGCTTTTTGTGGTCTCTTAACATAGTATCTCTAAGTTGTGACAGGGGGATTTAAGGGGAGAGGAAGTTCTTGGTATTTTTTTTTTAGTTTGGTTTAAAGCAAGTCTTTTAAGAAAACAGATTTAATGCAATAAAATAAAGTTAACAGCAAAAATGCAACATACACATTTAAAACATGTATAATTTCAGACTATAATGTGTGAAATCATTTGGATAGAGAAAAAGATGTAATTCCTTGCTAAGTGCTCTTAGCAAATATGCAGCTCGATTGATAAACTGACTGTTAAACTGGTAATCCTGGCTCTGCGTTTATGGTAGAAAATGTCACAATTCTTAGCATACTGATTACTTTCCAAAAAGTAATGTTGTATAGCTCATCTTGGTGTGACTTTCCTGCTCTTAATATTTATAACTGTTCATGTGTGTGAGTTGCAGAGATACAATGGCAACCAATAGAATCGGCACCTTTTCCTGTTACTTGAATTGGGAGACCTCTGTTGTTAAAGTGCCTTCTGAAAACTCTCCTAACAGCAATAGTGATCAGGCAAGTAGATTAGATGTTTTAGAAAAAAATAATACTATGAATCTGATTCCTGTAATGCAGATCTGGTGAAGTAAAGAGCTGTCTGTAATACAGTTAAACACATAGAAGATTATAGTGGTACCTTGGTACTTATCATTAATTGGTTCCAGGAGACACGATGAGGACCAAGAAAGATGAGTACCAAATTTTTCCCATAATAATATATGAGTTATGAGTCACAAGGCAGCTGACACCGACAAGTTCTATCTTGTGAGTAGTGGGACAAAAGAATCACCTCAAAATGTATTCAGTACCAAATTTTGATGAATTTCGAAGCAGTTGAGTACCAAGATACCACTGTGGTTAGTTATTTAAGGCATGGAAACTAACTATGCAGAACTCTTTGCCTATCTGTTTTTTCTTTGCCTTTTGCAATGAAATGAAGCCGCCTTCCTTCCTCTTCCAAACCTCACTATAATATGTAAAATCATTTAGATAGAGAAAAAAGATTTAATTCCTGAACATCCAATGATTTGAGTTCGAGTGAATCACAAACCAAATGATTGACAAAATGAGAAAACAGTTAAAAAACTTATTAGTTGCAGTAGAGATACTACATTGCTCAGACATCTGGGTTTATTCGAGTGTGAAATCTAGTTTTTTAGAAAATCCCATTGGCAACCCTGCTCCACACTCTAACTAGAATAGTAGCTTCTTGTTCCTGATTCCAATCTGTCTTTCAATAAATCACCTCATCCAACATTCTCCTTCCCAAACTCTGGCATCTCAAGAATTGTCTTTATTGGGGTGTTTGTTTCCTATTTTCATTATTCAGGTTATGTGAAACACAGACACCTCTAGGAATGAAGAATAATGGGAGTATGCTGATAAGAATTTTTTTAAAGCCTAGTGTGTTAAATTTGTTATTAACAATATTTAGTGCCTGTAGTCATATCATGGGATTTTAAATTCACCAGTATGTATTTTTTGTTTTCTTTTTATTTTCATATTGGCTGGGGAATTCTAGGACTTAGAATTTGAAAAAACACTGACCTAGATATTACAGATATCATGCTTAGACTATCATTCAAACTGATGTTTTCTATTACTATACAGTATGTAATGCTAACAAAAATAAAACTAAGGAAAAGTCAATGAATATAAATATATTTGTTTGTTTATATTTATTTGTTTATTTATTCAATATGCAAAAACAATGAGTATCTGTAGCTTTTCATTGCCCTGTCTCCTTGGCGGGAAGAAGAGAAATCTAGTTAGGAAACTCTAAAAATGATAGAGAAAAAGTCACAATTTCTCCTTTTTAGTAGCATCACAAAGGGGAAAGAATAAAGAGCAGAAATTGAGAAGTCTTGATACAGCAGATTCAGATCTATCTGGTCAAGACAGATCTATAGAACAAGTAAAAACGTTTGCTAGATGTGTTGTTGATATTTTCCTTTCAATGATACCAATAAAAAGAACATCTTAGAAAATAGTAAAATAAAAAGCGAACAGAACAGGAATGAGGGATGGTAAAACTTAGAACCACAATTGGGACCAGAACCTGGGACCAGGTGGTTGTTAAGGGGATAACATGGTTGTTAAGCAAATCCAGTTCCTCCAATTAGCTTTGCATGTCGAAAGCTGGCTTGGTTTTAATTATCACTGTCTTTCTTGAATGTTTTCCCAATTTGTCTGAATTCTTTTTGAAATATGATGCATTGGGGTCTGACTCATGCAGAGTAAAGTAGAATATTTATTTTCTGTGATTTGAAACTGTATTTCAGTTTATGCAGCCTATTATCTTGTTCAGAAGGAACATTAGCAACCAAATGTTTTCCCCTCAGTCCTGTGCATTTATTCCAATTTTCTGGGGTATTATTCTGGTTTGATGCTAAGGCCAATTTTGCTACTAAAATGTGGCAATAAACTACAAAGATTACCTCATCAAAAAGTATTAGTTTAATTTGATAAGACTTGTTGGAATGAACCAGTTTGTGTAATCATTAAAACATCAGGCTAAAAAGTTGGAACTGTAAATTCTAGTTCTGCCTTAAGCACAAAACCAGCTGAGTGACCTTGGGCCAGTCACTCTCTTTTAGCCCTAGAAAGAAGGCAAGGGCAAACTGCTTCTGAAATTTTGCTAAGAAAACTGCAGGAACTTCAGGCAGTTCTCAGAAGTCAGCACTGATTTGAAAGCACATATACACAAACACATACAAATCTTGGTATATTTCTTGCCTCATTGTTTTCCAAATGGTTGTAGATCAATTGCTTTGTAATCTGCTCTGAAATCTTCCCAGGTATTGATGTCACATTGATAGATTTATAGTCATAGTTTTCCCACTTTTTGAAGATTGGTATTGTTGGGAGTATGTCCTGATGCCAGCTATATAGTTCCAAGCTATGTCTCTGTATTTTTTTCTTGGTAGCCTATTCCTCATTTCACCTTCATTATACATCCTTCTTCTTTTTTCACTGAAATTCTTGTATGGCTATATTGACTTTGTCTGTTGTCCTCCATGTTTCCCCTTCTTGTGATTGCTTGTGATTGTACTTTTAGCATCTTCTAACATTTCTTATCTTGAGCTCCTTTTCTCTTTGGTTTTATTTGCTGTGCATTTAACTATAATTATTCAGAGTTCATTAGAAACTGTTTTTTTTTTTAAAAATATGTTCAGCTTTCATTTCATTTATTGTCAAGACCTCCAGATTACATGGAGCAATTTTTCTCCGTTAACCTGCTCACTGATTTCTTCAGCTGAAATCTTCCCTGTGAAGTAGATACAAATCAAGGATACCTGAACCTCTTCTGTTTTTCTCCGCCTTCTGAAAGAAAGTTGTCGTGAAAAGAAGCTGTGAATTTTCTGAAACAAAACAAAACAAAACAAAACAAAAAATGGCAGCATAAGATGATAGGCTGTATATTCCAGTATTTTGCATAGTATAATTTTAGTCTTAGTCATCCTTCTAGATTTCTGTTTTCCATCCCCTGTGTGAGATCTCTGGTAACTTCATGTTTTGTCTGCAGTGATTATATATCCTATTTCTATCTGCTCACCATAGAAACACAGGAAAATGATGAACAAATGGTTTAGGTATAGTCAAAAAGCAAAGGCAATCTTTTGAAAACTTCACTTTTTAATAGAATGGAAGGATCTCAATCCCAAAGCCATATAGTCTTTTCAGAGTTCAGATCCCCATTCAGACTCTTATAGCCTCCAGACATTGGGATAAGATGTCCACAACAATGCTTAAGTTTGTCAGGGGCAGAGATGTACAACTGGGTATCATCAGCATATTGATGACACCCATCCCATGGCAATGGATGAGCTCACACCTAGCAGGCTCATGTAAATGAGGAGAAAAGAGAAGAAAGCACTGATCACCCCACACAGTACACCCTGAGGATCGGACCTCTTCTCCCTAATCCATACCAATGGGAATTGACCCTGAAGAAAGGAGGTGAGCCAGCAGAACACCATGCTGCACAGCCCCAGTCCTCTGAGTCAAATAAGAAGAATTGAAGGTATCAAAAGCCACTGAGACATCAAGTAAGGCAAGGATGGACACATAATTCCCATCCATGCCAGGAATCATGCAGAAGCGTGATCAGTGCCATGTTCATCCCATACCCTGGTTTGAACCCTGACTGAAAAAGCATCCAGATAATCCATTACCTCCAAGGTCGTCTGGAACCTTCTCAATCCCCTTCTTCAAAAATAGGAGGTGGAGATACCGGATGAAAATTATCAAGTATCAATGTTACAAAGTTACTTAGTAAGTGGTATTGTCTTTAAGCAGATAAATTCATTCTGCTATTGTTATGTTCTATAAATGAGAAGGACAACAAGTTGATAATGACACCTAGTCGGAGGAAAGGTCCATATACCTAACGGTGGCTTTAAAAGTTGTCAAGTGATTTTCAAAGACAAATCACAAACATATCTTTACTAATTATCTACAATAGGTTATTGTTTATATGAAAACATTCATGATGCAAATTTCACTTCCAATAGCCATAGGACTAATGCAGATGAACCATGGAGCACAGAAGCAGTGATTAAACTTTACCAATTTATGAGGGCAAAGTTCTCTGCTTCCAAACAAGTAAGAAGGAGAAAATCTCCCCAAAACTTTCATTTCTGCAGTTAAGCCATTTTTGATGCTGAATGGAGTTATACTGTCCTAATCTCTCTCTCTCTCTCTCTCTCTCTCTCTCTCTCTCTCTCTCTCTCTCTCTCTCTCTCTCTCTCTCTCTCTCTCTCTCTCTCTCTCTCTCTCTCACACACACACACACACACACACACACACACACACACACACACACACACACACCCCGCAGAATCTGGAGGTCCTCCTGGACTCTTGATTTCTGCTCAATGGGCAGGTAGCAATCGTGGCTAAGAGGGCCTTCTTATAACTTCATATTGTGCACCAGTTGCACCCATTCCTAGATGGTCTCTTACAGTCTCTTATGGTCTGAGGATCTCTTACAATCACCTGTGCCCTAGTCATGTCCTAGTTGGACACTTCCAGTAACACATTGTACATTGGGCTTCCCTTGAAGAGTATCTGGGAACTTTAGTTGGTGCCAAATGCAATGATTCAGGCAATTAAGTTTCTTGTAGAGCACACATTACATTTCTTCTGTGGGAACCCTGTATGGCATGGGACCAGATTATCTGAGCAGTGGTTTCTCTCCAGTTACATTTGCCCACTCTATCAGATTGAGTAGAGAGGACATTTAGGGAGCTACTATATATTTGGCAGGATTCAGGTGGGCCTTCTCAGCTGTGGCAACCTTGGCGTGGAATGTCCTCCCCCTTGAAGTGAGGCTTGCACCATTGCTCTTGACTTTCTGAAGATCCCACAAGAACTGATAGTTCCATCAGCCTGGGGACCCCAGGGAATTGGTGAACTAGTGAGATGGCTCCATTATCATTCTTCCATCCATTATTTCTTTTTTAGCTGTATTATTTTATAGTATTTAACACTTTAAAATAATAATAGCTGCACAACATGTATATCAACATGGGAAAATAGTAAAAACTGAAGGAATCAAGATGCCTTATGGAAATAATATTAAGAGTCTGGATGAAGACGATCACTACAGATATCTGGGCATCCTTCAAGCTGACCTCCTCAAGGACATTGAAGTCAAGAAGATTAAAAGAATGAAGAATATTTTAAAGTCCAAACTCAGAGGACGAAATACCATTGAGGCAAGTATACCAGAAATCTGAAGAAGAAAAATGGGCATTGGAATATCTGAAGGACAATGAAGAAGATATACTGAAGGTAGTTCACCATGAATGCTTGCTGAATATTGGGGCGGCCAAACTGACCGACAAAAAAAGCTAAATAAAGAATAGAAAAGAGACATGACAAGGCAAAGTACTGTATTATATGGCCAGTATGTTAAAAAAAAAAAGGCAAACAAATAACAAGACCTGGCAATGGCTAAGAGCAGGAAAATTGAAGGAGGAGGCAGAGGGGCTAATTCTGGCTGCAGAAGCCCAAACTTTAAAAACATGCATACAAAGCCAGAATTGAGAAGACAGTGGACCACCTGGTTAACTGCTGCAAGAAGATTGCGCAGACTGATTCCATACAATGGCATGACAACATAGCAGCAATGATACATTTGAATATCTGCTAGAAAAACTATTTGCCTGCAAGCAAGAATTGGTGGGGCCACAAAATAGACAAAACAATAGAAAATGAATAAGCTAAAGCGTGCCAGGACTTTAGAATTCTAAAGATAAGCAGTTGCCACATAGCAGCCCATACTTAGCAATTGTCAATAAGAAAAAAGTCTGGAGAGTAGATGTGGCAGAAGACCAAGTAAGATGGTCTATATAGATGGAAATGAAGAACCTATAATTGCCCAGATGTGGCAGATTTTAGCTTTTAGCAGCCTTAATAGCCAGTGTGACCAATCACAAGGGATTATGAAAGCTGCAGTCCATATTATAAGTCAAGTTCTCTGCAGAACACAGAAGATAGACAGACAGACAGACAGGGAGGTTTAAATCTTAAGCCTTATTTCTCCCACCCTCTCCAGAAAGTGGGTTTTTCCCCAGACTTAAGAGTCAAAAGCATCTGTTCCAAGTTTATACTTTACAGTGATTCTGTCTGAACTGTATACTGTTGGTTCCTGCTTCATGAGCTCTAATCCTTAAAAGTGCTCAAAAATTAAATCTTAATGTATGGTTACAAGCTTTTAGATTTCTATCATAATTTAATTTGAGCAGTGTTGACATTAATGGAAATACTTTTAAGCTAACAGATTCTGTCCTATGAAAAAAATGCCACCCAGCAGAGATGTTATATTAGTATTTGAAATGTCAAATCTTATTTCTGGAATAATGAAACATGTTAAGGACTCTGCTCGCTGGCTTAGCTCCCTGATACAAATAAAATGGTTACTTCTTTCTTTCTTTTGGCTTCTGCAACCCAAGAAAAGTATACTCTCCAGAGGGATGGTTATATTTTTGCAACAAAACCAGCAGGGAATTTTTTGGGAGTAATGCAGAATTATTAATATCTATACTTTTTTGGGAGGGGCAGACTCCAGTCTGTTTAAAAATATGTGAACTCTCACAGGATTTAATTTTTCTTGACTCAAAAACTGGATTACCTTGGTTCATAATGTTATTCCAAGTGTAGGTTATATTTAATTCTAACCAACTAAGATATGAAGCCTTCCTGTTGGCTGAGGTCATTTTTCTTTGGGTATCATTCAGTTTTGAAAAAAAGGTTGCTTGGGAAGAAGAAACGTGCCAAGGCATTACCCATTCAGCCTATACTCATTTTTTCCTTACTCCCCTTATTCCAAGAAATTGCTATCCATTTGTACTTGAGTCAGAAGAAGACTACACTCACATGAAGTATTCTGACATTTCTGCTGACCTTTCTCTGTTATCTTTGTCACCTGGATTCTCCCCACTACCAAGTATGACATAACTTATAGATTTTACATGCTGTGAGATGGCCCTTGAAAGGTGCTGGAGATAACTTAAGACTGGTCCACTCATAAGCTGGAGATAAGATGAAGGCAGTGGTAGAAAGTGCATGTTGCTGGAGTCTTTCTATGTATGTTTGGGACCACTCTGTCTGGGGCTAAGGAAGAACTGCTGATAGTCCATTCCTTTTTAAGGAACTGAAATTAGTATTTCAGTGCAGGGCAAAAGCCAAAACGTCCTTGAAATTAGGCCAGTCCTGTATATTTTTTTAGAGGCTAGGACTTTTGGAAAACTATTTTGCTATAAAGTATATTACAACTGGATTATCATTTAATAGCAAGAGCTCCTATTACTATTGCTTGGAAATGAAACTGTAATTCAGAGTCCTAACCAATTCTTCACCCACAGCCAGAGAGAACCTGAATGGAATCAGCCCAGTGACAAAAATGTCTTTTATGGTTTCCGAGCTGCTATTAGAAGAGCTCTCTGTCTCCCCCCCCCACTTACTCCCTAGATTACAAACATTTTAATTTGCTAAGCAATATTTTTCTTTCCTTTTTTTAGGATTGTTATTCTGAGTGAAGGACCTTGCAAACGCTAATAAGGGACTATCATGGGCACTCTTGCATTTCTGAAGACCCAGTTTATAGTTCACCTCCTGATCGGATTTGTCTTTGTTGTGAGTGGCTTCATCATTAACTTCATCCAACTATGCACATTAATCCTCTGGCCTATAAACAAGCAGTTTTATCGACAAGTAAACTGTCGCCTTTCCTATTCATTGTGGAGCCGTGAGTATACTATAGTTTCTCTGCATTAGCTTGGAATGTGACTTATTCAGATTGTTGGTTTCTTCTCACACTGAAGAACAGAAGGGGGACTATGACCCCTTTATGACTTGTGGACTTCAACTCCCAGAATTCCTGAGCCAGCATGAAGTCCACAAGTCATAAAAGGGCCATAGTTCTCCAACCGTGCTGTAGAAGATCCCTTTTTGGAGCAGAATAAAGGATTGTGCTTTAGAAACATATTTGCACAAAAAAAGATTACAACTCTGGGATGTTCTGGAGCAGTGGTTCTCAACATGTGGGTCATGACCCTTTTGGGGGTCGAACGACGCTTTCACAGGGGTCGCCTAAGACCATCGGAAAACACATATTTCTGATGGTCTTTAGAAACTGAGACACCACTCCTCTATCCGGCCGCTGCCGCCCTCCTCTGCCGCCCTCCTCCTCCACCTCCAGGGCATCCTTCTCCAACAGCGCCTGCTCCTGCCGCCGCAGCGCCATCGCACGTGCCCCCGACGCTGCCCTGGGCTGGCTCAGCGGCTGGGCCGAGCCGGGTCTGGGCTGCTGCTGGCGCTGCCGCTGGGCTGCTCCGCCGCCGCTGCCACTGCCGGCTGAGCTGAACTGCAGCGCTGAGCTGGTCTCCACGCCTCCTGGTTGCCCAGCCGCGCTCCGCACCCAGCCGCCCTCCACGCCACGCGGGAGCCTCCCGCGCACTGCCTGGCCAGCCTCCCTCGCCGTCGGAGGCTGCCTCAGCCCTCCAGCGCCCGGTGCGGCCATGGAGCTGCTGTACAGAAGTGGCTCCTTCCCGGCTTGCCGGGCTCCGGGCCTCGGAAGTGGCCATGGGGTGGGGAAGAGGGCGAGGCGGCGGCAATGCTCGCATGTGCGTCAGAGGCCAGCCGGCTGGGCCGTGAGGGGAGAAATGGCACCTTCCAAGTGGGAGCTGGCACTCCGGCCGCACCCCTCTCGCGTGCGATGGGCTGCGCAGAGTGGAAAGGGGCTCCTATGACCCCGCTGCTGCAATGGTGCTCAGGAGGCTGGAGGGGCGGGCAGGTCCCAGGGGGGCGGCTGGGAGAGGGCAAGAGGTGCCGGGATGAGGATGGGGGGCTCCAAGTTGGTGGGTGTGAGAGGGCAGCCAGCAGCTCCGAGGCACGCGGATCCTCCGTGCAGCTTCCGAGGCCCCAGATGTGCTGCTGCTTGGCTTTCCACCAGGCTCTCCGCCAGAGCCTCCCCCCTGGGCAATTGTGCAGAGCTGCTTGTGTGTCCTTGGCAGCGCCTCCCCCCTTCAATCTCTCTCTCCTTCCTTCCTTCCTTCCTTCCTTCCTTCCTTCCTTCCTTCCTTCCTTCCTTCCTTCCTTCCCCTTTCAATCTCCTTCCTTGTCCATCTCCTTCCTTTCCCCTTCAATCTTCCTTCCTTCCTTCCATCTCCATCTCCATCCCTTCCCCTTCGATCTCTCTCCTTCCTTCCTTCCCCCTTCAATCTCCTTCCTTCTCCATCTCCTTCCTTTCCCCCTCATCTTCCTTCCTTCTCCATCTCCTTTCCCCTTCAATCTTCCTTCCTTCCATCTCCATCTCTTCCCCTTCAATCTCTGTCTCCTTCTTTCCTTCCTTCCTTCCCCTTCAATCTCCTTCCTTCTCCATCTCCTTCCTTTCCCCTTCAATCTTCCTTCCTTCTTTCCTTCCATCTCTATCCCTTCCCCTTCAATCTCTCCTTCCTTCCTTCCTTCCTTCCTTCCTTCCTTCCTTCCTTCCTTCCTTCCTTCCTTCCTTCCTTCCTTCCTTTCCCCTTCAATCTCCTTTCTTCTCCATCTCCATCCCTTCCCCTTCAATCTCTCTCCTTCCTTCCTTCCTTCCTTCTCCATCTCTTTCCTTTCCCCTTCAATCTTCCTTCCTTCTCTATCTCCTTCCTTTCACCTTCAATCTTCCTTCCTTCCATCTCCATCTCTTCCCCTTCAACCTCTCCTTCCTTCCTTCCTTCCTTCCTTCCTTCCTTCCTTCCTTCCTTCCTTCCCCCTTCAATCTCCTTCCTTCTCCATTTCCTTCCTTTCCCCTTCAATCTTCCTTCCTTCCTTCCCCTTCCCTCCCAACATTTTTGAGCAAGGAACAGTAAGCTTCTCCAGCGAGCATTGCTATATTGTTTTTGTGATTAATCACTATGCTTTAATTATGTTCAATTCGTAACAATGAAAATACACCCTGCATATCAGATATTTACATTACGATTCCAAACAGTAGCAAAATTACAGTTATGAAGTAGCAACGAAAATAATTTTATGGTTGGGGGTCACCACAACATGAGGAACTGTATTAAAGGGTCGCGGCATTAGGAAGGTTGAGAATCACTGATCTAGGCCTTATCTCAAGAAGTGGTGTCTCTGAATTATTTGTGCATGGACTTAAACACAAAATATCTCTTATTGATTTTCCAACTCTTTGTAGTTGTAGGTATGGTGGCTACTGGAATGAAAGGGAAATAGGTTCCCATGAGAAGGAAGTAGATGGAGAAGGAACAACCAATTCCCACTCTTTCAGTACCTAAAGCACCCCTTCTGGAGTTGTTAGCGTCTTCCCTTGCTCACCCCTTTTCAGTCACACACACACACACACACACACACACACACACACACACACACACACAAACAGAGACACAAAATAGCTTGTCTGCCCTGATAGCATAAAACTTTTATGTTGCCATTAAGGAAATATCCTACAGGATATCTCACTGAAGTAGGAACCATTTCACCTCAGATTTTAAAAGAAGGCAATCATAATACTTTTGAGAAATATCAGTTAAAGCAATGCTTTAATGAAGGGAAGGATAACTGCAGGGGGATATATATCTTAGACTTAAGTACTAAGGATTTAATTTCAATAAAGTCATATTTGTTTTCAGAATAAAAACTTGACAATGACATAAAAAGCTAACATTTCCAGCGACGATTAATAAATCAGGTCTGTTAGACATGCAAAGTGTCACTTCTAGAAATATTTACTGGAAAAGAAGAAATTAATAGTTCCAATATAAATTAGTTGCTTCTTAATAGACAATGAATGTCACACACAAAAAATATTGAAAATCAATAAGATCGGTTTAAATTAGTTTATAACTCAAAACATAGTTTCTCACTTTAAAGTTCCTTCCTGTTTCCATTTGGATATGATTGAGCATATTATTCTTAGTGCATTACTCTTGTTCATGAAAATGTATAAGGGTCTGCTCTTCATCTCTTTTTTTATACACTTACTTCTTTTGATTACTATGGAGCTCAGAATATTTCTATGTTTAAGATAATCCTGCTATCAATAATTTAGGGAAATGAAAGGACTTTCAGGCATTGTATAGGTATTTGATGAGGTAATCTTGGAACCTGAAACTTTTCCCTTACCTTGGGATGCCAGCCATGTTCGAGTCATTCACAGACTTTCTTCTTTAGGAGGCAAGAATTGCATCTCTTGTTGAGCAGCTCTTGACTCAATTGTCAATGCTATACTTCTCTGTAAAGCTCCTTCCTGATGCAAAGCAGCGTGGATGTTTTGTCTGACTTTTTCCCAGAGAAGCCACTTGGCTACATATATAATTAATGAAGAGAATTTGTGATCCAACCTTACTTGTGTTGGCTTCTTCTCAATGACTTAACTGTTTCAGTTTTTAATACTAACATGTCTAATGATTCATCTAAACCCAACTGGAGACTTTATTATATTCATATTTATTATTTGCAGTATTTCTGAAGATAACAGCCTATAATACATATTGGAATTTAAATAAGAGCCATGACTTTTTTTTTTTACACTGCTGAATACAAATGAGACCACTTAACTAATCAGGCTGAACTTTGAAATGCAGGAGGCAAACTTACTGACATCAGATGTATAAACTATACAATGTCAATGGATTTTTTTCAGATTATGCAATTTTGGCAGCTACTTAGTGCAAAAAAGCGTATCTGATATTAAGTAATATTCTGGAACTGGATTTCCTGAACTGCTAATCGCCAGCACGATGGGCATAGTTCTCATAATTTCCCAGAATAATTGAATAACAGTGAGAAGAAAAGCAAAAGTAATTGTGATGTTTCTACGAAATAAAAAAAAAACAAAGGATATGCTATAAACTACTGTTTAGCTTTTAGGGGTCATCATATTATTATTTATGCAGGCATTTCCATTCCTGTTCTGAAGCATTTGACTTCAAATGTTTGTTAGCTGGCTTCAATTTTATTAATACTTTTATCATCTCTTTGCTTTATAGCTAGTATTGCTGCTAGGCTTGTTTGAGCAAAAACAATAGTAAAAATCTCAGTTGGCTCAAGGAATTAAATCTTATGACTTTTTTAAAATTTTAGACATTTTGGCATTTCCTCTCCCAAGTTGCATGATATTACAGTTTAATATTGGATTAAGACCATGCAGCATTGCCATCCAATAATCATTGTACCAATAAAGGAGAATATTTCTAGCTCAGGGTTGAAATGAGGGATTCTTGGTGGTTTCTGAGCTTGGTTGTATTCTTGCAGATGTTTCATTACCCAAACTAGGTAACATCATCAGTGATAGTCATAGTTTCATTCGGTAATAAAATAATGAAACAAGCTCAGACAGCACTAAGGACTTATCAATATTCATTGTGCCCGATTGTATTAAATTCTTTGATTAGGACTTTAATGACCTTTCTCTTTTTATTTTAAGTATGTCAGTTTTGATTTTTATTAGTAGCACTGAATAATTTGTCACTGATCAAAAACAAAACTGCATACTCAACATCGGGAGAAATTGCATCTAGAAACTATTCTTCTACACTCTAGGCATACAATCCTGTCTCATGGCTTTTGAGATCCATAGCACTGAGAACAAGAAGCTTTGCTGGGCAGACAACTAAATAATTCTGTTTTAGGCTTGCCAATCAGCAGATTGAACAAAGCTAAATCTATTAATATTTAAACAAAGTATTAAAATGAAGAAGCTTAAAGGTTGAACTTATTAACAGTGTACCTTAATTGTACTCTTTTAAAACATTCTCAGGCTAGCTGGCTAATTTTTTATAGAACATAATGTACCATTTATTCAATTTTCAGCCAATAATTACCAATGTTTAGTATGGAAAAATACTGTAGGAGTTATGATTAAATAGACTAACACACATATGCGCCTGCGCGCGCGCACACTCACACACACACACACAATTTTCCCTAGTCCTAGAGAAATCAGTATTTCAGCTTTGCTTCTCACTTTTGCCTCAAGCTGTGTTAGTAAGAAATGACAAGAGAGTAAAATTTTGCTGCAGAATGGAAAGAAGGAAGGATAAAGTAAATGCATAGTCCTATGCATAAACTAGAATGGATTTAACTGTGTTTAATAGCTGGCAAGCTGGCAACATTATGCCTCTGGTGTTATAAGAGCTTTTGAAAAACGATATTCTTCCTATTAATAAAAATGATGCACTTGTTTAGGATTAAAGTGTATTGAAAATCTTGGTCAAATTTATTCAGTTAAAATTTCCAAGCATTGCTGAAATCTAGAAAAATAGCTGTTTTAAAATATGAGCCTGGGTCTGCACATTAATAGGATTTGTAGATTACATATTGCTTTTTTCTGTCCTCTGTAAGTAATGCAGTTGTAGAATTAATATCTACTAAGCAAGCAAAGACCAAGTTAGAATATAGGCTTTGTCATAACTAACATTTGATTTTTGTGTGTGTGTGTGTCTCCTGTGATCTAGAGTTAGTGATGTTGCTGGAATGGTGGTCTGGAACAGAATGCACTTTATTCACAGACCAGGCCACAATTGATAAGTTTGGAAAAGAACATGCCATCATCATTCTCAACCACAACTTTGAAATAGATTTTCTGTGTGGCTGGACCATGACAGAACGGTTTGGTGTGTTAGGGGTAAGTGGTCTTAACATATGGTTTTGTTCTTTGGAATTGGGATTAGGAAATTTGACATTTTGTTTTTTGTTTTTTTAATCCAAGAGTAGGAAGCTCTTAGACTAGATGTATTTATTTTGTGCTAACTTATTGAATTAAATTAAAATAAATTGAATATAAGAGAGTCAATGTAGTTTAATTAGGGAGGCACAATTTCCAAGTTACACTTTGTTATGAATTTTTTGGGTGCTCTTGGGACAGTTCAACCTGACCTATACCACAGGCTTTGGATAGAAAATAGATAATTTTGGAGAAATTCTTCAGGCTATTTCAGAACACGTTTGAAACTAGTTGTATTTGCCCATGATACATTTCAGATGAACAAACAATGTTTGTGTGTGTTTTAGAGTTCAAAAGTTCTTGCAAAGAAAGAACTATTGTTTGTACCCATAATTGGCTGGACATGGTACTTCTTAGAGATCGTTTTTTGCAAAAGAAAATGGGAAGAAGATAGAGACACTGTTGTTGAAGGGTTAAAACGACTAGCCGATTATCCTGAGTATATGTGGGTAAGTGAAGTCCTGCACATCAACTCTTTTAATCGGATAGTGAAAAATACAGATTTGTATAAGTATGTGTATTGAATTTATGTGTTTACATAAGACGTAACATTGGTCATATATAGTACACAATCTGTTTTTCCTGTCATACATAGATATATAAAGTTATTAAATTAAATCCATAGCTTTTATGGGGTATATCATTACATTCAGTCTTCAGTCATTTACAGACAGATGTAATGTATATGCAGATCAGTCATAACTGAAGCAAGCTATCGCTTATTGGTACAATACAGTTAAAGCACTTTAAAAAGAGCAATAGGGCCATCTTTCGCCAAACTATCTACATGGCTTTCAGAGGTTCAAGCTTGTATTGTCCATTCTTTTAATAGAGATAATTTTTTGTGCTATTTGGGACCTGTCTAAATGAGGCCCCTATATTCACAGAAAGGATTCTGGCTTCAAGGCAACCCAAGCAGAACCCTGCTTCAGAACACCTAATTCAACAACCGCAGCTGGGACATTGATTTTGTATCTGGGCTGGAAAAATCAGACAATCATGGCACAAAACTTTGCCATCATGCAGCATGCTGGCTGGGAAATTCCGGAAAATGAAATCCATGCATCTTGAAGTTGCCAAGATTGAGAAATGTCAATGTTTGTTTGATTTAATGTTTGTTTTGATTTAATGTTTGTTTGATTTTCCAAGGAGAAGCTTTCCAGGCAAAAGGCTATAGGCTGTGAAGGTTCTCTAATCTGTATTTTAAGGCAAAAGACTTTGGACCCAGATTTAAACCCACATTTATTTTAGTTGTCTTCATGACCTAAAACTTTTTTTTTTCAGTATAAAAATTCTTTTATTAAAACAATCATCATTGAACACTAAAACATACCATGCAGCAATCATCATGACACCTGGTATACAATACTAAGTATTAGTCTTTGAAAACGTCTGAATTAGTAAGCCTTTTCCCCACTCCTCGCGTCTAGCCTCAACTATACTCCTGTTACATTTTATTTGATTGGTGTTTCTCTTATCTGGTTCAATATTAATGTGATCAACATTAAACATAAGATCCTATTGCTAAGCAATCATCCTAGAACATAGCATACAACATTTGTAAACATCTGTTTTAGTAAACGTTCTTCCCTCCTCCCTTACATCTTCAAGTATACTCCGAATACATTTTGTTTGATTGGTGTTTCTCTTATATATGGTCTATCTACTGTATCTAGTCTATCGCATATTGTTCATTTGCGCTTCTGAATTGACTTCATCCCATTACTAGTGCATTCTTTTATAGTCCCTAACCAGAGATCCTGAGGTAAAAGATTCATATCCTGAGGTAGAGATTCAGTCTGCTTTAACAATATTAAAGCAAACAACATTAGTCATAAGGTTATGTTAAGAGGCATTAGTTATAGAACATATACATTCAACATTGGGTGTTAAATGTATATGTTCTATAACTAATGCCTCTTAACATAACCTTATGACCTAAAACTTTTTATAAAACAATTTAACAGTACTGTAATGCAAGATTTCCCCACCCACCCCGCTTCTTTGCTACAGTTTCTATTATACTGTGAAGGAACTCGATTTACAGAAACTAAGCATCGTATCAGTATGGAAGTGGCTGAATCCAAAGGATTGCCTAAACTCAAGTATCACTTGTTGCCCAGAACCAAAGGTTTTACGACTGCTGTCCAATGTCTCAGGGGAACAGGTACCTTGGCCACGCTTACAATGTTTGTGAATATGCATATTATGTTTCTTAATATAATTGTTTTGATAGCCACTAAATTTTTCAACATGCAATATTTGCATTGACACAATGTTTAGTATTTAAACATTTAAAAGGTGAACCTGATAATGTAAATAAATCTCAATACTTTGATTAGTTTTCTTTTTTATTCAGAGAAATTAATAATGCTACTTAGCACTTCACGTTTCTAAGTGGAGTCCAAACATTGCCTAATTAGCACTCGTAGCATGCATGTGAGATGTACGTTCATGTTATACCACGTAGGAAAAAGGTGTTAAATAGGATAGATGGCTGGCTAAATACTATGGATGAGTTAAATGTTTAACTACATTCCTCCAGCAGCAGCATTAAGGGAGCACTGTGGACCATGAAGCTAAATTGGTTTAGAAACTCACTCCATTTCTTTTCTCTGATAGACAACAATTATATTATTTTACATTAGTCTTTCATATTAAAAAGTAAAGACAGGTTGACAGTAAGTCAGAATGAATGTTTGAATACACATTTCAACATATTGTATTAAAGTGTTTTTCTTCCTAACACCCACCCCAAGTCCTTTCTGATTTGGTTTTATTTGGGGCCAAAGCAATACATAAGAAACTGGAACCTCTATGGTTTCCTTTCTTGCTAAGGCATAAGCATACTGTAGAAGCTATCAGACATTCTTAAGGACAGTAATATTCAGTGACATTTGATGTGTCTCCCAAAAGACTATTTTTAAATAGGCTTCACATTCCTTTCAGACCTGCTACATATTTAAATCAAATTACCATCCCCAAACTTAGGAGGGCCTATAGGATGCTGCTAAATGTTTAAGAACTGGCTCTGTTGGCCCCATAGCAGACATTGAAACCACCAGATACATCTTACTATTCAGTTGTTTTTATGCTAATATCAACCGTGAGTTGTTAACTTCACATTTAATTAAATTTCCCCATCATTTAGATTATTTATTTACAACTTTTGCTTTTGGATTCAAGTGATTCTGGCCAAATTCCATCAAATATTATGTAAGATATACTGCAGTTTGAGTTATAGCTCACCTAATTAATTAATCAATGAATCATAGTTTGTTTTAGGTACATGGTGAATTTTATGAACTAATTATTGACTGTACACACATAGCAGATGCACAGGTAGGGGAAATGTATCCCAGCAACTTGCGACATTCCCTGCCGGCTTTCCTATTGACTTTCTGAGGAAGCCGGCAGGGAAGGTTGCAAGTGGCAATCATGTGGTCGTGGAACATTGCAACTGATTGTAAGTGTGAACTAGTTGCCAAATGCCCATAATCATGTCACCATGGGGTTATAGGGATGTCACTATGGAGGGCTGGAACTCTGACGGCCAATAATAATAACTAGCATTCTTCAGTGCTGTCGTAATTTTGATCAAATGATGATAGGTCAAGGATTACTCTAAAGCATTGTCTGCATCCAAATCAAAGTTGAAATCACCTTCAGACAATGGCTTTCAGTCCTTTTTTTGTAGACAGATGTGGGTTTGATATTATCCAAATCTAGTAAAAGAATGTGAGTTATTACATTGTAGATATCCCTGAATCTATAACCCTAACACTAACCTTTTGTTGGAATGATTGCAGTCAAGATTTTGCATAATCTGCCTGTCAAGTAGAAACCCACGCTATGTTTAGAGAATGGTGGGCTTCCAGATTCAGGTATACCCATGGATGTAATTCTAGCGCTACCACAGCTGGTTTGCAAAAATCTGTGTGACCACTAAAACTCTAGCAGCCTTTAGCAGCCATTATTCTGAAATATAGAAATAATAGTCCTAATATATATGTTTGTGTGCCTTTTAATATAATAATATCTGTTGAATTCCAGGCATTTGAATATTGAAACAATAATGTTATCTTTCTTGTGTTAGTTTCAGCAGTGTATGATGTAACATTAAACTTCAGAGAAAACAAAAACCCATCTTTATTAGGAATCCTTTATGGAAAGAAATATGAAGCAGATATGTGTGTCAGGTGAGTGTGTTACCGTGGTTTACAACTGAGAGCTGTCACTGTCCAATTATTGCAATAAAATGGCCACCCCACACCTCTGCACTTTCCCATCTTTAGCTTTTCAGACTTAGTTTGGAAGAGACTTGTTTTCCTATGAATATTAGTGGACAGAAGCAAATATAGGGGATCTAAGATAGTCAGTTTCTTTAAAATGTAGTAATTTACTCTCTGTTGTTTCACTTGACTTGAGGTTTAGTGTGAAAACTTACTATGGTCACTAGATATACATCTTTCAAAACTTCAGAAATGTGTCATAGAAAATAAACATCTTGGAAAAATGGAAGAGGGCCTTCTCCGATGCTCTTCCCAATCTGTAGAAAGCACTCCTTTGCAACCATTTAAGAAAGCAGTAAGGACTTTAGTGAAGTCTTTGAATTCATTTGAACGAGATAAACACCTAGCAGATGTTGCCTGTGCTGCCTTGGACTACTAGGGGAAATTTGAAACAATGCAATGCATTTTACAGAAAACACATTTCACATTTCTACATAAAGCAAGTGCTTTTTTCCATGTTCAGGATTAGCTTCAGATAAGAACATTGTTCATTATATGATCTTTGCTGTCAGCCGTCCCTGGTGGCAAATTTATTGCAGGGTGTGACCATACAGTTTGCACTGACAGATTTAATTAGCAATCTCTATGCAGAGAATACGAGTAGGATCAGTATTGTCCAGCAAGGGAAAATAGTTTAGCCATATATCGTACTGAAGGCTACAGATGTATGCCACTGTTGTAGCCATTTAGGTTCAATGTGGATATTCTACAAACAAAATATTCAGTGGATGGCTGTGTTCAGACTTGTACAACCTTTCGGCAACCTACATAACTGAATAAACAGTGCAATCCTATATAAATTTATCAAGTAGTAAGTTCCATTGTGTTCAGAGGGTTTTATTCCCAGGTAAGTATGCATAGGGTTGCAGCCTAAGTAAATTTTTGTAAGGTTAATTTGATACATAAAATCTTACAGAGGCTGTGCAGAAAATTTAGCAAAATGGTAACTCGGTTTCATCCCATAGGGACACTCTGCCAGGAGCATTTCAAGTACAAGAACACACGCAATGATTGGAAGTTTACCTAAACAGGTTTGGGAGGGCTGTATCCCAGGATATTTAATTGTTCAGGTTCTTGGTTGTGCAAATTGTTCTCATTTGCTGCTTCTCTTGTGCAAGAATTCATGGTAAAGTCAAGATTTCAAGCAGAAGCTTAGAGCTCAGTCTTGTAGCCATGACCTTTCATCTTTTGATGTTAGACTGTCAGCAAAATCGGAGGAGATAGGTTCCTGACATAGGAGATACAAAACATTACTTCATCAATTCAGTAAATATAATTCACTGATTTTAATTTTTGAAATGAGAACTTACGAGGTTAAGCCATTGTTTCAGATTTGACAGTTATTGCTCAAGAGTGTAAGAATGGCATTTTTGCCCACCTGCAAAAACATTTAAGACTAAGACTGAGACAAAAGATAATATATACCAGTGGTAGTCAACCTGGTCCCTACCGCCCACTAGTGGGCATTTCAGTTTTCATGGTGGGCGGTGGGGATTCAATCCGAGCTGTTTAAATTTTGGGGTCCATCGAGCCCTCCAATCGGCTCACAGAGCTTTCCAGCAGACACGGGGTGCTAGCCTCAGCTGGGCGATCCCCCGCGGAGCTCTCGGAAGCCGGACAGCCTCGCTGAAGCACGCCATCGTCGCGAGGCTCCCGTCGACTTCCTCGATGATCCGGATCGCAACAGAGGCTGCGCAACGAGATAAAACAGCAAGTACCTCATTTTCGGCTCTGGAGGTGGAAATTAAAGACACAACAAACAACAAGCTTCCCCTCAGGGCCCCTCAAGGCTGGGAAGGCCTGGCCAAAATACAAGTGGCTGCTAATTTTGGTGCGGCCGCCATTTTGAGAGCCGAAAAGAGCCCTCACTCATAGAGGTTTCAGGCATCTCTGACAAGAATAAGGCTCTCTCTTCATTCTGCTGTGACAAGCACTGATCGGGGGCAAACCAGACTCCACTGGGCATTCCCTCATGACCAAGATAGAGGCCATAAAGGCCTTCTATTCATTCCTGCTTGCCCAGTTAGATTTGTGAGAGTGAGCACGTGCCTACAGCTTCAAACAAAATATTGTGAGTCCATGTCTCAAAAAAAGAAATACACTCGTGGCTATTTGCCAGAGTATCTGAAGATGGGTTTCATAGAATCTGTTGTAAATAAAGAACATCCAGTATGTTTATTGTGTCATAAAACATTATCCAATGAGTCAATGAAGCCAAGTCGATTGCGAGAACATCTTTCTACAAAGCATCCAAATGATAAGGACAAGCCCATTGAATATTTTCAGGAAATATATAAAAAATTTCAAAATCGTTCAACAATCGTTGCATCATTTAAGAAACAACATGCAGCGAACGAAGATGGATTAATTGCCGCTTATCGCATTTCACTATTAATTGCAAAAAGTGGTAAAAGTTATAATATTGGAGAAACTGTAATAATACCCTCTATAAAAGAATTTATTTCAACAGTAACGCATCAGGATATACCTGAAAATTTAAAAACGTTACCCCTAAGCGATAGCACAGTAAAGTGACAAATTGATGAAATGGCAGTTAATGTTGAAAAAAAACTGATAAGTATTCTCCAAAACACTTCATTTTCCATGCAATTGGACGAGTCTACCACTGCAGATAATAATGCTTTATTGATGGCATATGTACATTATTTTGATGAAAACAATACATTACGAGAAGAAATGCTATTCGCAATAAATCTCATTACAGATACAAGAGGATTATCTATATTTAATACTGTGAAATCATACTTTACAAAAAATAATATTCCTTTGAATAATATTGCATGCGCTACTGATGGAGCACCATCAACGGTAGGTTGCTATCATGGATTTGTTGCTTATTTGAAGGAAGAAGTGCCAAAAGTTTTATGTATTCATTGTGTGGTGCACAGACAACATCTTGCAGGAAAACATCTAAGTACAACTCTCCATTCATCATTAACTATAATAATTCGAGCCATAAACAAGATCAAATCCATACCAAAAAATGATAGAATGTTTCGACAGCTTTGCCAGGACAATAATGAAGATTTTATTACGTTACTTTTGCACACAGAAGTTCAGTGGCTGTCAAAGGGTACATCTTTGGCTCGTTTTGTAGCCTTATATGATAGTGTCATACAATTTTTTTAAAGTAATAATGAGACCAATCTGTGTCAACAGTTAAAAACAGTAAAAAATGATGCCTTTTTTTGGCAGATATTTTCAAGAGATTTCATGATGTCAATTTGCAGCTTCAAGGAGCTAATAAAACTCTTATAGGTTGCCAAAGTATTGTGTCATTATTTATTGACAAACTTGAACTATTTCGTTATAATCTATTGAAGAGACAATTTCATCAGTTTCCTAAATTATCATCTATAAAAGATGATGTAACTCCAGAGGATATTGACAGATTCAGTAGCTACCTCACGAACTTAAATTGGACATGGAAAAACGATTTGAAGATATTTTGAAATTGAAGGTGTATGACTGGATGAAAAATCCTTTTACCGCAAATATTGAAGAGGCTGATACAACTTGCCAAGAAGAACTGTTAGAAATTAGATATGATGAAAAAAAGTAAACATACATTCGATAGTGGTGGATATGAAAACCTATGGCAAAGTAAAAAAATGCCTGTCTTATATCCAAATATGTGGAAAATGATATTCAGTTTATTGATACCTTTCCCTACCTCATATCTTGTGGAATCAGGCTTTAGTGTTGTTAATCATATTATGACCAAAGAAAGAAACCACCTGAATATTTCCGAAAGAGGAGATCTTCATTTGTTCCTTACAAAAATTGAGCCAGATATCCAGTATTTAGTTTCGCAGCATCAGCCTCAGGGATCTCATTAATAATTTAATTAATTAAATGTAATTTCATCAGAGTTCATGCTTCAATGTATGCAAAGTATAAATAAAAAGATAGATTTAACTACAGTAAGTTATTTTATAAAGATTTATTCTGCCAAACTTAGCAAAAGTCCAACATAAAGTATTTGGTAAGCAATTATTATTATATGCTTTAACTTGCTGTAACTCTGCTTTATAAATTTTATAAAGTAAAGTTACTTCCCTACTTTATAAATCACCATTACTGTGGAACCGGTGAGCGGTTAGAAAATTTTACTACTAACAGAGATACAAAAGTGGGCGGTAGGTATAAAAAGATTGACTACCTCTGGTATATACTCTTAAGTGCAATCTAGGTGATGGCTATATTGAATTACTGCTACATTTTTCATATGTCGCCTGTTCTAGCCATTTACAGTGCAAGAGTACATTCATAAAATGCATTTTTATAGGATTTAGAGGTTTGGTAAGGAGAGAACAATGTTAACATCTATTAATTCTGAAAATATTTTCCTATTGTAATTATTGTCACTATAACAAAAACTCTTTATTGAACCTTTTTTCTATAACCCAGGAGGTTTCCTTTAGAAGATATCCCTTTGGATGAAAAAGAAGCAGCAAAGTGGCTTCATACACTTTATCAGGAAAAGGTAAATGAGTTGTTTGCATTTAAAAACTTGCAGAGCTGTATGCTAATGGAACGATTATTTTTGAATAAACAGTATTCCAAGTGTTTTTTCTCTTTAAGTGCAATGCAAAAGTTCTATAATAAAGATCTTGCATGATGATTTATGAAGTTGTTAAAGAGGGTTAATAAAATTGTCCTGCTATGGTATCTGCATATTTCCTTAGAACAATGCTCCTAACCTTATTTGCCCCAATGACTACTGTTAGCTTTAAAATAAATTTTAAAAGGTGGAATTGCATGTTTTTCTTTTCTTCTTTTTTTGATGCCTCAGTATCTGAGTCTATATCTAATTTGGGGACCATTCATCTTCAGTTTTAAGGAGAAAAGTGTTGGAGAATGATGATCATACATACTTGAATGAGTCCTGTCCTGTCTGTTGAATTCTCATACTCTTTGTCTAGACTTCCTGAAATCATTTGATTGCTGCTGGTGGCAGAATGCTTGTTTATACATTGAATTCAGATGGATGGATGGAAGGAGGGAGGGAGGGAGGGAGAGGGAGAGAGAGAGAGAGAAAGAGAGATGTCTATGAAGATTCTCAGTCATCCAAGTCATGGTTGTTCCAAAGACAACTGGACTTTCTTTATTTTTGCTTGTTGTCAGATCTGAAGAAGCTTCTTGGATGAAAAATGAAATATCTTCAAGCAAAAACAAAGAAAGTCCAGTTGCCTTTTGAAAAATCACCTTTGGGACAGAGAGAGAGATCGAGATCTTTTGTTTTTACTTGCTCTCCGTTTTGGAGAAGTGTCATTGCCATTCTATCAACAAGTGTGAGGAGCTCTCAAATCCTGAAAGGTGCTTTTTTGCAATCTATATATTATGCTGCTCAGATTGTTTTCTATTTTTTTCCTCAGTCGCCCCATACCTGGCACTTTGCAGCGAAAAATTCTACCAGTAATATTCTTTCTGAATTGAAAAACTCTATAGTATTTACCAATATATTGGTATATGGAAGAAAGCATATCTAAGTAATTAGAACATTAAAAAAAAACCTTCTTTCTCTCCTCAAGGATGCCTTACAAGAGAAGTATAATCAAGAAGGCTTATTTCCTGGGCAACAATTTAAACCTCCCAGAAGACCATGGACTCTCCTCAACTTTCTCTTCTGGGCTGCTGTTCTTCTCTCTCCTCTTTTCAAATTTGGTTTTGGAATTTTTGCAAGTGGATCCCCTCTTCTGATTCTTGCATTCCTCTGCTTTGTTGGGGCAGGTAATAGAATTGGCTAGAGTGGGCTATAAAAACCGAATTGAAAATGTTCATGTAGCCAGTTGTCTGCATTTTATCAAGTGGCCAATTCTCCCAAAAGTTACTTGTATAATCAGCTCAGTGACAGGATGGGGAAGAATGGTGTTGACAATATTGAATGCCTTTTAGTATTTCCCCAGCTACCTTTATACATTTCATCCCAGCCTCATAGCCTTAATATTCTGGTTTAAAATCCTGGAAGTTTTAGTTGCAAGTTATCTTGAGACATTGGTTGAAGAAAGCTTTTTCACTAGAGCACAACGATTGCTATAACTACTTTATCCCTTATTTTAACTTCATTTCTTATGTCAAATTGACTTGCAATATATAGTTTAAATTTATTCTGAACATCCATGTTAAAAGCTACTCCCTAATGACTCCTTTAATATATCCCATGTAATGACATTACACATCAGACCCCAAATCATAAACATCTTTATCGGTATTTGCTCTCTTCTGCAAGGATGAGTAAAAAAATATGTTGGAACCAAGTTTCAGATTTCTGGATGATTTGCAGTAGATCTGAAAAGCATAATCTTTCCTAATTTTTACTAGTGTGTAAATAATAAATGGATGGTCCAGGTTATGCTGTTGAAAAGAAGAAACCTTGGGTTAATCAAGAGTGGATTCTATGGAATTCCATTAATATTTAAGCCATAACACAAGTGTTCATTTTTAAGATGGTTATGAGATTCTTTGGCTTTTATTGCAAGAGAATTACCCATTTTTTTGAGATTTAGTTTCAAGAGAATGCTTTTTTGGCCAAACTGTGTTGGGGGGGGGTGTTTCAGGCCATAGGTTTTGTTGTTTTTTAAGTAGACCCTACACATTGGACTCTCTGTTTTTTAAATCAGATGAAAACAGTTTTATGATTATTGTAAATCAATTCAAATAAATAGGTTATTTCTGCTTTGAACTGGCGCTTTAACAAAAAAATTAGATAGTCATTTATGATATTTTAAAAAAATCTTTTAGGCTAATTTCAGAGCAATCGTTCAAATTTTGTGCTGAGCCTCTTCCTCTCAGAATTTTGAGAGATTAAATTCACTATAATGTGGTGTTTTGCATATTGCCTTACCAGCATTTACACTTTTTTATAACCCATTCATTAGAACTGAAATTACTTTTGTCCCTTTTACTTTTATTCCCTGGCTGGCTGTCCTAGAACTATTACAAATTCTTATTGGTGCAAGTTTCCACTGGAAAAAATAAAAGAAAGCAAAAGTGTGCTAATTATAGAATTTGACAGATGAAATCAGTTTAGGAGGGGAAAGGAAAAATCCTGGAGATTTATTTCTGTTAATGATACTAAAAGATCGTTAACCTATGCGTAGACACATATCAAAGTTGGTAGAATTTTTTCCTTTTTCCCAGTTTCAGTTGCTTGGTCCAGTTGAGTCTCTACTTTGCATGTATCTTAATTCAAATATAAGATTGTACATGCAGATAGTCCTTGACTTATGGCCACAGTTGGGACTGTAATTTCAGTCATAAATTAGACAGTTGTAACATTGGTCATCAACACCAACCCGGTTTCAGTACCATTTTATTGCAGTCATTAAGGGACTCCGGTTTCTCCTATTGACTTAGCTTATTGGAAGCTGGTTGGAAAGGCTGCAAATCATGGGTCATGTGATTGCCAGATGCCGCAACCATTGTAAATGCAAGCTGGGTTGCCAAGCACCCAAACTGCAGTCATGCAACTATAGGGGTGGTGTCACAGTTATAACTTTGAGGATGGCTCGTAAGTCACTTCTTCCAAGACCATCATAACTTTGAACTGCTATTAAGCGACTGGTGGTAAACTGAGGAATACCTGTATTCTACCATTCGGTGAAGTTGCAGAAAATGACAGTGCAAGATACAGAGTCACAAGCCTCTATCAATTTTGTAATACATTGGGAAAGTTCTGGCCCTCAAGTGAACCGCCAAGTGTTTGGCAATTTCAAAAGAGGGAGGAAGAAATCTAAAATTTAAATTCTGAAATATAGAGACATAAAAATTCTTAACATCTTTTCATCGTTGTATTTGAGGTTTCATTTTTTTTCCCTGAAATAAACAGTTAAAACCAGCTAGGAGCCAAGGCTAGCCAGGAACTGAATTTAGAAACAAAAGGCTGATGTCTGTGATTTATGCAGAGTCCATGTTTCATGCTTAACAGTGCCTAACAAGTAGTCATTTAAACATGATCTGGTTGCAAGACCATTTAGCCTATTGAATTATCCTGCCTTAGCTGATACTCAACAAGCTGATCTGGTTGGGAGTCATTCATGCATGCTAAGAACTTCAAAGATGCTCTTCCTTGCAAGAGAGCAATACCTCTCTACCTTTTGATATTCAGCTTAACACTGGGCACTTGTTCATGGAGGCTTAGCTGTACCAGTGAATCAAAGAAGACCCCTCCCCCAATTTTGAGTAATGGTCTATCTCAACCATCGTAGTAGTTTATTTTGCATTTACTGACCCATTTTTCTTCCTTTGAAGAGTTGTTCTCAGATATACTTGTGGCAGTAGAATTGCTTTTCCTTTTCCTAATAGCTGGTAGAAACATCATACATTTTACAAAAAGTTGAATGTATGGCTAAATAATGCTTATGTACATATTCATTTTTGTAAAATTACAGATTTTATCTTGGTGTAAGATTTTGGTACTTTAAAATATCCAATTTACAGTGTTTGGCGTATGTTTGTATCTGTATGTGTACATAAATTTTGCTACTGAATATTGAAATTATTCCTGGAATAATGCAATCTTTTTTCCCTCCTATATAAAGTATCCTTTGGAGGCCGCAGACTGATAGGAGTAACGGAAATAGAAAAGGGCTCCAGCTATGGCAACCAAGAATTCAAGAAAAAGAAATAATTTTACAAATGCATTTTTTGACTATAAAAGACAATGGTATTAACTTCATTGGAAAGAAAGACACTTAGAAAATTTACCTTCTTTTCTTATTAACTGCTAACTAACAATACTTGAGCCAAGACTGAAGAATTTGGAAGATTCAACAGACATGGAAAAAGCTGATTACTTACCTGACCAAGGATCCTTGTATTTGTAGTTTTTGAAGAGAAATTTGGTCTAACTTCATGGGTTTTTTTTTCTTTTTGTTTTGTGACAGATAGGAAGATGAATTAACAGAGGGAAATACAAGCATCTTCAGATAACTTTATCTTTTAAGAGTGTCACATTTGCTTTGCAGGAGAAATTACTGAATGTTCCTTCTTGCTAAAATAAAATTTCTGTTCTTAGGATTTAAAAAAAACACAAATCAGCATAGAATACAGCAAACTACAGCATCTAGTTTATTTACAAATGTTTCTTGTGGAAGATTTGACTTGAAAAAAGCTGCATCATTCTTCCAGGCATTTTATTTTAAAGGTATTTTTATTTTAATAATTATTACCTTCCACAAAAACAGTGGTATTTTAATGTTAGCATCATCCAACAGATAAATGCATCCTTTCAACCAAAACTTCCTAAAACGTAATGCAATTCTAATCTCTTTCATTTTTGCACATCTTTCTACTCAATGTTGCCCTAATTAAAACTGAAATATGTTTGGCTCAATTGCTTATATAGATATTGCTTTGCTTTTTCCTTTCTTTGAAAACAAAAAACAAAAGTGACATGACGAGCCAGTAATTTAAATCTATATATATCTCAAGAGTGCTCAGTCTCTAGGTCTTGAGAGTTTCTTCAAAAAGTCTCTTCTGCTCAAACTCTTCTGCATGGTGTGTTATGAAACACATGAAAAAAACCAGCACAGCACTATGAAAAGATCTTACATTGAGAACTAGGGGACAAGGTACCTCTAGGACTCAAACCTGATATATGCTTACTTGAAAATATTTTAAGCTGCAATCAGAAGAGATATTTTCCAAGTAAACATGTTGATGGGGTAGGATCTAAGTTGCCTGGTTATCCATATACGTTGCCATGTAAACCAACAGTTGCTTTAATACCTAAACATTGGAGGTTGGGTAAGGTTATACCTTTTTTACAAATTTTCTGCCATGCTAATGTTACAATAATGGTTTTTTACTCTCTCTGGCTTGGAAATATACCCAGAAGAACTAAATAGCTTTATGTGGCATCCATATCCAATTCCAGTGCATGGGCGGTGCCTCCATTTGGAAAGGCTGAAGTGGACTGCATGCCAGCCAAATTTAGATTTATACGGCAGCTCTTTAATGGTTATTGTATGTAAATAGTTTACCACCAGGAAGAAACCTCATAGAATCTGCGAGCGGATATCTTTAATCTGTAGCTGTGCTGACTGATGTTTGCAAATACTTAGAAAGGAAGTATTAATTTATTAGCATGTGGTCATGGTTGTTTCCTTTTTTCAGTGTTGGAAAGAAATTTGACATCAGTTCAATCCATTCATCCATACATACGTACATACATACAAAATCTGACTCAGCTTTATAACTAAAATTCTTCATAAACATAGATCCTTATCTGATTTATATTATTTTAATAATTCTACTAAATAGTTATTTTTTATAGCCAAAAGTAAATATGTCATATTTTACCTTCAAACACTAACAGTACACTTAAGGTTCTCTATCTTTTGGAGCTCATTTTAAGTATTTTCATAGTTAAATTTTGTAACTCATCTCTAGCAGTGGGAACTACTACAGCAAAGTCTGATGCACATTCGTTTATTTTCTGCATGAATACATGCATATTTAGAATACAACTTTTTGCTGCATCGTTCCCCTTTGCACTACCAGGCCCAGAATAAACAGTAATCCTTCCTACAAAGAATATTCACCTTGTCTCTAAGGACTGGGAGCTCTGGTTCACTTCACTGGAAGTTGAATAAGGTGATTTTGGGGGAAGTGGCAGAATCCACACATGATTTCTTATTCACTAAGTAAATTGTTCTGTTTGTGTTTGTTTTTAAATAGTTAAGAATGATTCTATTTTCTGACTAGGCAAACAATTTTTTTTAAGCTTGATAAATAAGTCTTGCTTGTTGGAAGTTTTTTCCCTTTGGCAGATGGTATAGAATTGCTTTCTGACAAAGATGTGGAAAATACTTCTAACAGAAAACAAGTAGAAAGACCTCATGTTTTGTGTTGCAATTATAAGGAGTTCTGTGCTGATAGATTAAAAACGAGATATTTTGACAGGAATAAATGGGACAGGGTGGGATCGGAGGGAGGGTCATTGAGAATATTGCTACAAGGAAGAATAAACAGGGGTTCACTTTCTGCTTAAGGCAGATAATGGAAGGTAGTGCATGCCTATTATGGGGAGGACAAACATGTGTCCACACTTCTGTTTTATTTTCATATCCTAACATACTGATCATATTTGTTTTAAAACCATAGTAGATGTTGTTTGAAGTCTCAAAAAACACTCACTTTGAAAACTAAAGTGTACAACACTGCACAATGATAGCTCATCTCTTTTATTTGTCTTTCAAACAAAATAACAAATAAGCAGAGTGTATGTGAAAGAATATTTCTTAAAATAGCAGTGTACGGCATAAAGAATATCAGTTTCTTTGGATTGGAACAGTCAGAATAGATTTTATACTTTCCACTATTTTGTTCTGGTTTAATAGAACATAGCCTGTATATTTGACTATCAAGCCCTTTGAGAGCAATAATAAACAAAATATATCGTATTTTTCTTTTCCTTTTTCTTTCTGGTCTTCATTATTAAATTTTGATCATTCAAATATGGCAGTCTTTCTCCCTTCTTTACATTTCCAATGTTCTCTTTGGGGCTTGGATGTATTGGGTTAAGTTGTAGGTATAAAAAAATAACGAGGACGGGATTCAAAGAGCTACTTGAGGTAAGTGGAAGTACTTGAGCATGAATATGAGGATTTTCTTCTTTCCTATGACTACTATTAACCCAGATGGCTGGCTGGTTGTTTGGGTGGTTAGTTAGTGGATTTATTGAGTGAAGCTTGGTAACATAGCTTTCTTATGAGAACAAGATATTTCTATTCATCAAGAAATCCAGCTCACCTTATCCACTGCCAATTGCCTATACAGAGCGAGCTGTCACTTTATTGGAACTATATTGTTAAGTCTCCTGCAATTTGATGCAATCTGACACCCTAATCCATAGAAATATTCATAGAATCATACGGCTGGAAGAGACCTTGGAGGTCTTCTAGTCCAACCCCCTCTCTACCCAAGGTAGCAAACCTTATTTCCTTCCAGACAAGTGGCTATTCAATCTTTTCTTGAAAACCTCCAGTGATGGGGTGCCCACCATTGAGAGGCACGTCAGTTAGTTTTAATTTAGTGCTTTCATTTTACTAGGATTTTTAAAATTACATCATAACACTTTCCATGTACAAACCTCTAAATAGTTTTAAATCACTTCCCAAATAATAAAAGTTAAGATAGACTACTCAGATGCAAATAAATCATGGTTCAGAAAATCTACATCAGCGGTTCTCAACCTGTGGGTCACGACCCCTTTGGGGTTGAACGACCATTTCACGGGGGTCACCAAACGCAGTCCGCCATTTTTCCCCCCTTTTCCTTAGCTGTGCTACTCCCTCTTATTCTATTGGCTTTTGAAAGCCAATAGAATAGACTCTCTTGAATAGAGTCTAATTCTATTGGCTTTCAAAAGCCAATAGGAATTGTCCAGGCTGTCTCTGCCCTGCTGAGCCCGCCAAAAGTCCCAGTCTACAAACGGTGCTGCAAGTTGTCTGCAGCAAAGGCGAGCTGTCTGGAAGTTTCCACCCCTCCCTGCTGAGCAACTACTAAAAATGTAAGTAAAAGAGAGTCGGGTGGGAGGCCAGCGGGCGCAGGGAGGGTTGCTGGTGCGCATGGGGCCCGGCGGGTGCCTTACCTCCCTTGGGCTGGGCCAGCTGGTGGCCCAGCCGGTGGTCGCCCTGCGCCGTCGCTGCCCCTTGCCAGCTACGCTTTGGCCGGCGTGGGGGGCGGCACCACGCATGCACAGCGCTCCCGGGCAGGGAAATAGTCCTCGACTTATGACCCACTGATCTACATATTTCCAGTATCTAAATGAAGAATGCATATTTCATTTCATTTTCACAAGTAGGTTATTTCTTGACTAAACAGACTGGGTTGTACAGAAAGTGGATTTTGCAAGAGTGTGACTCTTGGACGTCTGTAGAAAGATAAAATTTCTTCATAAAAATGCACCGTTTCCAACTGCTTATTATTTGATTCAATGATACTATAGAAGAATGTGGACTGACAGAAGAGAGTGGCATTTTTGGACAAGAGCTGAACTGCTAGTGAGCTGGGCTAAGGCAGAGAATCATTCCTATTTATTTCTGACCCATATTGTTAACTTCCACCACAGAGCATGAGGCAAAATCACACCACTGTGAGAGTACTGACTAACATCCACTAGAGCAGCATTTCTCAACCTTAGCAACTTTAAGGTGTATGGACTTCAAACCCCAGAATTCCCTGCTGGGCTAATCTTCCCATCAATAAGATGCTTTGCAGTGAGACTGGATAAGGCACATCCAGGCAATTGGTTAATTGCTCTCCTCCATTCTGGAAGATAGCAGAAAATTGCCCCAGCATAATTTGCTCTGTCCCCACAACCAATCATTCTGTTTCAGTTATAAGGCTAGTGATACTCTCCTATGAATTTACTTTGGGGCAAGTGTAAATTGATGGATTTTTCTGCCCGAGGTTGTGTGTGTGTGTGTGTGTGTGTGTGTGTGTGTGTGTGTGTGTAAAATCTATCCAGTGGTTCCCTTGGTGTGGGCTGGTGAAAGAGACATGTTTTCATAGATTGCTAGAGTGATAAGCATAGCCATCTATCTGAGCCCTTAAGTATCAATACTGATCTACCTATCTGCCTGTCAACCTATGTAGAAAAAAGCATATTCTTCCTGGAAGTTCACTTCAGAGAGGTTCTGTTTTCTTTCTTTTTCTAACAACATGGATACTACTGCTCTCCCGGTGTCATGTCAGTCCAACAGCACAAATAAAAATGGCCAAGGAGGGCACATGGCAGACACTTTTGGGGGACATGTCCACAACAGCTATAAACAGCCAATCGGAGATGGGCAGATGTCAGCCCTGCCATTCATCACCACTGCTAAACAAAGCCAATCATGCATACAGCAAGACGTGTCAAGAGAAGCTGAAGAATTATTCAGGTTAGAGAAAACCAAATTTAGTGGCCTTGGCTGTTAGGTAGACTAAGGAAGATTACATTATACATTCGTATTCATGAAAAATCATTAGCAAGACATCTTCAAGAAAGGTGGGGTGATAAATGCTTTTATATTAAGGGTAGACATTTCCAAATTTGCTTTGATTCCTGATGACTGCATCCATGCAGTTTTGGCTGTATTACTGAAGTGGTTTGCCTTTGCCACCTAGATTTTTTTCCTTCCAACCTGAAATATAACCAAGAGACCTGCAATTCCTTGGTGGTCTCTATCCTATGTATTAATTTGATGTTGTGTTGCTTTCTGAGATCAGTTGAGATTGGTCAAGTGTCACCACTGGAACTGGGGGAAAAAAGAAGGCAATAACAAACATACTGTTCCACATAATTGGCTGCATTAAAGACTGATGTGTGCATTAAGTCACCAGAAGGCAAGCTCAATTCAACAGAGATTCTACTTTTATGTCTTGCAACTTAAGATATCTGTGCTATTCTCACCACTCCTTTCTCTATTAACTTTCAACATGTTTTTTTTGGTAAAGTCTATAAATCTGAAAAAAAAATAACTTTCTCATTTTTATATTTATGATGTAGGGGCTTTACTGTCAAAGTGCTGAGAAGAACAGGTTATGGTAACCGGAGACTTGAAATTTGGGTCTCCAGGCTTCATTTCAGCAAGGGAGTGGAAGCAGTTGATTTCTTGAAGGCAACCATTTCCATTTCTTTCTGTAATTCTAGACAGATAAAAACCTGCCTGGAATTACAGTTTGTGAACTAATTTTAATACATTTGAATGCATTGGGGGAGTGGTTGAAGTTGAGGAAGGGAAAGGGAATTGGAGGTCTTCAGGAAGCAAATCTTTCCCCACCCTTAGAAGACAAAGAAAATGAATTCATAGTAGCCCCAAATATAATGATTTAAAGCTGTTTTTTTTTTTAAGTTCAGGAGAGTTAATGGTAATGTGACATTCCCAAAGTTTCCTGGTCCCATTCCTAGCCTTAAATGCCACTATTATCCCTCCCAAATGGGCTAAAATATTTGGACCCGTCTGTTTCATTCCCCAGAAGATCTAGAAGAAGATCCTCTAGAAGGCCAGGAGGCTGTATTGTAGCCATGAACTCTCAAAAATTGCCCAATCTTATTTTAATGCTACAAGACAGAAATCACTGATACAGCAGACAAAGACATTAACAGACTATCATGACATCTTCAAATCAAATTAAAATCAACAAGCAATTAAAAATTGCCAAAAAATATCATAAAATACTAAATATAATTTTAGACAAGTGTTAATCTCATGGGATTTCAGTATTCTCATATGACGATATAAGATTTTACTTGTCAGATTTTAATATTTTGACATTCTTAAAATGAGATTGCTTGTTCTCGTAAGTTTTAAATATATTTTTATTTTCTTTGGAGTCTGTACAAGAGAATGTGTGATAGCAGCTGAATAAATTGTCAAACTCTACTGAAAGGCTAAATTACTGTCTTTTACCTATTGCCTACAGCTGTAATACTGAGTATTCACACACATATTCACACCCCTAGTTCTCCTTGACCAGTTTTCATTTTGAGAAAGCCAGTAAACATTGAGTGGTCCACAGAAATATTTCTGAGAAAAAATATGCCATCATGGCTGTGCCTGCTAAAATATGTATTTTTCTTCATTGTGCTTTGATACCTAAATTTTACATTATTCAGAATCTTTTCTGTCAAATTGTTGTATTTTTCAAAAGCTGTCAAAACAGCATGAGTTTTTTTTAATTCCATCAGTTCCAAAATTATACTTTAAATCCCAAAGAATATTCAATAAACATTTGTTTAACATCTGCAGTTCTTATGTAAATAATTGATTGTAAGAATGGAAACCAGAACAGCCTATTCTCCCATTATTCAATCATATTATTTTAATTATTTTTTTCCTCCTTAAAAGTGACTCAATAATAATACTCCAAATAAAAAAATAGCAAACTATGATCGTTTAAAAAAAAAATCCTATTAAGTATCCATAAGAATGATTAGAAGTTTCCCCAACCACAATGGCATTAGATTGGGCGATTTAGTTTATTTGATTGCAGCTTTGGATAAACGTTTCAAAGTTTTTTATTTTTATCATTGTTATTAGAAACTTGACAAAATCAAATATTATTATTTCCATTGTTACCCCATATTTTATGGGGTGACAAAGCCCAGAATTGTTGAGAGTTAGCTGGCATATAAGTTTAGTAGAGAAAGTGGCTCAGTCACCCAGTGAGCTTCCACGACTGAAGGTGATGTTAAACCTGGGTCTTCCCTGTCCTAATCCAACATCTTATATCACAGGACTAAAGTGCCTTAACATTTCTGATGGAACTTACGGGACCGTCTTCTGCCACATACTTCCCTACGACCGGTGAGAGCGCACAGGGTCGGCCTCCTCCGGGTTCTGTCAGCGAAACAATGTCGTCTGGCGGGCCCTAGGGGGAGGGCCTTCTCTGTTGTGGCGCCTGCCCTCTGGAACCAACTACCTCCTGAAGTCCGCGTTTCTCCCACTCTCCTGGCCTTCCGAAAGAACCTTAAAACCCATCTTTGCCGGCAGGCCTGGGGATGATTGTGGACTGTTGTGTGAATGTTGAATGTGTGTGGGGTTTCTCTTTTTTAAATATTTTTTTGTTTGGATTCAGATTATGATCTGCTGTTTTTATGTATGTTGTAAGCCGCTCCGAGTCTTTGGAGAGGAGCGGCATATAAATCCAACAAATAAATAAGTAAATAAATGTCCTACAATATGAACAAAAAATTAACCATTCACAATTCAGTTTTGAATCCATTTCATAATGCTAAAACATCAGGAACATATGGAGCAAATCATTTACACAATTCATGTATGTTGTTTCAAGTACCTAAGAACTTGGCCGATATTAGGTGCCATATATTTTGTATAATTACCAGCAAAATGCAGGCAGCAAACTCCTTTGTATTCACCCTACAGATGAGTTAGTAGTCCTCAACTTACACCCACAATTAAGTCCCAGATTTCCATTGCTAAGCAAGACAGTTGTTAAGTGAAGTTTGTCCCATTTGCCACAGTTGTTAGGTGAATCACTGCAATTGTTAGTAACACAGTGGTTAAGTGGCTTCCCCATTGACTTTACTTGTCAGAAGGCTGCAAAAGTTGATCACATGACCCTGGGACACTACAACCGTCATAAATATATGTCAGTTGCCAAGCATCCAAATTTTGATCACATGTCCTCAGGGATGCAGCAATGGTTGTAAGTGTGAAACTCACCTGTAAGTCACGTTTTTCAGTGCTGTTGTAACTACGAATGGTCACTAAACATAAGGTTGTAAGTACAATACTCTTTATTCCCCTGTAAGACCAGTAACTTACCTATTTGATAAACTCTGGGTAAACTTTTCCCAGCATGTTTTCCTTTTTATACAGGTAAGTCCTCGACTTACGATCACAATTGAGCCCAAAATGTATGTTATTGAGACATTTGTTAAATGGGTTTTTGCCCCATTTTACGACCTTTCTTGCCACAGTTGTCAAATGAATCACTGCAGTTGATAAGTTAATAACCTGGTTGTTAAAGTGAATCGGGCTTCCCCATTGACTTCGCTTGCCAGAAGGTCGTAAAAGGGGATAGCGTGATCCTGGGACACTGCAAAAGTCATAAATATGAAGCAGTTGCCAAGCATCTGAATTTTTGGATCACATGATCACGGGGATGCTGCAAACGTCATAACTGTGAAATGGTCCTTTTTTCAGCGCTATTGTAACTTTAACAGTCACTAAGCAAACTTTTGTAAGTCAAGGTCTACCTGTACTCTTCTTTAGATTTTTCTTCCGGTCTTGTGCTTTCCAGACTAATAATTATTCTTAAGTTGAAAACAATTCCTTCTGCCTAAGATAGGTTGGATAGGAGGCATCACATTTTTTTTCTTCCCCCCTCCCTCATTTATTTAAGGAAAGGAAAAAGAGCATTAGGGTGCAATAAAGCATCATTACTCCAAAGCTAATACAAAATATTCCTCACGTGGATAAGAAGAAACTAGAAATGTTGAATGCTCACATGGATGAGTAAAATCTAGAAATGCATATTTTACAAATGCCGAATACTGTTGAAGCACAGTACTTTATTTTTCCTGTTTGCTTCCAAATTCCTAATATGGTTTATCCTTGCATGCTTATTTCTAATGTCATTTCTCTGCAGTGAAAGAACTGCAAAAGTTCATGATTAATTCTGCACAGATATTCAATGACTCACAAATTGTATTTGCAACATTTTAGTCAATAAACCATAATTAACTGAGTTTGGTCAGTGCATTAAAAATAAACAATGGCTAAATAATAAAACAGTGACTGGGTTCATATAACACACCAAGCAAAAACAAAATATACTATAGCTTAGAACTCTTCTATACAGCCACATTAATTTGCATTTCCTCAGTCCTTGAATCATCCCAAATATATGCTAATATAAATTTCATTCCTCTGATGATGGCCAAGTCCTATTGTGCATCACTTCTTGACTTTTAATGCAGGACAAATGAAGGAAAGGTAGTGATAGATTCCCCAGCTCCATTTCTATTGCCACAAGCATCACTTTCTGGCAGGAAAAACAACCACAACAATCAGTAACTGACCTTGTGGCAGGATGAAATTAAATAGACAGATGCCTGGAATGTGGGATTCACATTGCCGAAGGGATAAATTGCCAGTACGGAGGCCTTAGTTTAGAGCAGAGCTTTTCAACCTTTTCACCGATTGTACCACTTTTAGAATATGGCAACATTCGAGTACCACCAGTTACCTAGCAAGGTGTCAAAAACTTGATGACCAAAAAAAAAACCCCCGGAAAAAAGTGATAAAGTACAGGTAGTCCTTGACTTACAACAGTTTGCTTAGTGATTGTTCAAAGTTACAACGGCACTGAAAAAAGTGACTTGTGACCATTTTTCACACTTATGACCGTTGCAGCATCCCCAGGGTCATGTGATTTACATTCAGATGCTTGGCAACCGATTTATATTTATGATGGTCACATTGTTCCAGGGTCATGTGATCTCCTTTTGCAATCTTCTGACAAGCAAAGTTAGTGGGGAAACCAGATTCACTTAACAACCATGTTACTAATTTAACAACTGCAATGATTCACTTAACAACTGTGGCAAGAAAAGTCATAAAATGGGGCAAAGCTCATTTAACAAATTGCTCTCCCCCCTTTTATATCCAAGTTCCCTCCCTCCCTCCTTCCCTGACTCTTTCCTTCCTTCCTTCCTTCCTTCCTTCCTTCCTTCCTTCCTTCCTTCCTTCCTTCCTTCCTTCCTTCCTTCCTTCCTTCCCTTTTTTTTTAAACTGCCAGAGACTCCGGGAAGAGGTGGCAACAGGCAGGCAATGGTGGGCAAAGGCTTCCCCTCCCCAGACATTGCCTCTGCGTGGCTTGGCTCAGCTCACCTCTCCCAGACCTGCGCATGTGTTTGTGTGTGTGTGTGAGTGCACGCACCAGGATCAGTGCTGCTTTCCAGGTGATTGGTGCTTCTTCAGGGCTTAGCGGAAGCACCAGGATCAGTGCCAAGCTCCTGCTGGAGCCTGGCACTGATCCTGGTGCTTCCGCTGAGCCCTGACAGCCCTGCAGATGCAGCCGTCTCTCGCTCAGGCTTTTGCGGTGCCGCCGCCAGTTCAGCTCATTCCCCTCCCCCGCTACCACTTTTCTAGGATGGTCGCATACCACCTGCCAGGTGCCAATGTACCACAGTGGTACGCGTACCACCGGTTGAAAAGCCCTGGTCTCGAGATCTGTCACTCTGACTATTACTGAATATAAACTGAGCAATATTCTGAGAAAGCGAATGAGGAGCTGGGTTGGAGGGAAAGATCCAGGACTTTTCTGAAACAACACTCCATAACTAAAAGTAACTTTATTATGGGTTGCAGACCCAATCTGCACTGCATAAAAGAAAATATAAAATACAAACTGCAATATAACATAAAAATGTAAAAATAATTTAAGCAGCAAGGCACAATGACAGAAAGTAAAGTTAGTAGAGGATGCAACCAACAAATCTCTTACTTTGTCTTGCACCCCACCTCTAACCCTGGTCTAAGCCGTTTCTGATAAGAATTCAATATATTTGCCCAGATAGGCATGTAAACGTGCAAAACACCATCTCAACTGCCGTTTGCTACAAGACCAGTTCTAATTTTGTTGCTGATATAATCTCTAGAGTATTTAACATGACTTACAGGCAGTCCTCACCTTACAATGGAGCTTGCCCATCATGTCGTACTTTGTGATGGTCATTAATTGGGTCACTCATGTGACAGGCTCAATTTTATAACTTTTTCATGGCAATTGTTAAGGAAACCTATGGTCTGCTATGGCCTGATCTTTGGCCCCACAACCTTCCATAGGCTCTACTACTTTACCCTGGCACCAGAGTAAAGAGCCAAGTTTTAATGGTCTTCTGGAAGACTATCAGGGTGGGGGCTGCGGACTGTCAGCAGGAAGGTGTTCCATAAGTTAGGGACAGCCATGGAAAAGGCACGCTTCCTAGGCCCCACTAGATAGCAACATTTCAGGAAGGGACTTGGGGCTTGCCCACCCTATCCAATCCAATCCTCAGTTAACAAAAATAGTTGGGATTGGAATTGACATAATTGAGCAATGTGATCCTAAAGCATGACATCATGTGATTGCTGCTCTTAGCAATGGCAATCCTGGCACTCCCCATTGCCATCATTAAGCAAGGGGTGCAGGTGAGTCCTGGGTGGCTTGCAAGCAGGCTGGCAGACAGATAAGGTGTGAGGTGCACTGCAAGCATGGCAGGGCCAGAGGTAGCTGCTGCTGGGTGGGAGAGGAGTGTGAGTGACTTACCAGAGTACTTGTGACCTTCCCTGTTGGCTTTCCCATTTACTTTGTGGGTAAGGAAGGTTGCAAATGGTGATCACACAACCATTTTCATCAGTGCAAGGCAGTTGCCAAGGACCCAGATTGCAAATGTATGACTATGGGATGCTGGGATGTCTGGAACTTCTAGGACTGGCTGTAAGTACCACTTGTTCAATGTCGTCATAACTTCGAATGGTTGCTGAAGTAGTCATTAAACAAGGACTGTTGTAACAATATGCAGAAGGAAATGTTTGTTTTATTTACACAGTTGTTCTCACAACTCTGGATGGCTAATAGAATATTACAAATCAATACGAACATCCAAAAAGAACAATTAAAGCAATCACAAGAACAGAATTGTCAAAACATTATGCAATATACAGTATAACATGCCAAAGCCCAATAAAAACAAAATTTCTCACTTGACCTCACCTAACACCTTAGCCCCAGTGCCTGAAGTAAAGCTGGGTTTTAAGTTTTTCCCATAGATTGACAAGGTCTGGGCTATCCAAATCTTGGGAACAATGCTATCCAGAATGCAGGGACCATGATAGAGAAGGGACGTCTTCTGGATCCCCTTAAATGATACTGCTTCATAGAAAGGACTTGTAACAGCCCATCCTGCTGGACCTAGTAAGATGAGCAGACATAACCAGAGAAAGGGGATCCCTCAAATAATGCACTCCTGTCCCATGTAGGGTTTTAATGGAGACTTTCAAGATATTGTATGTATGCAGTTCCCGTCCTTTCTTCCAGTTATTTGACTGAATTATATGCTGCCATAAACAGGCTTTCATTTCAAACAAATTTCTTTCTACTGTAATAGAGACTTTTAATGAGGTCAAAGTGAAAGTAGTAAAAAAATACTACAGCTCAACTCAGAGGGATTTTTATATTTTCTTCTTTTTCTTTAAGATCTCAAGGAGAAGGATAAATTAAAAATAACTATGGAGCCACATCAATCAGTAAGTAAACCTTCAGGATGAGTCTAACACTTTATTCATTGCAAAATCCTTAGGTCAGTCTTCTTTAGATTTAGGTGCTGGGATGTGATAGATCAGAGAGGCAGATTTAGTAACTGTTTATTCATATGTTAGTTGTTAAGGCAAATTGAAATGATAAAAAGGCTTATGATAGCACCAACCACTCTAACTGGAGCGCTTTTAAACTGTTTTCCTTCTTTCTCTTCTCATGTTCTAATTGAAATCTACAGCTATATACCTCATCCTTTTAGAACAGGATTAAAATAAACACAAAAAGGGAGTCTGCATTGTTTTCGTAATGGTTTTATTCATTCATAATTTATTTGGAAAGCCTAGATCATTCTGATCAGAGATTGATGTAATACGCTTATGTTAAAATGCTGTTTGGCAGCTCTTCAGTCTCAATACCCAACTAGAACATTCTTTCTCATCTAATACTTTCTCTTCAATTAATTTTCTTTACCCACAAATTCAAAATATACATTTGTAAGTTGGGTTTACAATGAAATGTCCCAGTATAGATTGGTCCTATTCACTATTGCATTCATTCAATTACAGTATGCCCTCCTCTATTGCACTCCGTTCAGTACCTTATCTGCCTCTCCCTTCCCAGCGTTCTGTTGTCACTGTCACTCATTCCTTAATGGGCAATTCTAAAGACTCTCTATTTAAAATAATAATAGTTCTGCAAACTTTGGAGAAACCCTGCTGATAATACATGAAGGTGCCATTTAAAATATAGAAAACATCAACATTGGAACACAAGATCAGGAAATAGGAATAGCAAAACTTTAAATATTATTCAAAGTTACATTTCTGATGTAAAGATTTAAAAATATATAGGCTTACTCGGACAAGTTATGTACATCTCGTTTAGAGAGAACTATCAATTAATAGCAATTTGACTTCCAAAACTAAAGCTTCTGAAGGGAACCAGTCCTCTTTAATGAACTATAGAACCCTGGTGGTGCAATGATTAGAATGTGGTACTGCAGACTACTTCTGCTGACCACCAGCAGTTCGGCAGTTCGATTCTCACTGGCTCCAGGTTTACTCTGCCTTTCATCCTTCTGAGGTCGGTAAAATGAGGACCCAGATTCTTGGGGGCAACATGGTGACTCTGTAAACCTCTTAGAGAGGGCGGTAAAGCGCTGTTAAGTGGTATATAAGTCTAACTGCTATTGCTACAGTAGAAATCTCAGAAGAAAAGCACTTTGGAGTACATCCCTTTTTCATATGTACATGTTTTGTTCATTGATTATCAGTGGCTTATGGATTAATATAAACTTATTTCTTATGCTTTTGTTTTGTACAAACTATTTTAGTATAGCCTGATTTATCTTAAACCCTTAATCTCAAAGTTAGCCATCTGGTGTAGGGAGATAGACTGAAATGATTAGGTGTATCTTCTTTATTTATTATCTCTTTATTTGTGAAATGTCCTTGACATAAACTTTATGCCAATGCCTGGGAAAATACAGCTCTCTTCTCTCTTTCTCTCTCATTTTCTTAAATTAACAGAAGTGATTAATTAAGAGGTACATGTTCTCTAAATCACACCTAAATCTGAACTTCCATGGGATCCTGGGAAAGTCAGTTTTGGGGTTTATCTGCTATAATCTCTGAAAGGGCTTAAAGTACTTATATTTCATACACTTCCAATATATAATTTAGTGTTACCCACTTGAATGTTATTGTATCCAATCTTCCTACCTGCCGCCTCAAAGCAAAACAGAAACAATAAGAAAAATGTAATCCATACTAAGCTTTGTAACCCTCCTCTCTCTTAAAATGCATTTTGCCTCCCACATCACTATTATGATTTGAGAAATATTCTGATATTCAGGAACAAAGTATTTAAATCTAAAGGGAGGAATTATTAGTAGCACATAGAAAAATGAAAAACCTAGGGCATAAAAGGCCACTAGGAAATAAATAAACAAATATAAAATTTACATGAATTATTGTTTGTATGTTGACCTTGCCAGACTAAAAATCATGGATTAATTGTGCCCAAACACCATGGAAGGGATATCCTTCCCCAGGGAAATAAGGAATTGCAAAACCAGAGAAAGGACAGCATCCCCTGGGTCTGAAAATCTGAAATCAGATGATATTGTTAAGGCAGCACCATAATTCAGACAGCAACAGCATCTCACTTAGCATAGAAACATGATTCTAGAATGCTAGTTTGTTTCTCCAGGGGCCAACATTTACCATTATTGACATGGGGAGCTAAAAATACTAGAAACTGGTAGAGAAATACATGTGCAGCACACGTTGCAGAGTGTGACTGACGAGGCATTCCATGGACAGGTATCATAGATGTTGGCTATTGTGCATAGCCATGAGAAGAAATACCTTCATTCCCATCATGGGGATATGAAAGGGGAGACTGCCTACCATCCCATTGTACCACTGACAATCTCTCTGAAGGTTTCCAGGGGAACATTTCTGACCAATGTGCAAAGAGAATGCTGCAACAGACGTGTCTGTGGTCTGAATCAACAAATGTAGCCTTCTTCATAATCTTATCTTGACAGCTGCTTCCTGTTATGGATGCACCACATCAATGAAGGCTTGTTCAATTCACATCTGGATCCAAAGAGAGACTTTGGCATTCACATTCACATGCATCCTTATTAAAAAATAAATATGACACAAACACAACTGCAAAATATATGTGCCAAACATTACAGCCTTTATGATTTTTAAACTTTTTTCTGCAGTTTAATTACAATATTTGTCAGCCATCCTTGAACCAGCAAAATGTTATACTAGCATAACATTTCCTGTCCCTACTGCCACTTCCTATCCTTCCTCTGTTCTGTTTTGCTACTAGCCCTCACCAAATTTCAATAATCGTTTTTGATAGATTATTTATTTATTTATTTATTTATTTATTTATTTATTTATTTATTTATTTATTTATTTTATTCGGTCTTGTATGCCGCTCCTCTCCAGAGACTCGGAGCGGCTAACAACATGTATATAAAACATCAAATTTCAATACAAGTCCAAATAAAAATCTAAAAAACAAACTAACACCCACTCATATTCACCATTCAATCCACAATCATCCCCAGGCCTGCTGGCAGAGGTAAGTTTTAAGGTTTTTACGGAAGGCCAGGAGCGTGGGAGAAACGCGGACTTCAGGAGGCAGTTGGTTCCAGAGGGCGGGCGCCACAACAGAGAAAGCCCTCCCCCTAGGGCCCGCCAGCCGACATTGTTTCGCTGACGGGACCCGGAGGAGGCCGACCCTGTGTGCTCTCACCGGTCGTAGGGAAGTATGTGGCAGAAGACGGTCCTGTAAGTATCCTGGTCCCTTGCCATAAAGGGCTTTATAGGTAATAACCAACACTTTGAATTGCGCTCGGAGACCAATAGGCAGCCAATGCAGCATGCGGAGAGTTGATGAAATGTGGGCACGACGGGGCAGGCCCACAACCGCTCGCGCAGCTGCATTCTGCACTAATTGTAGTCTCCGAACACTCTTCAAGGGTAGCCCCATATAGAGAGCGTTGGAGTAGTCGATCCTCGAGGTGACAAGGGCATGTGTGACTGTGAGGAGATACTCCCGATCCAAGTAAGGGTGCAACTGGTGCACCAGGCGAACCTGGGCAAATGCCCCCCTCGCCACAGCCGACAAGTGATGATCCAACGTCAGCTGTGGATCGAGGAGGACTCCCAAGTTGCGGACCTTCTCCGAGGGGACTATAGATTCACCCCCCAGAGTGATGGAAGGACAGATTGAAATGTCCTTGGGAGGCATCACCCACAGCCACTGTCTTATCAGGGTTGAGCTTTAATCTGTTAACGCCCATCCAGATCCTCACAGCCTCCAGACACCGGCACATCACCTCAACCGCTTCATTGATATGGCCAGGAGTGGAAATGTACAGCTGAGTATCATCAGCGTACTGACGGTATCTCACTCCGTGCCAGTGGATGATCTCACCCAGTGGCTTCATGTAAATGTTAAAAAGTAGGGGGGAGAGAACCGACCCCTGAGGCACCCCACATGGGAGTAACCTAGAGGTGGACTTTCGATCCCCCACAAACACCGACTGCGACCAACCAGTGAGATAGGAGAACCACCGCAACACGGTGCCCCCCACTCCCAATCCCTCCAGCCGGCGCAGAAGGATACCATGGTCAATGGTATCGAACGCCGCTGAGAGGTCAAGAAGCACCAGGACAGAGGACTGGCCTCTATCCCGGGCCCGCCAGAGATCATCCATCAGAGCAACCAAAGCAGTTTCGGTGCTGTAGCTGGGCCTGAACCCAGACTGCAGAGGCCCCAGATAATCGGCTTCCTCCAGAGACCGCTGGAGCTGGAATGCCACCACCTTCTCAACAACTTTCCCCACAAAGGGGAGGTTGGAGACCGGACGACAGTTGGTCAAAATCGCTGGATCCAGGGAAGGCTTCTTGAGGAGGGGGCGCATGAGTGCCTCCTTTAAAGGAGGCGGGAAGGACCCCTCCCTCAAAGAAGCGTTGACAATCTCCTGGATCCAGGTACGTGTTACCTCTCTACTGGCAGAAACCAGCCAGGAGGGACACGGGTCCAACAAACAGGTGGCGGAACTCACAGCTCCAATGGCCCTGTCCACTTCATCAGGCGTAACAGCCTCAAACTCGTCCCAGATAATCTGACAAGGACATGCCCCTGTCCCCTCAACTGAATCATTATCAGTCGACTCTGCTACACAATTGGAGTCTAGGTCGGCCCGGATCTGAGCTACTTTGTCTGCGAAACAGTTGTTAAAGTCCTCGGCACTACCCTGCAAGGGAGGTCCCGGACCCCTCGGGTTAAGGAGGGGCCGGGTCACCCTAAACAGGGCGGCCGGGTGAGATTCCACAGACGCGATCAAAGCAGAAAGATACGAAGATCTTGCCGCCTTAATCGCCTTCAAATAGGCTCTAATAAGTGAGCTCAATCAGGTGTCTGGGGCGGAACCACCTAATCGGTTCCGCCTCCCTGCGGGGAACGATTGGGGCCGTAAAATTCAGTTGTAGCAGGAAATGATCAGTCCATGACAAAGGCAAGATATCTAAGCCCCTTAAAACCAGATCATTACCCAACTGTTCCGAAGGGAAAACCATATCCAGGGCGTGCCCATCCTCATGCGTCGGACCCTGCACTAGCTGGGTCAGGTCCATGGTTGTCATGGTGACCATGAACTCCTGTGCCAACCCCGAGGACTCGCCATGTGACGGCAGATTAAAGCCCCCCAAGACCATAAGCCTGGGGAACTCCACCGCCAGTCCAGCAACCTCCTCGAGCAGCACAGGCAGGGCAGATGCCACGCAGCTGTTCTGATTTTAATGTAGGGAATTAAAGGAAAGTGATTGATGGGTTCCTCTGACTTGGCTTCCGCTCATTAAGCATCATAGGTGAGTGGGAAAAAATACTAATTGCTTTCCTTAATGTGTGGAGGAAAGGGTTGTGTGGAAAACAAGTGCTCATTCAATAGATTTAACCAGCTTTCAAATTGCCCAAGTCACGGGCCACAAGTGTGAAAATGCTTTGCATCTGATATTAGTGATAATTACTAATTTTGGATCTAACATGATTTCAAGACATTGCTGCAAAAATAAAACTGTTGTGCATTTTATATAAAAGCCTCCAAATCCTACAATCTTCTGCCTAAATTCTCTGGACCTTAATAATTATCATTCACTTATAAAGCTATTTTCTTAGTTTAAATAAAATCTTAACTAGAAACTTACAATCTTAACTAGAAACTTACACTTTATATAGTTTATTTTATTTAAAATTAAAATTTTGTCATTTTTAGTCCTCCTTTAGTGACTACAATTAAGAAAATTAGGACTGTCAATTTAGTCCAGTGGTTCTCAACCTTTTAATGCCGCGATCCCCAACCGGTCGTAAGTCAAGGACTACCCAACCGGTCGTAAGTCAAGGACTACCCAACCGGTCATAAGTCGAGAACTATTTCCCTGCCTGGGAGCGCCGTGCATGAGTAGTGCCGCCCCTGCGCCGGCCGAAGCGTAGCTGGCAAGGGGCAGCGACGGCGCAGGGCAACCACTGGCTGGGCCACCAGCTGGCCCAGCCCAAGGGAGGTAAGGCACCCGCCGGGCCCCATGCGCACCACCAACCCTCCCTGCGCCCGCCGGCCTCCCACCTCCCACCCCTGACCCTCTTTTACTTACATTTTTAGTAGTTGCTCAGCAGGGAGGGGTGGAAACTTCCAGACAGCTCGCCTTTGCTGCAGACAACTTGCAGCACCGTTTGCAGACTGGGACTTTTGGCGGGCTCAGCAGGGCAGAGACAGCCTGGACAATTCCTATTGGCTTTTGAAAGCCAATAGAATTAGACTCTATTCAAGAGAGTCTGTTCTATTGGCTTTCAAAAGCCAATAGAATAAGAGGGAGTAGCACAGCTAAGGAAAAGGGGAAAAAAATGGTGGACTGCGTTTGGTGACCCCCGTGAAATGGTCGTTCGACCCCAAATGGGGTCGTGACCCACAGGTTGAGAACCGCTGATGTAGATCTTCTGAACCATGATTTATTTGCATCTGAGTAGTCTATCTTAACTTTTATTATTTGGGAAGTGATTTAAAACCGCTGATGTAGTCGCTAAGCAGAAAATTATGTGACTGTGACTGGGCTTATGATTTTGCAGTACTTCCCCTTCAGTTCAGTCAAGTAAAGCAGTCACTAAATGAATAATCAAATGCCTGCAAATTATGATTTTACCTCTACCTCCCAAACACTATTTCTTTTATCTTTCAAGAACTGAACATTTTTAACAAAATGAGTACAAAATCAGACTTGTCCAAAGTCCTTCAAAATTATAGTCTTTTCTCATGTTTTTGGAAAAGTTGTATACATTGGGATAGCTGGCTGATGGTTGAGGATTGTCTCGATCTTCTATTCCTCCAGCTGGAGAGGAGAATGAGGGAGGAACTATAGTCATGGTAGGAGTAACTTTCTTAAAAGAAGCCACTAATGTTAGTTTTTTTCTTTTTTTCTTCATATATTCCATGATAACACTTTAAGATTTCATGTATATCCTGATACACCTTTCCAAAACGTTCTATATTTGGATCCATACTTTGTAATTTTGATAAATTTTGGTTAATACCCAAGAAAACATCAGCCAATGCTTTCACATTGAACTTTTTGGACTGACTTTCTACATTTTTTTCCTTTTCCTCCTCTGGTTGTTCTTCTGGTTCCTCCTCCTCCTCCTCCTCCTCCTCCTCCTCTTCTTCCTCCTCTTCTGGTTCCTCTCCTGGTGGTTCCTCCTCCTCCTCTGGTTCTTCCTCTGGTTCCCCCTCCTCCTCTTCTTCTTCCTCTTCTTCTTCTTCTTCTTCCTCCTCTTCTTCTTCCTCCTCCTCCTCTTCTTTGATCCTTCGTGCTTCCAATTCTTCTTTCAGTTCGATTAAATCTTCATTTGAAAGTTCTCCCTCAGTGTAGGCTATCAAACTTTTCACATCTTCAGCACTGACTTCTAAATCAAGGGATTTCATGAGTGTCAAAATTTCCTTATTTATTTCATCCAAATCTTTGTTATGGTCAAACCCTTGAAAATTATTTACCAGAGCAGGAAAACATTTTAAACACTTTTTCCAAATCCCTTGCATGCATTTCATAGTGACATCCTGCCATGCGGCTGCAATGTTTTTGATGCAATGGAGGATATTGTAGTTTTTCCAAAACTCACGCAATGTCACCCTCTTATCCTCCTCCATTACACCGACGGCTTTGACAAACATTGCACGTAAATAGTATGCTTTAAATATTGCGATAGCTCCCTGGTCCATAGGCTGTAAGAGAGGGGTGGTGTTTTTGGGTAGATAAACCACTTTTACATCTGGGTAGATATTGTGGAGATGTGGGGGATGTCCAGGTCTGTGGTCAAGGAGTAGGAGAATTTTAAAAGGAATCTTTTTTTGCAAGCAATATTCCTTTACTTGAGGTATAAAACAATTCATACACCAATCCTCAAAGAGGACTTGTGTCATCCAAGCCTTCTGATTGGATCGGTAATAAACAGGCAGTTTGCGCTTGCATACATTTTTGAATGCACGATGGTTCCCCGATTTGTGGACCAGAAATGGCTTCAGCTTGAATCCAGAGACATTTCCACCCAATAGCAAGGTTACTTTCTCCTTAAATGTTTTATATCCAGGCATTGCTTTGGCCTCTTTGTGGATATAGGTCCGGTCTGGCATTTTTTTCCAGAATAACCAGGTTTCCTCCACATTGAATATCTGTTCAGGCAAATAGCTCCCCTTTGCAATAATATCATCAAGTTCATCCAGGAAACGTTTGGCAGCTTCATCAACACTTGCACCTTTACGTGACCTGCGCGTGCTATGGTAATTAAATCTTCGCTGAAACCGCATAAACCAGCCACGGCTGGCAGTGAACACTTCAGCACACTCCTGACCTGCTCTCTCCTTCAGTGTTGTGAAAATGCTGCGCGCCTTTGCCTGAATGAGAGAAAGGCTAATCGGAATCCTCTTTTGGATTTGATCTTCAATCCAAAGTAGTAGTAGTTTTTCGGTTTCGTGGATGAGGCCTGTTCGATGTCTTGTAATAATGGCATCTGTTCCCGATGCTCCTTTAATCGCTTTTTTGATCCTCTCCTTGTCCTTCAGAATAGTGGAGATGGTGGAATGGGCCAGCCCTTCTTCTTGTGCTATAATGTTTACCTTCTTCCCTTCGTCATGTGCTTTGATGATCTTCATTTTCAAATCAAGGTTGATGGTTCTCCTTTGCTTCTTCCTTCCTTCCTTAATTGAAGTGGGGCTCTTTCTCTTTCCTTTTGAAGACATTGCCAGCCAAAATAAGAGCCAGTTGCAAAGTACTGTAGATAGATAGAGACAGAACGGTTCAGAAGGATTTATCTTCAGTATTAGGATGGGGATGGATGGGGGCAGCAGTATTGTAGTGCAAAAATGTATGTTTCTTGTTTGCTAAAAATTTCTTTCTCCCATGAATGGCCACTAGTGGCAGAAATGCATTTCACATTCACTTATTTACTATATTAAATATTTGTTTGTATACCCCAGTTTTGTTCTTAACTGAATTCCTGCCCAGCTCCACCTGCTCATTTTTTCCCTTAGTGTATAGTACCTGCAAGATTGAATCTGATTCTTGATAATTGGCAAGGTTGAACTGTGAATGTTGACTGTACATACAATCCATTTGTGAAGAAAAGCCAAAGGTTCATAGGAAATTCAGGAGTTTAGAGAATAGACAGAATAGACTCCTATAGCAATATTGGTTCACAAGTATTTTATTCTCAGGTTGGTCTGTCATCTACGTAAATCAGTTGTTTTCTCTCTCATACACACAAATCACTGTCACATATGGAGAGAAGAGTGTACACTCAAGAGTAGTTCTTGCCTAATGACCGCAATAGAGATCAGTCCCTTGGTCACTGAGCAAAGTGGTGATTAAACAACACCCAAGTGACTGTTTCATTTAATGACTTCAATCCCAGCACTCCCCACTGTGGTTATTTAAATGATCTCATGAATCCTTAAGCGAACAGAGTCCTCGCTGGACGTGGAGGGATTTTAGGCTTCATGCATGCTTGGATTTCAGCTGCAGAGGTTCAAGCAGGCATGGAGTTGGGTGACCTTCTCTCCCTGCTCTCTGGGGCTCTCCATGAAAGCGGGGAGACAGGGATTTCAGCTGCCGAGATGAGCAGGCATGAAATGGCAGGGATCTTTTTCAATCAGCCCCCAGAGACGTCTAGGCAGGTGACAGTGATTTGCAACCTTTCCATTGGCTTTCTGCAGAGACTGGCAGGGAAGATTGCAAGTGGCAATCATGTGAACACAAGGCATTTGGCAACCAGTCATAAGTGCGAAGAGAACTACCTCTATATAGTTCCCTTCCAGAAAAGTTAAGACAAGGATAGGGAAAGGGAACAGGAAAGAGGGAAGAAAATTCAATTGAAATGAGGCAAGGAGAAGAAGGAAAAGGAAAAGAAGGAAAAAAGTCTGCTTAAGCATTAGGAAGCAGGTTCTTTTTTTTTCTGAATTCAACCTTTAAGAAAGCAGGATTTTTTTTTTACTTTACTGCAGTAATCAAACATGAAAAACTTTATTACTCCAATATATGTTGCCTTCATAGAGCTAAAAAATTGGATATCTTGCCTACACTGTATATGTAAAAAACTACTTGAACACATGCAAATTGATAGGCAGCTATCACTGAATACTGAGTAAAAATAGCCCATGCTTACCGACTGCCTCACGCGACCTTTCAGAGTTACAGTGGAGTAACTTTCACATTATGATTTTCTATTTAGTTACCGTGTTGCTTTAATTAGTGACCAAAGAGGAAATAAAATAAGCCCATGTGATTTTCTACTTAGTGACTGCTGCTGGCCCCAAGTGTGGTCATTAAGTGAGAATAACAATGTATAAGAGCCAAATGCATGGGATTTTTTTTTAGATAAGATAAGATAACCCAAAGGTTAGAATGTTTTATAACAGTGATGGCAAACCTTTTAGAGACCAAGTGCCCAAACTGCAACCCAAAACCCACTTATGCATCGTCGGGTGCCGGGTGTGGCCCATTGGGTGGGTGTGGCCCATTGGGGGTATGTGGCCCATTGGGTGGGGGTGGCTGTGGTGGTAACGGCAGATTGGGTGGGACTAAAAAGTTCAATCAATCAATTCCAACTTTGCAAGATCTTTTTTTTTCCTGCAAGAAGTTGAAATTGACTGATTGAACCTTTTTTTTTTCTTTTTGCACACAGCAGTGGAGGCCTAAAGCGAAAAGGTTTTATAAAACCCAGCTGAAGGCCTAGGACTGGAGCAATGGCGTGCGTGCCCACAGAGAGGGCTCTGAGTGCTGCCTCTGGCACCCGTGCCATAGGTTCGCCACCACTGTTTTATAATTTATCTCTTATCCATAAAATACTTCTGTTTGTATTTAGAAGAACTACAATACAGGTAGTCCTCAACTTACAACAATTCAGTTTTGTGACCTTCTGACAAGCAAAGTCAATGAGGAACCCAGATTCACTTAGCAACCGTGTCACTAACTTAACAATTGCAGTGATTCACTTAATACTGTTTTCACTTAGAAAGATAAATTTTGGGCTCAATTTTAGCTCTGCTTATCACTAGCAAAAATGCATGCTAGTTGTGAAGTTTGCAAATAGTGATCATAAGTCTGAAGGATGCTGCGACTATTGCAAATGTGTGCCTTTATCACAGCTTTTTTTTTTTAGTAGCATGGTAACTGCGAAGGCTCATAGCACAAGGCAGTTGGTAAGGAAGGCCTACCTGTATATTGTCTAGAATGACCCATCAGGCCGTACAGAATTGCTGTAAATAAATAAAAATATTCACAGCTGTAAAAGGAGACCTATTTGTTAAAATTTATTTATTCTACTTAACAACAAATGTAACAATACTCTGCCGACGTGCATGTTACGCCCCTATTTGCCGGGATGAAATCAAGAAGGTGCCTACGTCAACTCCTCGGGAGAGAGAGAAAAAAAATGTCGAAATAAAGAATGCAAGCTAATATTCCTTTTGCAGGAGAAAAATATCTCCAGCCCTGCTCCGCTCGCCCACTTCCCTTTGCAAACAAACCTTTCTCCGGAATGCCAGGCATCCACCACCCCCTTACCTGCTCTTCTCCCAGCCCTTCCTTTCCACTGCACACTCCCCTTTAAAAAAAAAATATGTAATCGGAGGTCACGGCAGATTCCACCCTCCCCTTTAACATCCGCTTCTCCCTTTGCCGGAAGGGGTAATGCTCGTCGGTGATACAGGAAGCGGATGAAGCTGGAACGCTCTTCCAGCCGAGAGACTAGCGCACGAGTGGGGCCGGCTGGGGTTGGAGGGGAGGGGTTCAGGAGGGTCTCTTCGCTGGAGGCGGCAGGAGTGCGGGGCGCGGCGGCTTTAATGGCTCGGAACAGGAAGGTCCGGGGCTGAACTCCCTGCCCGTCCATGGACCTCGCGCCGCTGGCGGTAGCAGTCATAGCGGCCACTCAAGGGGCGCCGGGAGAAGACAGGGCAACGGTGGAGAAGCCGCCGGTTATCTACACCATGGAGAACAAGCCCATCGTTACCTGTGAGTGAGCTGGCAGGGAGGCGTGCGGCCGGGGCCGAGTCTGCTGCGGCAGGGTCGTTCCGTGCATCTCCCGCCCTGGGTCACCGGCGAGGGGCGGGAACCTTTGGCGCCGGGAAAGGCGGATTTTTTTTTTTTTTTTTTTTGCGCGGGGGAAGGCGCTCGTGTGTCGGGTGTCACTGCCTGGAGGTTTGGCTGCGGGTGTCCTGCGAGGTGTCGGGTCAACCTTATGGGGTTGACCGGAGAGCCGAGGTTTGCTTCAGCCTATAACACCGTGTATCAACCGAGGCTCGGCTTACGGTACCGACGGTGCACGGGCGCAGCCCTTGCCGAGGCTCTGTCTCTTCGGTGCTTGTTCAAACATTCCGCACTTCTTGGAGAAAAATGTATTAACACTTACGGTGCTTGGATGTCAAAACGATTCTACACGTGTCTCTTTTAGCTAGAAGGGTGGGTATATAATCAGATTCTTAGGAACCCCAAACCCATGGACGTACCGAATATCTCAGCTTCACTTTTCCTCTCAGAGCAAAACAAACCTAGGAAAAGTGGGTTTGATAGAAAGGGAGTTGCTGAAGGAATTGTAGAAATCTGGTTTTGGGAAACTCAGATGGAAAGCAGAGAGTTCATTGGCCCCAGATCTCTCAGTTGTATGATGTATACAACAGTGGGAAATTCGCATTATCAAGCCTTTTGCTATGTGCTGTTTATTAACACAGTTGTTTATTTACATATGAAAGTAGTAGGCTGATGTCCTAAGAAATGACAGCTTATCCTAACTGGCCTACTGTCATTTGGATTATAATGTAAAAAGATGGAAATGTTAAGAGCCTTTCCCACTTTTCAGTTGCAAGGTAGAGTGTTTTTATACCATTAGTTTTGCTACTGGTGGCACATTTTAAAGAGATAAACATAAGCAATAATGTAGATATATTTTGAAGCAGAACAAATAATTCTCAATTTAGAAATATAACATGAGAAAGTTTAAGTCAAGATATATATTGTCCCATCATCGATATTTCTTCAAAATGAGCAGAGCAGAAATAATCTGAGTTATAGGAATGGAGTAAAAATACATTTCTAGCAGGTTTTCATTCATGCAGAGTATTCAGTCTTACCATTTTAGCCCTGATGTTTTATAATGTTAAGTTAATTTGTGATATGTGTGATGAACAATAATAGCTTGCCTAAAATGGGTGGTGGAAACATACTTTTTTGATTACTCCACTAGTTTACAATATTTCTAAGCTTATATTTATTGACTTCTTAGTAACAAGTCTACTTGACAAACACCGATTGCTTGCATTTGGTTATGTGCATAAACATGTTTGTTTCTACCCGAGATTAGTCTGCATTTTTAATATAGTTATAGTTTTAGCTTCATTCTTTTTAATAAAAGACAGTACATTTCACATTTCCAATATAAAGACTAAAAGTTATAAGTGAAATCAAATTTTACTGTTGGTTGAATGTTAAGCCTTAAAACTTAGAAAAGACTATGTTTCACAGACATAAATATACTGAAAAAAAGTCCTTACATTGGTAAAAGGACTTCATATTATTTCAGCAATCCTTAACTCTTTAAGGTCTGCAAGGGAGAGAATGTAACTTCAGTATCCCATAACTGAGAAAGATATAGTGCATAGCTTTTCTTTGATTACCTGTCAGGGTTTTGTGATGCTGTCTTTTCTGGCTTCTTGTTATTATTTTTGGCCTGAACATGCCTTTTAACTCACAAATGCCCGTCAGTGACTATGAAGAATTCCCCCCTCCCACCCCTATCCTTGGTCCCACCTACCCAGCCAGCTCTGCCTAAGGTGTATGTAGGAGAAATTGTTTTCACAGGTAATTACTGCCACAATCTTTTTCTTTCCTCTCTCTCAACTAGGCAGATAGAATGCCTTTTAGTTTTACTAGTGAAAGAAAACACAATATTATTTTAAAGCCATCAACCAGCAGTTAGTTTGAAAAGGCCTAGACCATCTGAATGAAGTGGACTGTCTGAATTAATCTTCTATTTCTTTCTCTGGAAAGACTGTAAAATCAAAAAGCTCAAGCAGAGTCTTGAGGCTAGTTAATCTCAAAGGGGAGAGGAGTTGTATTATCCAGGAATTTAGCTAAATGCTTCTGAGTTTTCTTACTACGGTAGCAGTTAAGATAGTTAAGACTTTTCTGGAATGGGGAGCTTACAAATAAAGTAAAATAAGATATTGAATTTCAGTTACTTGTATGTGTGTTTTGGTCTAACTAGGATTGCTCAAGCTTGTCTGCACCCATTACATAGTTTATTAAAATTAATGTTCATATTGTAGGAGAATAGCCATGTTAGACTACGATGGCAAAATTTAGGAATGTGATAGCACTTTTTGCAGCTAACTCACCATTTTTATAGTATGTATGTATTTATTTATTTTAGCCCACCTTTATTATTTTTATAATTATTATTTTTTTATAAATAACAAAGTGGAAAACATACCTAATACTCCTTCCTCCTTCTATTTTCTCCATTTATGCGATTTATTTTTTACCTAAATCCAAAATAGGTTCTAGTTCATGTATAAAATAGAAATACATCGCAAACACAATAATAATAATAAAGATTATTTAGAAGGCCAGATCCTGAAGTTGAAACTCAAATACTTTGGCCACCTAATGAGAAGGAAGGACTCACTGGAGAAGGGCCTAATGCTGGGAAAGATTGAGGGCAATACAAGAAGGGGACGACAGAGAATGAGGTGGCTGGATGGAGTCACTGAAGCAGTAGGCATGAGCTTAAATGGACTCCAGAAGATGGTAGAAAGGTCTGGAGAAACATTGTCCATGGGGTCGCGATGGGTCGGACACGACTTCGCAATTAACAACAACAAATAATAAAGATTAATTTCTGTCAATGGTATAAGCAAATATTGTTATGCTAGTCAAAACCAGAAAAGGGAAAACCATCAATTTATGTTATATATTAATCAAATGTAAACAGTTAGCAGAAAGTAATAATCATTGTCTAACATTACAAATAGTTTATGCCACAGGAAAACATAGGCCTTCTTTTAAAAGGTTGTCACATTTTCTGGAATTCAGGCTTAAATATCAGGAATATTGCTACTTTTCCAATTCCTGAAAACAATTCTCTAAGCAACAATCATAATTGCTCACGAATAGCTTCATTCCAAAGTGTCAACAGAGCATTAATATTAACACTAAAATATATTCCCATATATCTGTTTATTTACATTAAATATTATTCCAGAAAGATGTTAGTGATCCATATGACCCAATGAACTCTAAAATTTCTTACATCGCCAGCAGATAAAATAATGATACTCGTCCTTTTGAATACATTCTTTGGAGTATTCAGTAAACTCAAAATAAGATATTTTGATGAATCAATTTTAAATTTTAAATTAAATGAAGCAAATTTAAAGTTTTTAAAAACTGCATGCATTGGTGTTCCATTATTGGGTGTTTCAGTTCTTTAATATGTGAACCATAAATGTCTTTAATGCTGCCTTTAAAAATGTTCCTTTGTTTTATATATGAAAGTTTAATTTCAGACATCAACTGCATCAAACGCTTGGTCTCTAAAAGGTTCGCCATCACTGGTATAGGGTTTCCTGCCTGAGCAGGGGGTCGGACTAGAAGATTTCCAAGGTCCCTTCCAACTCTATTATTATTATTACATATTACTTAAACTTGCTTTTAGTATAGTTTTTAAATTAAATTAAATTAAATCAGTAAGACATGTTCACAATTAGAGATAAATTTAAGTTACTGGAGATGGAGTTCTCAAAGCTGTCGAACAAAATGAAATATAATTAGTATGCCTGTACCAGGACTACTATCTTACCATGAGCTCGGAAAATAATAGATTCTCTGTTGCCCTGAAGGAAGCTTACTTTGACTATACCAAATTCTGGGAAATTTCTGTTTGGGAAACTTGGAGGCAAACAGAAAAGGAAAAGAGTTACAACTTAAAAAAAGAAAATCAACAAGGTCACATTTTCAGGAATGTAAATATTATAATCAAAGATAGCACATATGGAAATCAATGAATGGAGTTTTGAGGTATTGCGGTTATTAGCCATTGTGACTTATTCCATTCTTGGTTATTATATGGGCAAGTGTTTGCTATCTCAACTTGTAGCTATTCAGTAATACTGTTTTTATCTCATCCATTCAATTTATCTATTGTCTTTTTTAACTTTGTTAACCATATAGTAGTTATTTTCCAGTCCATCATCTGCTTGCTTCAAGTGTCTGAAATATGTAAGTTTCTGCTTGCTGATGATTGTCTCACAGAAACACTTGTTTATTTCTTCTAGGATTGAATGCTTGGTTTTTCTTTCAGTCCATAGTGCTCTCGGTAACCGTCTTCAGCTACTTAATTTGAAGGCGTTTATCTTTTTTCTTTCAGTCTTTTTTAGTGTTTATTGCCATTAATAACAATGACCATTCATAAAAAAACCTTTGATTTAACTAATTTGATCTTTGTCCTAAAATGTATTTATCAGTCATGATTTTACCAAAGTTTGCTATTTCCAATTTCTTAGGAATAATCTCTTTATTTTGCCGGTATACTGTCTCTCCTTTAGCTATTCTTGAACTGGAAAAGAAAATAAACCAAACCAAAACTTCAGTTTTCTGCTGCCAACTATAAATTCACTAAGTATGCTGACTGATATTAGTTTTGTTTTAATATTTTTACATTAACTCAGATTTTTCACTTTCTATTTTTCACTTTCATAATTAGCTCTTCTAAATATTTTTTGCCTTTAGCAAAAACATATCTACATAATTCAAATTGTTAGTATTTCTGCCAGTTTTAATCTCAAATCTCATCTTTTTCAATCCCACCATTTTTAAATATACACCCTGTATGAGATGTGGAGACAGTATTAGTCCTTGACTTAATTCCTTTCTTATTCTGGCTGGGCTTTGCAGTTTCTCCAGATGCATTTCTTACAGTAGTTTCTAATTCATGGTAAAGGTTTGTAAGAAGAATAAGTTATTCTAGTATATCCATTAGCCTTAATATGTTTCAGCTTTTGGCATGATCTATATAAAGATCTTGCTGTAGTCAATAAAACAAATGACTTCTTTAAAAAAATCTCTCCAATATCCATTTTAAATAACTAACATAAGATGGGTTATTAGGGAGAGATAAAGAAGTGGTTTTATATCTGTCTTTTGTCGTATGTCTTTTCAGCATATGACCATCTACAGTGGGGGAAAAAAGTATTTAGTCAGCCACCAATTGTGCAGGTTCTCCCACTTAAAAAGATGAGAGAGGCCTGTAATTGTCATCATAGGTAAACCTCAACTATGAGAGACAAAATGAGAAAACAAATCCAGACAATCACATTTGTCTGATTTGAAAAGAATTTATTTGCAAATTATGGTGGAAGATAAGTATGTGGTCACCTATAAACAAGCAAGATTTCTGGCTCTCACAGACCTGTAACTTCTTCTTTAAGAGGCTCCTCTGTCCTCCACTCATTACCTGTATTAATGGCACCTGGTTGAACTTGTTATCAGTATAAAAGACACCTGTCCACAGCCTCAAACAGTCACACTCCAAACTCCACTATGGTGAAGACCAAAGAGCTGTCGAAGGACACCAGAAACAAAATTGTAGACCTGCACCAGGCTGGGAAGACTGAATCTGCAATAGGCAAGCAGCTTGGTGTGAAGAAATCAACTGTGGGAGCAATAATTAGAAAATGGAAGACATACAAGACCACTGATAATCTCCCTCGATCTGGGGCTCCACAAAAGATATCATGGGGTCAACATGATCACAAGAACGGTGAGCAAAAATCCCAGAACCACACGGGGGGACCTAGTGAATGACCTTGCAGAGAGCTGGGACCAATGTAACAAAGGCAACCATCAGTAACACACTACACCGCCAGGGACTCAGATCCTGCAGTGCCAGACGTGTCCCCCTGCTTAAGCCAGTACATGTCCAGGACCGTCTGAAGTTTGCTAGAGAGCATTTGGATGATCCAGAAGAGGATTGGAAGAATGTCATATGGTCAGATGAAAGCAAAGTAGAACTGTTTGGTAGAAACACAACTCGTCGTGTTTGGAGGAGAGAGAATGCTGAGTTGCAGCCAAAGAACATCATACCTACTGTGAAGCATGGGGGTGGCAACATCATGCTTTGGGGCTGTTTCTCTGCAAAGGGACCAGGACGACTGATCCGTGTACAGGAAAGAATGAATGGGGCCATGTATCATGAGATTTTGAGTGCAAACCTCCTTCCATCAGCAAGGGCATTGAAGATGAAACATGGCTGGGTCTTTCAGCATGACAATGATCCCAAACACACCGCCCGGGCAACGAAGGAGTGGCTTCGTAAGAAGCATTTCAAGGTCCTGGAGTGGCCTAGCCAGTTTCCAGATCTGAGCCCCATTTGAAAACCTTTGGAGGGAGTTGAAAGTCCGTGTTGCCCAGTGACATCCCCAAAACATCACTGCTCTAGAGGAGATCTGCATGGAGGAATGGGCCAACATATCAGCAACAGTGTGTGCCAACCTTGTGAAGACTTACAGAAAACGTTTGACCTCTATCATTGCCAACAAAGGATATATAACAAAGTATTGAGATGAGCTTTTGATATTGACCACATACTTATTTTCCACCATAATTTGCAAATAAATTCTTTCCAAATCAGACAAATGTGATTGTCTGGATTTGTTTTCTCATTTTGTCTCTCATAGTTGAGGTCTACCTATGATGACAATTACAGGCCTCTCTCATCTTTTTAAGTGGGAGAACTTGCACAATTGGTGGCTGACTAAAATACTTTTTTCCCCCGCTGTATTTTTCAGAGTCCGTAACTTTCTTGTTTGCCACATTTTGTAGTAAAATGTTTTTTTATAGTGAGGAATATTGGATTTTTTAGGATTGGTCCTGCAGAATCTGCTCATTATTTTCAGTTCTTTGCCTGGTCCTTCTAATGAGGCTTATCAATGCATGATGCAACAAGAGCCTTTTATTAGTTGGACTATCACAGAATTTAATGCTGATTTGGATTGAGAGATAGTAATTGGCCTAGTGAAGAATATTATATTTATTTGTATTATAGTGAGGAATATAATATATTTTATAGATTCCTTATAAGAGGATACCTATGTGACAAATTTCAAATCAATGCCTTAAGAGAATTTTGTGCAAAGAAAAAGTTATCGCAAACTACTTTCCACTATAAACTGATTGTCGCTGACTTTTATAGATAGACTTTTATTTTCCTAAGTTTTCTAAAATATTAGGAACTGCCATAACATGGTGCTTTTAAAGATATTTTCAATACTTTGGGAGGTAATTTGTTGTCTATATCTACAATATTTAACTTGCAAACTACATATGGGATGTGGAGTTTCATGGAGGACTTTGAACAAGATCATCTCCAGTGAGTTAATAAACATTCCCAGTTGTCCTATTTTTCTGGACTTAATGGATCTCACTGAGGAAGTAGACATAAACAATAGAGGAATTAAGCAATCATATGATAGTGTTAGCTTGCATGATATTTAAAATATTTAAGTAAAGGTACTAAACAATTGCAGGCTGATACAGGTATTTTTTGAAGGAAAAGTTATAATTACTTCTTGTAAATTATTTTGCATACTACTGATCTTAATAATATGCTACATAGCACAAATAAAGATTAATGTTTGATTTGTGGGTGTTCTGTGGCTGAATTGTAGCCACATTTTGGTTTGCTTATTATGGCTTAGCACTTGTGTGAGTCTGGCCATTGTGATTTCTAAAATAAATTATTAGGAATTTTAATCTAGGATATGACCTGGAGCCTTCATTAGACTGGCAAAGAAGAATTTTTTTATATATTTAGTATTTTCTTGCTGATATTTTTGCATTGTGAAAATCCTGTCTGCTGATTAATAATGTTACAGAGCAGCAAGTTCATCAGCTTTATTTTTATATTGGCTGTCTCCAATCTTTATGTAGTACAGCTTTCCATTTTGTTTAGAGTAATTGACACAAAATACTTTCGACCCCACTTAACCCCAAAATTTCTATTGCTAAGCAAGATAGTTGTTAAGTTTTGCCCCATTGTACGATCTTTCTTGCCATAGTTGTTAAGTGAATCATTGCAACTGTTAAGTTAATAACACAGTTGTTTAGCGAACCTGAGTTCCCTATTGACTTTGTTCTTCAGAAGGTCACAAAAGGTGATCACATGACCCTGGGACACTGCAACCATCATAAATACATGCCAGTTGCCAAGCATCTGAATTTTGATCACGTGGCCATGGGCGTGCCACAATGGTCATAAGTTTGAAAAATGGTCATAAGTCATTGCCTTTGTAACTTTGAATGGTCACTAAACAAATGGTTGTAAGTCAAGAATTATCTGTACTTTAACTTGGATCTCCAGGACATTAGCATAACTTGTGTAAATTGATTACATTTCTATATTGTGCATTCTAATTTCTGTATTATTGCATCATTTTATATAAGTTGCTCGGTATGCTTTAAATGAATACATGAATGCATAAAAATTGTACACTATAAGGATTTCTTTTTTTTTTAATACACACTTTTTTATTATTATAACAAATATTTATTATTAGGTAAACATTTGTACATGTAAACAAAGAAAAAATTCAAGTTAAATGCCATTCAACTTAATACAATCATTTTAAATTTGTAGACCTTCTTCACTCCGTGTATCCATGTTTAACTATAAACCAACTACATTTTAATGAGAAGGTCAGCACTGTAGTGGCAGTGGAACTTATTAAACACAGCTCTTCTTTCATTGGTAGTTTTTCTGTGAAATCTGCTGTAGGAGAGTTTAGGCAGGGTGAATGTGAGGTCCAGTGAATACAGCTGTCAACATAAAATCTGTAGACACCCATATACAAATAAATTGATATAGATGAATTGATAGAAAAGAATAATTCCTTTAAAATAATTGAGATGTTCTAGAAGTAGACTCACTGTTAATAATCAAATATACGTAACACAGGATTTATAATCTATACTTGATAAAATATAGTGATTTAAATTATTTTGTGTCATTATTGCTTTTAACTTAATAAAAAGAACTTTGTTAGATTTTCATGTAGGGGAAAAATTACTTTCAATTCAGGCAGCTCTAAAGGTAAAGATAGTCTCTTGCTTATCCTTCCAACCATTTTCCATGATGTAATTTGGCTTGATTTAAATAACTTTTTTGATTTTAGCAAGTATACATTATAAATCAGTTTCGTGATTATAAATTTATAACCTTAAAACCATTTACTTGGCAGGGTCTTTGGAAATTTTTTCTATCTCTTTGTGGAGCAGCACCCAATTGACCTTTCCATTTTTCTGCAACTTCCGACAGATGTGCCTAGCCAATGCAAGACTTAGCAGCCTCATGCCATTCTTCAAGCAGGTCCTATTCTCACAATTTTTTGGAAGGCTCCATTTTTAAGGAGGCTCCATTTTAAGGAAAACAGCCAGACTTAGAGAAAATGAAAGAGTGTCATCTGCATAAAGAAATATAGCATATGTTTGCTTCCCAGTTTTGGGAGCTAGTGGGCTATGTTATTCAAATAAGAAACCAGGGAGCTAATATAACAATAGGCAGCAAAATTCAGTCTCGCCTAGTGTCCTAGTATTTAATTTATTTGTAAAGTAGCCCTGAAATAGACTTTCAAGTGACAGTTGTCAAGGAACTTGTATGATAACTAAGTGTCTATAGTAGAATTCTTAAGCATAGACCATAGCTTAACTTAAAAATCAAATTGATTGCAAATTTAAAATCTACACAACTTTCATACAAAGCTTGAACCTTAAGTGCTGCAAAATAGAAGTATGGCTTAAAAGACAATAGTTGCCCACACTAAAGTCAGACTGCTTGGGAGATTACCTTATGGGATAGAATTTTTCAGTGATAGCATCTAGACCAGGGTGTCAAACTCAATTTCATTGAGGGCCACATCAGCATTGCGGTTGACCTTGGGGGGCTGGCTGGGTGTGGCTAGGGTGGGTGTGGCCTACTGGGTGGGCGTGGATGGAGTGCGTGTGGCCTAATGAGTGGGCATGGCCAGCTATACATCATTCGCGTCAAGGGGGCCTGTGGGGGCCTGGACAGGAGTGGGACAGATCTGAGGGTCTCTGGCAGAAGGGGGTGGGACCAGGGCAAGTGCCAAGGCATGGTCCACTGGAGGAGCCTCACTGTTCCTCTCAGGCCATGCGGGGGGGGGGCTGGATGGTGGTGCGGGCTGCCCGGAGCCCTGGGCAGCAGAGGTCAAATGCCCAGCCTAGCCTTCGAGCATCCATGGTACCAAGCCCAGCTGCACTCATCTCCTCCTCAAGGCTGCTGCTGCTGTGCTTGCTCTCCTTAGCCAGGTTGCTCACAATGGGTACGAGGGCAAAGTCAGAGGGAGGCCCGGAGACCCGGCTTTGTATCCAAAGCTTCCTTAGCAATAGGATGGGAGACCCCCCAGGATAGGCCAGGAGGAGGGGGCAAGGGGATGGTGAAAGACCAGCAGGGCAGGACTAAGGTAGGACTTCCCTCAGACCCTCCCTCTCCTTCTTTCCTTCTTTCCTTCCTTCCTTCCTAAGTACAGAGTGGTGGGAAAATATTTGAGATGAGGGAGGGAGAGAAACAGAAAAGAAACGCAGCTGGAGAGGTGTCACCCTTCGTGAGGAATGAAGAAATGCACCAGCGCCTGGAAGGCAGGCAGCGGGGCGCTTTCCTCACAGCATTGCACTTCTCATCAGATTCGCGCCACCCAGCTCAGCTCTTGGCACTGTGAGGAGAGTGCCCGGCTGCCTGCCGAAACCGGGCAGGCTGGGGACTGGGCGGCGTCACACTTCTTTTTGGATTCGCACCCCTGGCTTAGCCTCTTGGCGCTGTGAGGAGAGCGCCCCGCTGCCTGCTGAAACCCCTCCCCCAGAGCCCATCAAACCAAATATGTGAAGTAGGCAAGGGCCATTTCCAGGCGATGGTGCATTTCTTCATTCCTCACAAAGGGTGACACCTCCCCAGCATGCACCCAGGGGGTGGGGTTGACGCGGCAGGGGCTGCTTCCTTGCTGTTTCCAGACAGCCTTGTGGAGCTAAGACTGAATGCATTTCAGCATAGATGGCCACCACAAAATTGTACATTGGCTCCCAGCAGGATGACAGTCCAAAGTATGCCACTACTGAAAAATATATTTAGAGAGTCCTTCCCCTATTTAGTTTTCATATCAAATCTAGCTTTGGGCAAGCTGCTCTGATGTGCTGTCTGCCTTGATGGCTGTATTAAGCTATACTAGGTACGTGTCCAACCTACTGTATTTAGTAGTTATTAAATTGTCTTTTCATATGCAATATTATGCATGTACAGAACAGTGTATTTTGTTTTATTAAAGTTTATTATGAAATATAATAACAAAGATCATAAAGGAACAGAGGAAAGTAGTGCAAGATAAAGAGGAAAAAAATAGTGACTTCCAAAATTTTTTCAGTGCAATAGAGTACATGTTACAACCTCAGATTTTGCTTTACATATTTAGTAAGTAATAGCCATTTAGAGTTAATCTAATCAAAGTTTCATTTTTTTTCTGTTTGAAGCATAACGTTCAGCAGCTGTTTCTAAATGGAAACAAAACTGGATGAGTTCTTTACTTAAGAACAGTTAATTTTGCCATCTCTGCCAGTTCCATCACTTTTTTCTTCCATTCTTCCATTATGGAAATTGGCATGTCTTTTCATTTTTGCACATATAGGATTTTCACTCATATAATAATAAAGTTCTGAATTTTCTTTCAATTTCTTTAGCCAATAACCTTAAAAGAAAAAAAAATCTGCTTTCAATGTTGTATTTCTTGTAAGAATCTTCTGAATCAAAACAAAAATCTGGCTTCGGTATTTCTTTGCTTTATCACAGGTTCACCAGTGATGATAGAAAGTACTTTCTTCACAGTTACATTTCTAACAGATATTGTATTTGATACACCTTTATACATCTTTGACAATGTTTCAGGTGTTAGATATCTATGATTTACAGAGCAGCATTCTTAATTGTCCTTGTCATACAAATTTCATAATATGCAATATATGTATGTTAGGGGCAAAGTTAGCCTAAAATAGATAATGGCACAATGCATAAAGGGTTAACATACAAGCCGAGAGTTCTAGTTACTGCTTCTGCTACTGTGAATTCTACTTTATTCATCCATTCATTTATTTAGTATCCCACCATTATTATTTTTATAAATAACTCAAGGAAGTGAACTTATCTAACACCCCTTTCTTCTCCAATTTTCCCCACAACAACAATCCTGTGAGGTGACTTGGGCTGAGAGAGAGTGACTGGACCAAAATGACCCAGTCAACTTTCATGGCTCAGGTGGGACTTGTATTCACAGTTTCCCACTTTATAGCCTGATACCTTAAACACTAGACCAAATGAGTTTTTACTGCGGACAACAAAAGAATAGCCCAGTTGCATTTAGTTTTGCTCCTCTTCCAATGGAGGAGCATGCTTTAGAATTGGTATTTGAATTGCATGGTACAATATCCAACATATGATCTTGTGAATGGGACTGTTGTGATTTAAATGTCAGAGCCAGCAGGTTTGAGCATGTTACGCAGAGTATTATGTAGTAGATGATATACTTTTAAAATTATGCTGTGAGTTTATAACTTCCATTTTGGAACACTAAGACTGTGTGTGTATATGTTTGTGTAGCAAATATAATTTTGCAGGTCAGATTGCCTGTAATGATGTTTTGTATTTCAGTTTCTATCTGTCTCAGTCAACAGGAGAATGTCAGGAAGTCGATGGTCAGAACTTCTTAGGGGCATAAAGTTGCTTATAAATATTGTATTTAAAGCTTTCTCAGTAATAATCAAGAAAATTTTTTCTTAAGCCAAAAAGAAAAACACATTTCTGCTTTTCTTCCCTGAATAAGTGATCATGGTCATATCTTTCAAGTCTAAAGAGGTTGTCTGATCAGCAAACTTACGTTTTGAAGGAGGATGTATCAAATTGTTCTTTGCCCTTCCACCTTCCCTTACCTGCATGTGAGCCACCCAGGGTTGTTTTAAGATGGGCAACCATACAAAATCAATCAATCAATCAAATACATACATACATACTTAGATACAGTACATATAAGGGCTATTTGCATTAATGGAAATAAAAATTATGCCACATGTTGGAGCTTTTCTTTTTAGTATTAATTTTTTTACATATTTAATGGGAAAAATTTCAATAAAACAAATCTAGGTGGATCAAAGGCTCGTGGTCTTTTCTGCTACCTATAACTAAGATGATCTTTGCGAACTATTTCAAAATTATTATCTTCTATCTAAATATTATTTAGTTTTAGCTGGTAAATATTGCTATTTGAAAAGATTTTTTAAAATGATTTGTTACTATAGAACAGTGGTGGCGAACCTATGACACTTGTGCCAGAGGCAGCACTTAGAGCCCTCTCTGTGGACACGCACGCCGTTGCCCCAGCAGAGTTCGCCAGAGTAGCGAACTCATGTTAGTTAAAACTCAGTAGTTGTTGTGGGTGTCTCACGACTGGATGATGACATATCAGAGGGGGAGGAAGCACAAGCAGGCCCCTCTGGGTATTTCCCCCCCCCCGGCAGCCGAATCAGATAATGAGGAGTTTTGTATGCATTCTGAATCAGACTCTCCAAATGATGAGTCAGATTTAGAGCAAGACGATAAATGGATTGATCCGAGGTTCCGAAGGTTTGATAAGCGAAGGTGTCAGTTAACTGGAAAAAGGAAGTAATGGGGGGAAGTGACGTATCGGACACTATATTAGAGGGGGGAAGTAGACTACGCCCTTGTTACGAGCAACGTTTATCAATGAGAGGTTTGGAAACTTTTGCAATGCTTTGAAAGTCTGATGTTTTGACAACCTAGCGAAGGATAATGAGGTCTCGGACAATGTGATAACGACAGAGTGAGTAATTGGAAAGTTTTGGAAGGAGTTTGTTGTAATCTAAATGTAAATAATTAGTCTTGGATGTTTCTGCCAGCAAAATGTCAGCAGTTTGCTTTGAAATGAATCCTTTTGAAATGTGTTTAATAAATCTCTTAAAGACATATTTACGTGGATTTTAATGAGTTGGGAGAGGCCAGACATAACAGTAGTTGTGGGTTTTTTCTGACAAAAAGGTTTGGTTTGTCTGTCGTCCATCTTTGTTCATGGAAACAGCTCCCTGATCACAAATCTTTGTCCCCATATTTTTGGAAAAGCAGAGTTGTGTTAATTCACATGGAAAATAGCAATTAACAAGATCTGTACTCAAATCTCAGGTCTTGTCTGATACCCATTCTAATAACTTTGATCATACCCATGGTTCCATTCATTTCTCATTATGTAATGTTTTCATCTTTTTATCTTCATCTTTTTCTTTTTATCTCTGAAAAGAAGAGAATATTTTGCATGATCTCTAATTTTTATGTTATTTTATCAATATTTATAGATTTCCGTATATAATTCTGAGGATACCTTTCATTAAGGACAGTGTTAGGATTACATTTTAATAATAGCCCAAACAGTAAAATACGTTCCATGAAAAATCCATCAAGTAACAGGAAATAAAACTAATCCATATTAATTGCCGTCTGAAAAACTTGGAATTTTGCTTTAGGCCTCCAAGACTAGGTAAGCAAGGACAGTACCATCCAGGACTCTTGATTTTTTTCTAATAAGAAAATGAGCTTTCAAGGCTGTGATAAGCCACAGACCAGGCATATATCTTTTCAGGAAGTTGGAGAATTGCTAAGTGTATGTTGGCAGTTCCTTGCTCTTGATAAGTGCAAAGCCTGAAATAAATTGAAAGTTTATGCCCTTATCAAAATATTTGAAAAAATATTGTGTTTATTGCATATGCTTTGTACTTTTTACTTATATAGTACTGTAATGGGAAACGATTGCTTAAGTGACATTGAATATAAACAGTTCTCTTATTCAGCATCCATTTCTTCCAATCAAGGTTATTAAATATATTTGTTTTGTAATACTTAAGGATAACTTGGAAATAAAAGCTCAGTTGGAAAAACATCACAGCACTGGGCTTGTAGAATAAATTATATTCAGATTTTTCATTTTATCTCAGCTCTTTTCTGTAATGAAAAACCTTACATAGTCAAAATATATCGACTGAGGAAGTTCTGTTTGTTTAGTTCAGCGGTTCTCAACCTGTGGGTCGTGACCCCATTTGGGGTCGAACGACCATTTCACGGGGGTCGCCAAACAACGCAGTCCACCATTTTTCCCTTTTCCTTAGCTGTGCTACTCCCTCTTATTCTATTGGCTTTTGAAAGCCAATAGAATGGACTCTCTTGAATAGAGTCTAATTCTATTGGCTTTCAAAAGCCAATAGGAATTGTCCAGGATGTCTCCGCCCTGCTGAGCCCGCCAAAAGTCCCAGTCTGCAAACGGTGCTGCAAGTTGTCTGAAGCGAAGGCAAGCTCTCCGGAAGTTTACACCCCCTCTGCTGAGCAACTGCTAAAAATCTAAGTAAAAGAGGGCCAGGGGTGGGAGGTGGGAGGCCGGCGGGTGCAGGGAGGGTTTTTGGCGCGTGTGGGCCCGGCAGGTTTTTTACCTCCCTTGGCTGGGCCAGCTGGTGGCCCAGCCCGTGGTTGCCCTGCGCCGTCGCTGCCGCGGCCGCCCAGCAGCACTTGGGCCTGCCTGCCTCCGCCCCAAACAGGCGGCAGCGAAGGTAAGGCTAGCGGGGCAGCGATGGGCGCAGGGAGGGTTTTTGGCGCGCGTGGGGCCCGGTGGGTGTCTTACTTCCCTTGGCTGGGCCAGCTGGTGGCCCAGCCCGTGGTCGCCCTGCACCGTCGCCGCCGCGGCCGCCCAGGAGCACCTGGGCCTGCCTGCCGCCCCCCGAACGGGCGGTGGCCTACGCATCGGCTGGCGCAGGGTGCAGCACCACGCATGCGCGGCGCAAGGGGCAGCACCACGCATGTGTGGCGCAGGGGGCCACCACACATGCGTGGCGCAGGGGGCAGCACCACACATGCACGTCGTAGCACCACGCATGCGCAGCACAGTGGGTAGCACCACGCATGCGCGGCTCGGGGTAGCACCACGCATGCGCGGCGCACGGGGTAGCACCACGCATGCACAGCGCAGGGGGTAGCACCATGCATGCGCGGCGCTTGACAGGTCGGGGTCGCGGCCTGAAAAAGGTTGAGAACCGCTGGTTTAGCTAATTGAAAAGAGAATTCTCAAGTGATAATCCTGTCATTTGATAAGTCATGATGCTGATTAATTCTTTGTTCCCTATGGTGCTGATCTATTACTCCTATGGCATCCTAAGCTACGGGGGTGTGTGAAATCACTATTTATGTATTCTGAGAGTTACGTAGGGCACTCATTAAATACCTATTCCTACAGCATTCACTTTTACATTTCCTCATTCAAATCCAATTCTCACTTCCGTGTAATGAAATGAAAAAAGGAGCCCATTCTTACACACAACCATTTTTATGCTTTTGATAAACATTTCCTACAAGAAACTACATAAATACCCCTACTTTGTACCAACATTTGCTTATCTTAAAATTTCTTAGAAGGAAATGAAATAAAATGTGAATAGGAGATTTTTAGTTTGTCTAAACCTAAAAGACTTAATATATGTTTCAAAAATATTAATTAGAACTTAAATTATACCTTATTTAACAAAAATATTTTTAATTTACTGGACTGCATTGTGTTGTATAAAGTAAATTGTTTTCTAGAATTGCAGTGAGAATAATTCTTTCCATATTATTCTTATTGCCAACATCTTCAACATTGAAAACAAATTTATGTAGTGGATTGAAGATCTTATTTGCAACATATAAATAAATTGCTTACTGACATAGCGCATGGACAATTTTAATGAAACATGGCCATCTTTAAATGTTTTGTGTAAAGCTCTGTAACTATATAATTCAAGACCTTATAAATAGACTTTGGATGTGGAGGGGTCTTTCCTTTTCCCCTTTTCTTTATTTTTTCTGTTTACTTAAATAAACTAACATTTCTCTATCCAGTTATTTAAATTTAAATTGTTGTAATTCAATTTTACTTGGTCTTAAGTTAATTTACAGATCTGTATTACATCTTTGAATCCAATATTCATTTATTTGAGTTCTCAATCATGATACATCATTATCTTCATACAAAAGACCTACAAATTTATGTGTGTCTTGGCTATTAACAGAAGCTTTCTTTTATGCTTAATTTCATTAAACATCCAAGCAGATATCACAGTTCCTTGTGTTACTCCATCTATGTTTAATGTCTGTCTGTATTAACTAGCCAAACCTCAGCTCTACTTTTCAATGCAATTTTCTGTATTGAAAGCCTTTTCACTTATCATATACTTTGTGCTACATCAACAAACTTACAGTGAATATTATTTCTCACTGACAGATTGAAAAGGAAAACTCTGCTCTGCAATCTCTCAGCCTTGCATAAAGCTACTGAGCCCTTCCCAGATTGCCACAGCTTATGCTATTTCAATCAGAATTCTGTCAAACACATTTCAGATACCGTTAGCAAATTCAATGTATTTTTTAATTCATTCCTTTTGTATAAAGGAACAGTGGCAACCATCATCTAATTTTCAGAGATGCAGTCTTTATTCGTTAATGAGGTTGAAGAGCCATTGCATAAGCTAACCATATTCATTTTTAACATTTTCCAAGTATACCATCTATACCTGCAGTCTTTCCATTTTTTAACATTCCTACAGCTATTATTATTTCCATTTTATCAATCTTTTCTTGAACACTAAAATTCATAGCGCTTGTTTTTAGTTCTACTGACATTTTATGGTTATTCAAACAAGCCTCTAAAATATTTTTGACAGAATTCCCCCACTTTAGTTTCATTCCTAATTTCATTTCATTATTTTTATTCTTAATTTAATTCATGCTATTTGAGACTCCTTTTCATTAACTTCTGCAATATTGTTTGGGTGAAAATAAATGACATAATATCCAAATTATACAACTTTAAATATAATGTTCAATGGAGTTGAAAGTGCAATAGTTTACAGGTTCAAATTAAGGAAAAAAATGGCTGCTACAGAGGTTTGGGCACCTTCCAACGGGTTCAGTGCGGCTTTTTTTTTTTTACTGTAAAGTTTTTATCAAGGTCCCCTAAAATTATTAATCTGTTAGATCTACAATTGGCTTATGAAAGACAGTTACATAGATATTCTGGTACTTCCAATCATCCTTTAAGAATCCTATTTCTTATTTTCTGTTAGCATAGATTCACATGTTTCTATAGCAGTTTGTAACAAGTAACTTCTGTGTCTTATATCCTTATATCCACTTTTCATCCATTCTGTGGTGAAATTAATGGAAGTTGTTATACTTATAGGATTCTTATTTTCTTGCAAACATTATTTTTTCATTTTCCTTTATTTCACTTATTTCCTTCCTTATTTCCAAGAGTGAGTCTTCAGAGGAAATTTTTGGCACTACCAAACGATCTGTACCCAAATTTGGAACTTTTCATCACCTTATAACTATCACCAATTCTCTAAAATCTTTTATCATAAACAACCATATTTTTAGGTTGATTTTTTTGTAGTCTATATGCATGAATGGGTATGCTGAAACAAATGCCTTTTTCTAAGCTGAATTTAACTAGTAATCATTCTAAATCATTCTTAGGTTTCCAGATGGAACAATATGTTTTCATACTCTTGTCCCATTCCACCCCATCCATTCATATCAGATGAGCTACACCTCCCTCCCAATTTCATTCATTCAGAATGTGTAATTCTTTACTGATTCTATCAAATACAAAGTATAGTTACATGTATGATAGTTGGCATTTTGTACCAGTTGTAGTTTTTGATACTTTTTGAAGTTAAACAAATGCCACAGATGCTGCGGTTATAAGGTGGATTATAGCATTTTCTCCATATAAGCATACATTTTTATTTACACTATGATTAGTTCTAGATTTATTCATTTCAGACATTTAGAGATAAAATAAGTAAAATTTAAAAATACCATTTACAGGCAGTCCTCAACTTATGTCCACAATTGAGCCCAAATCATATGTTGCTAAGCGAGATACTTGTTAATTGAGTTTTGCCCCATTTTATGACTTTTCTTGCCACAATTGTTAAGTGATTTGCTGCAGTTGTTAGTAACTGCTTCCCCTGGCTTCCCCTTTGACTCGTCTTGTCAGAAGGTAGTAAAAGATAATCACATGATCCCAGGAATCTGCAACGTCGTAAATATGAACCAGTTCTCAAGCATTCAAATTTTGATCACGTGACCCTGGGGATGCTGCAATGGTTGTAAGTGTGAAAAACAGTCATAAGTCGCTTTTTTAGTGCCGTTGTAACCTTGAACAGTCTCTAAATGAACTCAAGGACTACCTATCTTCTGCTTTTCTTTTTTTGTAAACTTAAACAATTTTTTGTGCTGAATGTTATTCTTCTATTAATTAATTTAGATATAGATGTACTTCTTTACATGGATAAAATCTACAAGCTGTCTGTATGGTTTTGTTTTCTAGCATCCTTATAAAAGAATGGTCAGAAATCACATTGAGCTCGCATATAATAAATTGTTTCCTGCTCGTATTAGAAGTACTCTCTCTTCTTTCTTCTTTTGTTCTTGGGACTTGTCTTTTTTTTGGACAAGAGGCTATTTCTGACTTTTCTATATCAGGGGCCCCCAACCCCTGGGCCATGGACTAGTACCGGTTCATGGCCCATTGGGAACTGGGCCACGCAAGCGATGGGTAAGTGTGCAAAGCTTCATTTGCGCATGTGTGGGATTAAGTTGCACATGCAAAACCACCTGTTCCCAGCCGCTGGCGCTGGTCCATGGACCCTGAAAGGTTGGGGACCACTAATCTATATGATTGCACATTTATCTGTAAAAGTTTAATATCTTCATTGAGAAATATAAATGCAAAAACAACTGGTATTTCTTTGAAAACATTGGTCAATGGTTATGCCAGTTTATGAAGATATCTAATACATGACTTCCGGTTCCGGAACACGGCAACGCCGGTTGTGCCTGGAAACTTCTCTCCAGGCCATCCAGAGTTTCCTTCGCCGGTAGACCCCCTAGAGGGTCGAAAGTAGCCCGGGAGGGGCGACAATCTAGGAGGAGGGTGGCTGGTAGATAGGGGAGGGTGGCAGCTTCCCCCGAATCTCCAGCTTCTCCTTAGGGCCGACGGAGCAAAGATCGGCCTGTAAGATGGCTGATCACCCTGCTGCACCAGCTGAAAGTCACATTGTCATCTAAGCGTTAATGACCCACCGCGGATGATCTGGGTGAGATCCCTTTTGTTCCTCTCCATACCCCTGCTGTTTTTGCCTGTAGAAACTGTTTATGCTATCATTTCCCCGTCTGGAGAAAGCGGCTTTAGTAATCGTGGGAACAAACACGTTTTACAAAAAGGACAGAAAAAACAAATAAATATTCATTTAAAGACTATACTCTATTCCTACTTACATTGTGCTGTAGAAAAAACTGTTTTTTGTGTTTTTGGGAGCGGTATTATATCTGCAGAGTATTTCTTTTTCTAGTCTCCCTTTAAAAGATAGAAAAAAGGAAAAAAAACTCTGTTGTTTGAAGAAGTTTTTTTAGCTCACTGAGGACACCTACTGGTCAAAAGTTAATATTAAATTGTTGTTTATTTGGAGATGAGAGAGCTTTGGCCTTCAAACTGTTTTTCAAGAAAAAAGATAATTTGAGCTATCTGTGGGGGTGGATAATGTTCAACTGTAACCTTCACTAAAAAGGAAGAGGACTCTTCTTCAACTATTGCTAAAATGGAGAAGTCCCAATCACACTTAAACTGTAAATTTATACTGGAAAAGATCTGTGAGGCTAAAGAAGAAATATGTACTACAATAAAAGAGGCTACTACAGAACTAAGAGCCAGAATCTTTACTTTAAAACTTAAAACTGACTCCCAGACTACACTTGAGTACTCTACAAAACAGATTATACAAGAAGAGGTTTTAACTAAGGATAAGGAGAATCTTATTTTGCCTTACAAGCAAGACCAGGAAAAGCAAAGACTGAAATTTGGACTTCTGAAGTATGGAAACCTACCTGGCAAAAGAGGAAAGCTAGAATAAGATTAAAAAATGAAATTTAAAATTTCTTAAATTGGATTAAAGGCAACCTAGAACTATGGACTGATGTAAGGACTGTGATTTTGAGTTTGAAGTAAAAAGATGTCTTAGAGTTGGAGTGAATCAATAATTAATTAAATGTTAATTAAATAAGACGACTTGTTTGTCCTATAACATGTGAAATTTAAACTTTACTTAAAGGATTGAAATGATTTAAGGTTTGATATTAATTTGTTAATTAAAAGAGATTGATTAAGTGAAGGATTAGATATGTATAGAATAGTTTGATAAATACATACATTTAGATGTGTCTAGGATAGATTAATATTTTTGTTTAAAAACGAGATATCTTTCTATATAAGGGATTAAAGACAATTTAGAATATTAGGAATGTTCCTTTTAGAATGTTAGGTTTATTTCTATGAAAATTATGATGTAATTCAAGGACGACAATTGAAGAGATGTTTCAGATTTGAAGTGAACTAATAGTTAATTGAAATTTAATAAGATGGTATGATTTTTCTGATGATATGGACATTATTAGTCATGATAATTAATTGGAGATTTGAATTTTGTTTAATAGAATGACATGATTTAAGGCATGATATTTTTTTAGCTTGAAGAGATCAATTGATAGATTTGATAGGTACAGGATAGATCAATATTTTACTCTAAATAAGGGAGAGTAATGGAAGAAGAAACAAATAAGATTTTGATAAAATTAAGAAAGTAGAACATATGTGGAAGGGATATTTGAATTGAAAATGTTTTTATTTAAAGTTAATTTGATTATGGTAGAAATTGATGAAGCTTAAAAACAGATTCAGGTTGAATAAATTTAAGCTAGAATTGGATATTCTAAATATACTATGCTATTTGAGGGAAAAAGAGAGGGAATATTTGACGTATTGATTATATTATGTATATATGTCTTGTTTTAAGAAGTTTGATTACCCCAACACCATGGTGTGTCCTGAATATGTTGCTTTAAGAACTTAAAAAACCAATAAAATTTATTTTTAAAAAAGATATCTAATACATATAGCTTATTTTAAATACTTTATTTGAACAAAAATAATGTTCAGATTCTAATATTTTTGTCTCTTAGGTGCTGGTGATCAGAGCCTTTTCAGTTCTCTGTATCCAACACTTTCTCAGCAGCTCCCAAAAGAGCCCATGGAATGGAGACGGTAATACATTTTTTTTATCATTCATATATTTATGTACCACCAGTGTAGAGCAATTTGTTGTACAAATAAAGTCTATTCAAACATACAATCAAAACAGCAAGCAATAATTTTCATTATAAAATAACAGTTAAGTGTTCTTTAATCTCTTGACATGAGTTGAGATAAGACCAAAAGCTAAGGATGAATGCATATGGCAAGAAGATATGTTCTTTGTTGTGTTTAAAATAAGTAGAACTGAAGTGAATTCTGGCTTTAGTTCAGTAAATCTTTGGATATCATAAGCATATCATGTACAAAAATGTTATGTGTTAAAATAATTAAATGACAAAGTTTAATTGAGATAAGGCATGGAGATTTCAATGCATGTTTCTATGTTTTGGGAAAAATATTTGAGAATCATAAATAACCAGCAGAGCATTTTTTTCTTTCACTAGACACTTCTATAAATTTTAGTTTTTTATAAGAGAAAATTATATGAAATTTTATAAATTTTCATGACACTTTATATAAATTATTACATCTGCATATCCAAACTAAGTACCATTTCCTTCTTACCTTTTCTATACATACTATCTGCATGCTATCTGTTCTTGTTGTTCAGTGTACATGTTGGATATGAGCAAGCTGAGCTGGAGGGCTGGATTATATGCACAATGAGTTTGAAGTCATTGTGTAGCCACAAGAGACCCAAGTCCAGCCCCCTGTGAATTCCGTTGACCCCTTATCTAGCACCAATTTAGCTTGGACCATTAGTTGCTCAGATTCTTGTGATAGGTAGCAAGAATAAACTCTTAGTGCTTTGAACTCAACTTCTGTTCCTGGTTATTTGGACCTCACAGTACCATCAACTAATGTAAGTGTTCTAAATATTATTCAGGTCATATGGACGGGCCCCTAAGATGATCCATCTGGAATCTAATTTTGTACAATTTAAAGAAGAGCTACTACCTAAAGAAGGGAACAAAGCTCTTCTGACATTTCCTTTTCTCCATATTTATTGGACAGAATGTTGTGTAAGTAATCTTGTGTGTTCAAAGCGTAAATCTTACATATTTTAGTGGCTGAAGATATTGTATATTTGATTTTGTACCTTGCTGTATTTATATTATAAAATAAAACATTAAATTGTGAGACAATTGAAACATGCATCTATAAAGATGCACATAGTACACATGTGGGATAGGCAATTAAAAACAAATTGTTCTTATTTTAATATATTTGTGGTCCGAGAAGATTTTCTTTGTGTAAAAATGATATTGACCTTTTTCTCATTCAGCTTGATAATTGTGAACATTTTTCCTCCGATATTATCAAAAAAGCAGTTCAAGCTTATTTATCCAGCAAATGTAATCTTGTGATTCATCACTTATGCCCTTAGGATACAGAAGTATATAAAGCTACTGTAAAAGATGACATCACTAAGTGGCAGAATGTTCTGAAAGTTCACAGTTCAATGGATTGGTTAATTGTTGTGGTTGAGTGTGATGCCAAGAAAAAAAACAAAACAAATATCCTTCCTCGAACGTCTATAGTAGATAAAATACGAAATGATTTCTGTAATAAGCAGAGTGACAGGTAAGATTTTTCATATTGTAACATAGATCTGTGGTAATTATTGCTGAATATGCACTGAAAACTGTGAAGCAGTATGTTCTTAGTGCTTCTATCTAAGCCATTAACAGACTAAAATAACATGGGTTATTTATAAAGGAGATAAAGTTTAACTCCTTTATCATGTGAAAAATTAGTTTGGAGATTGCTAATTAATTCCTGCTTTGGGAATGTTTTATCTTTGAAAAGCAGTTATTAATTATATAAACAAGCAAAATGTAACTATATAACAAATCATAATTATCAAAAATAAACAAATATAAATTGCTCGAGAGACACCATTGTAATTGTTTGATTTTTTCTAATTTTCTATTGTTCCGTTATGTTATTGTGATATTGGATTAATTTATCTACAATTTTGTAGTAATCACGTGTATCTTTGTAATACACATTAACAGTTTTGAATGTAGATTTTGCAGTGTGTGGTAATGTGAAGGTATACAACAATTTATTAAACTTGTATGTTGTATAACTGATTGAGCGATTAAAAAAACCTTGAACTTTGAATTTGATTTCTTGGGAAATTATCATGAGAACAGCCCAAAAATAGAATGATTAAATGTTTGTTTATTATTGTGATATAAAGATAAGCATCATAAATGTTTACATTTACAAAATTGGGATAGGAGTAGCCTCTAGTGAAAAAACTGTGCGGGCAGTTATCTGAGAAAGTCAGAGCAACATATGACTGATGTGCATTTCTTGAAGAAGAAAGAGAATTCTTAACCTTGATAAGAATTCAGTAGCAATCTGAAGTTAAAGACATGGGGCAGAAATGGGAAGGTGATCCCTCCTCTGGAAAAAAGTGCCAAATTGGCTCAGGGGCATGTGCCGGTAAGAAAAAAGAAACTGTTCTGTTTGATTGTGTAATTTTGACTGAAATATTCATTTATTCATCTTACTATAGATGTGTAGTTCTATCTGATCCTTTGAAAGACACTTCCCGCTCTCAGGAATCCTGGAATGCCTTCTTGACAAAACTTAGGACACTTCTTCTCATGTCCTTTACCAAAAACCTAGGCAAATTTGAGGATGACATGAGAACTTTGAGAGAGAAGAGGACAGAACCAGGGTGGAGTTTTTGTGACTATTTTATGGTCCAGGTAAAGTAAAACAGTATATGGAAAAACAATTATTTAAAATAATATTTTTACCTCACTTTGCTTTGCTACTCATGTAATAGAACCTTTTTATGATAAAATATATTTTCTTAAAATGACTATAAGCTAAAATTACAAGCAAAAGCTCTGGTTTAGCATTAATTGCATAAGTAGCCAAACCAAAGTCAAACTGAGTTATTTATCAGAGAGCTTATAGCAGTGGTGACGAACCTATGGCACGCGTGCCAGAGGGGGCACTAAGAGCCCTCTCTGTGGTCACGCACGCTGTCACCCCAGCCCCGCCTCCCCCTGGCCCTTTTCCTCACCAGCAGACCCCTGGAAGAGAGTTGCCCCTGGGCATAGCTTGCGCACAGCAGCGCAGCCAAGGACATGGCAGCTGGGCAGCGAAGACGACTCCGCCCTTGCGTCCCATCGCGCACAGATGATGCTACAGAGTGTGGGTGGAGGGCCTGGCCACCATGGCGCTGCTGGGACACCTGGGCGATCTGTGGACGGCAGTGGGTGGCCCAGTGGGTGGGGTAGGCATGGAGGGCATTTTTTGGGCACTCAGTTTCTAAAAGGTTCGCCATCACTGGCTTATAGACTTCGTATTTAAACAATTGATTATGATGTTGCAGCAGAGTAATAACATCTACAAGGTTTTCCTGCAAAATTTAAGTTGCTGTTTGATTTTTTTTTCTGTTATAATCCTAGCTTATGTGTATATAAGTGTGTGTATGTATGTATAATGTTTTTTTATTTGTATTAAAAGGAAGAATTGGCTTTCGTATTTGAAATGCTTCAGCAATTTGAAGATGCCTTGGTGCAATATGATGAGCTGGATGCTCTATTTTCTCAATATGTTGTCAATTTTGGTGCTGGTGGTAAGTAGCTCAAAAGTGTATTTCTGTATATGCTTGATTATTTTTCCTTTGCAACATTTCAGTAAATCTTTTTGAAAGACCATGGGAATTGTTTAAACTTGTTATTGGTAAAAACAAACAAACCACATTTTGGAAATATTCACATATTTTCACATGTTCTGTTCCTTATTGTATATATTTGCTTGTCATAGATGGGGCAAATTGGTTGACTTTTTTTTGTCAGCCAGTGCGAAGCTGGAATGGGTTGGTTCTTCGTAAACCAATAGATATGGAAAAAAGAGAACTGATTCAAAACCAGGAAGCCACTCTGTTAGATCTGCGCAGTTACCTTTTTTCTCGTCAATGCACATTACTAATCTTTCTTCAGAGGCCATGGGAAGTATCTCAGCGAGCACTAGAACTTCTTCATAACTGTGTGCAAGAGCTAAAGCTTCTCGAAGTAAGTCTGGGTAATTCAATCGAACAAGTAAAGCTTAAGTCTCTATTGTGTTTCATTTATGATAGGGTATAGAGATGATGTACAATTTCAAATAGGATTGCTAGCAGTTAGTGATTTATATTAATCACTAGTTTCAGAAGTTCCAGGAAGGAGATTATAGTTTTGTACAGAAATTATAATTGAATCATTTAAGTCAAAAAAAGGCGAAATTGTTTTATAGCTCATTTTTATCTGCAATAATTGTCTTTTCACCTTTGAACCAACATTTGGCTGGTGACTTGAGATTGGACAGGAAATTAATAGCTTGGTAAACTTAGATTTTATCTGAGAAAAACAGTGTTGCCCATTAAGTAGTCTATAATAATTATTTTATAAACAACCAAATGACTTTTTAAAGAACTTATTCAGTCTTTGTTTGACAAAAATAAGTTGCGGCAGTACAGGTACTCCTCAGTTTATGACCACAATTGAGCCCAAAATTTATGTTGCTAAGCAAGAAATTTGTTAAGTGAATTTTGCCTCATTTTACGACTTTTCTTGCCACATTTGTTAAGCGAATCACTGCAGTTGTTATATTAGTAACATGGTTGTTAAGTGAATCTGGTTTCCCCATTGGCTGTGCTTGTCAGAAGGTTGCAAAAGGTGATCACGTGACCCTGGGTTTCTGTAACCGTCATAAATGTGAGTCAGTTGTCAAGCATCTGAATGTAAATTACATGACCATGGGGATGCTGCAACAGTCATAAGTGTGAAAAATGGTCAGAAGTCACTTTTCTCAGTGCTGTTGCATCTTCAAATGGTCACTAAATGAACTGTTGTAACCTGAGGAGGACCTGTATTTTAAGTGAACCAAGGCAGATAGTGTTGATCACTTCCTAGGTATGAATATAAGATGAAGTCATTCTACCTCGGGGAAGAAATGTGGAATGAATGTATAAAAATATTTTTTTCTTCTGTGACTTTCTATGATGTTTCTGATAATGTAGTTAGGAATGTGGTGGAGTTCGTATATTGGATGCCATAAAATATAGAAACTTTTAAAAAAATATCTTTTGTTGCATTAGAAGTTAAAAACATTGCCTAGGGTCGGGATATGCAACCTGTGCCACTTCAGAAGTTTCTGAATTCCCCCTGTCCTGCATCGTTCAGTGTAGCGGCTGTAGTGGCTAGAAACTGTAATTCAGCAACTGTAATGCTGAAGTTTGCTTATTTCTTAAGGCAGAGGAAAAGTATGGATTCAGTTCACAATAAGCTCAAAAAGTGCTGCATTGTTACATTGTTTTTCCATTTTCTTTACAATTAACTTCATAAAGTTGGAAGTTATTTCTGCTCATATAGATTTTTTAGCCTTATAGTTCTAACTTTGACTGTGATTATCTCCATTTGGAAAAAGTGATAAATTTTAAAGCATGGTCCCAAAAACAAATTTTCACTGCCTTATAAATAATGCCTGAATTGGAATTAGATGGGGGGGGGAGAATGACATATAAGGTGTCTGATTTATCTGGGTAGTAATTTAAAAGAAGTGTTATTAATAGAGAATAATTTAAAAAAGAAGAGTACAATAAAGCACACAACAGGCCCAAAAGGCAGAAGTATCGCCTTTTACAATGGGGGACTTGTAAATTTACCTGGCATAATTGCAGAAGTTGAAATATTTAGTTGGGTCAGTAAAAATGCATGAAGATATCTTGTAGGTAAATCTTTGAGTAAGAATCTGGGGCATAAGATTACATTTTACATGTTAAATAACAGAATGGAAGCATTGATATGTAGAAGACTCACATTACTGCTTTTAATTTAACAAATGTTTTAAATTAAAAATTAGTTTTTATTTCAGTCCTATCTACTTTTGTGTGGCCCGTAGTATACTGCTGAAAAACCAGAGGTTCTCTTGCCATGACTGCTGCTCTCCCCATCTTACACACCCAATTTGCAATGTATGGGGCTGTAGAAGCACAGCATGAGATTAAAAATGATAATCTTATTGATATCAGGCTCTTGGTCTAAATATTACATTTAAGAGCAACCATTTAAAATAATTTTTGAAAAGCAATTCTTTGTTTTCTTCTGTTATATTTGGCACATATTTTGCCAGCTTTTGTCTGTGTAGGACTTTAGCATACTCTTAGAAAATAAGACGGCTGCCTGATTTGGATGAATCCCTTATTCTTTTTCTTAGTTTCTCTGACTGTCTTCCCCTATATCCCTTTTCCTTTTCTTCCTTCCTTCTTGGTGGCATTATGGGTACTTGGACCTATATTCTTTCTTGCTTCTGTTTATTTTTTTTTAAAAAATATATTGTGTAATTCTTTATATTTAATTTAAAGAAACCAATTGCAACGTTATATTTCTGTCCTCTTCGTTTAGCAACCAGTATTTTGTTCTGCACAGCTAGTTTTGTATTAAAATCTTTCAAAAATAATATTTGTAATAATAAACTTCGTACCGATTGATCTCTTAACTGATTTTATTTTAAGGTCTCTGTTCCCCCTGGGGCTTTGGATTGTTGGGTCTTCTTAAGCTGCCTTGAGGTTTTGCAAAGAATAGAAGGTTGTTGTGATCGGCCTCAAATTGATTCTAATGTTTCCCATACAGTTGGATTATGGAGTTATGCCACTGAAAAGGTGAGCAGAAGTAGGACTGTGACCCCCCCCAAAAAAATCACATTTAAAATAGATTTAGAATAAGAAAGTATTCTATAATTTTTGTTAAAATCAAGATATTAAAAATATTCCTCTATATATCATTTTACTTTTGAAGTATTAAAGTTTTATTGATACAGTGATATGCTAATATATGGAATGGCAGAATATCTTATTTTCTTCAGACAATATTGTATCATCAGAATTTATTTGTATGGCTATGGTTCAAGTTAGTGTTATCTAATTTCATCTGTCCAGTTGGCAACTTATTTTCTCTATGAAAACTCCCTTTCACACACATAAACACTCTATCTAGATCAGGGGTTCTCAACCTTGGCAACTTTAAGACTTGTGGACTTCAACTCCCAGAATTCCTCAGCCAGCAAAGCTGGCTGAGGAATTCTGGGAGTTGAAGTCCAGAAGTCTTAAAGTTGCCAAGGTTGAGAACCCCTGATCTAGATGATTATTATATACTAGATTATAAATGCTGAGAGAATTACATCATCTCAGTCATGCTACTCTATCAGTATGGCATTCTGTTCTGTACATCATGCGCTGGGTTTACATAATTATGTTTACATAATTATAAATTTATGTACAATCCAGTGTGTATGGAAACCAATTATGCAGCTATGCAAGTATATATATATGTATAGATTATACATTCTGATAATATGGCATAGAGAATATGAATTTAGATTTAAGGTTCCACACAGATATATTCTTGTGCAAACATGTTTCAGTGCACTGACATCAGGGGAAGGTATGTGGCAAGCACAATTCTATCCCCTTGCTGCATCCAGTCTTCTATATCTCTGTAGAGAAGCTTCTTGAGCAGGGGTTCTCAACCTTGGCAACTTTAAGACTTGTGGACTTCAACTCCCAGAATTCCTCAGCCAGCAAAGCTGGCTGAGGAATTCTGGGAGTTGAAGTCCACAAGTCTTAAAGTTGCCAAGGTTGAGAACCCCTGTTCTTGAGCATGTCGGCTGTTCTTCATGGAGAGCAGCTGAATGGGAGAGCCATGGTTTGGTGATACACTTTGCTATAATAGCAAGTTTTTGTCTTCTGCCAGAATTTCTAATAATAGAATTTTTTTTTAAAAAACCATCTTCTTGAACTTAAAATTGTGATGCTAGTCAGGAATTCGTATTCATCCGTTAATAAATGTACACCTAATGAGAGAACCCTAATGATTCAAATGAATTATATAAGACCCGAGAGAAAGATTCTTTTTAAAAAGTCTGGTTCTAGTAGCCCAACTAAAGCAACTTAGCACTGCCCAATTTTCTTTAGTTTCCCTGAATAACTCTGAAATGTTTATGATGAAGATACTTAGCATATACAATATTCTTTTCTTAATCTCTGAAATCTGTTAATCTCAAACAAATATAAATTTGCCTTATAACAATCTTAATAGTTGGGTTTCTTTTACAAGATAATACATTTATCCTTTGAGAACATTATAATACATTTGTATATTTTTTTTTCTATGTACTTTGAAAACCCAGCACTTTGAAAATTCAACCCTGGCTTCACTCACAAATAGTTTTGTAAAATACAAAAATTAAGACCCATTTTATCTAATTCCAGCAGCATAGGAGTTGTGTCCAATTTCTTTGGTGCCTTCTGTGTTTCATAGGAAAGCCAAAAAAACCCACTGCATCTTAAGGAACTTTAGCTTCAGTCATTACTGCACTTCCATTAGATGGCCTCATCATGTTTTGCTATATTCATCCTTCACAGACCATATTACGGGTCTTGTCCTACACACTGATTTTGGATATAGAAAAAAAATATAACATAGTGTTGGGCTTCTGCATCTTATTAATAAGCATATCTGTATCTTTAATAAGCATATCTGTATTTTTCATCTTTTTGTACATGAGAGGTTTGACTGTGAAGTAATGGAAATATCATTGTGCTGTGCCATGGCATAAAAACTTGTTTGTAAAACACCCTAATTTGGAAAGCTATTAAACATGAAAGAACCTTACTATTTAAAAGCTGACTGTTGTTTCTGAAACTTTTATGTAACTTGGTTTTAATAATTTTGTATTAAAATTTTACAAAGAAATTTATTCAATTTCTATAGCTGCTCATCTCAAACTCTGAACTTTTCTCTTAATTCTATTTATTTATATAGATTTAATCTCTCACACACTCAAGATTTTTAATGCATCTTCGTTATTTAAGGCCAAAGAAATTATTTTTGGTTCCAAAACTAATGTTTTTTTCCAAAAACTATTTATTAATGTTATAAAATTAATTTTGCTTTTATATCATATTTACCCATGCAAAACATTACTTCAGTCAGTATGATGAGGTTTTGAAAAAAGGATTTGTTAAGAGGTCTGTGTGTATTAAATCTAATTGATCTTAAAATAATTTCCTAATTCTTAAAAATATCACACTTGCAAGTTGCTCATATTTATTCTTCTGAAAAAAATATTTGTTTTTCAAATTTGCAAAATAATGCTTTGCCCATTTTAGCTTAGTAAATTTCAGACAGTTAACTATGTTAAAATATTAAAAGGCAGATTTAAATTTTGTTAGCTTTTATTGAAACTTGTCAGTAACCATCTTCTAAATTTTAACAAAAACTTCTAAGTTTTTTAAATCTACATTATTGCCATAAAATGAAGATACTTCATGTTTATAATTTTCTTACAGTTGAAATCTTTGGGGTACTTATGTGGACTTGTGTCAGAAAATGGCCCCAATTCAGAAGATCTTAACAGAACAGTTGATCTTTTGGCAGGACTTGGAGCTGAGCGTCCTGAAACAGGTATCAACGTATCTGCTTATGAAACAGGTTGATGCTTTTCAAGTAATAATTAATATTTAGAATCAATAGTTGTGCATTTGTTTGGATACACTCTAGTGATTATTTCTTTTTAACATACTTTTATTCTGATTAAAATAAACTTGAAAAACTGAAGAGTATCCTCTTAAGATAAAGGAAGGTAGTTGGGGGTTGGACTAGGTGACCTCCAAGGTCCCTTCCATCATCGTTGTTGTTGTTATTGTTGTTGTTATTTTGTTGGTTGGAGACAAAAAGCAAGGATCAGGATTCCTATTCCAAAGGGCGGAGATTCAAAGCATCTCCACTTCTAGAAAGGGCAAAATTCTGTACCAGTTTAAGGAGGTACATAACTACATAGATCATCCACATTAATCAGATCTTACTAGCCAGATCTGATTTTTCCCCCCCTTGACCTAGTGCTTTATGTTTTAATGCCTGAACTGAGGGAAATTTCTTGCTGTCATTGGTTCTTTTGGAATACCATTCATTGGATTGATCTCAAACTCAACAAAGATACAATAAGCACTGGAAACTAGAAATTTTTATTTACTCTCCCTTCAGTACCCCGGAGAGAGTTTTATTCTACAAAATAAAAACACTATTTTACAAAAGGGAATATCTGTTTGGTTTATAGGCAAATATCTTATTGTTTGGTTTTTTGCAGGACCCAATCTGGGTCTGTTGCCATGACCAGAGGTTTTGTTTTCTGAGCTTTCAGACTTGTGCTGGAGCCCATCTTCAAGGAACTTCTCTCTAGCAGAGCCTTTGCTGTTCTGTGTGTGGTATTTGTATGGTGCCTGTTGTATGTGGCTTTTTAGATGTGATTGGGGTGTGTTGATCGCTGGCTTTTAAATTGTTGGCTGTTGTTTGCTTGTGCTGCCCAGCCCTCACCTTCTAAGTACTTGATAGCCTGGTGGTAAATCAGCACTCTTGTTGAATAATGAAGTGCCTGTTTCCCAGGCTTTAATCACTTCCCTGGCTGTTTTAGTGCCTGCTTATCCAACAACCTTAGTAGTTGTGTGTCCATGTTCATTGCAGTGTGAGGCTACCAATGAGTTCAGGGCTCCTCAGAAAGCTCAGAAAGCAAAACTTTTGGTCCCGGTGACTGATCCAATTGGGTCCTGCATCATTATCCTGGGACACGTATATCCACCTTCATTTATGTTTGGTTTCTATCTACGGGGCTTTTTATTTTTTTGCTCCTTTTGTCTTGCTGGGCTTCTTCCATTTTTTTCCACTCATTTTTTTCCTCCTCCTCCAAAGCATAGGTAATATGAAGGCAGGAGATGCCTTTTGTCTTCTGGACTGGAAAATCTTTTGCCTCCACAAGGCAACCAGGGAGGGAAGCCGAAAGGTGCTTTTCAAAAGGCAACTGGACTTTCTTGTTTTTTTTTTTCATTGACAACATTTCACTTCTCATCCAAGAAGTTTTTTCAGTTCAATCAAGAAGCTTCCTGGATGAGAAGTGGAAGGTTTTCAGGAAAAAAACCCAAGAAAGTTCAGTTGCCTTTTGAAAAGCATCTTTGGGACAACCATGACCTGGATGATTGAGAATCTCCATAGACATTCGGGAAGGAAACACAACTCCTTTACCCCAGTTTCTCAGCTGATCCTCCTCCCTTTTTTTAAAAGCTTGGCATGGTTTGGCTTTGCTGCTTTAGCCTGCCAAGCTAACATCTCCACAGATGTGGTTCCCCCCCCCCAATCAGCAGGTGATTGTTTCTTTTCTCCTGGCCAGTTTTTCTCTCTGTCAAGTCATTTGTCCTTTATAATTCCAATGTACTTGCTCTTTCTCCCCCAGCCCGTCCCCAGCATTTGAAAATGTTGAAAATGTTTTATAGGCAATTGTACTGTCACAAATGTATTGTCCCAAGAGGGAGGGGCTTACAAGGGAGGGGAAATTGAGGAACATAGGTGCTTACAGTCCACATAGCAGTGCTTCTTTGATCCAACAAAGGAACTGAAAGCCAAATCTGATATGAATGTAAAAACCATTTTTAACTTTTTACCTGTAATAGCTGGTGGCAGATTTCTATCTTTGCAAACATAGCATAGATTTTTTTTTTCAGAGATGCTCGTAGAACATTCCCCTTTAATGGAGGCTGTAGAATTATAGCTACATCTGAGTTTCCTCCATCCATCAATAGTGAGAATTAAAATTGAAATCCTTAGCAGAACACTTAGTGCAAAGCTGTGGATGATGCTTTTGAACCTTACGTTTTCTATTATGTTCTGTTTTGTTTCTGAAGCCAATACAGCACAGTCTCCTTATAAGAAACTCAAAGAAGCTTTATCATCTGTAGAAGCTTTTGAAAAGCATTATTTGGTAAGTATGGTTTATGTATTTATGCATTTATAAAATATGTTGAGGATGGTTAACTAGATAACTAGTATTTACAATAGTATTTTTAGATATGAATTAAAATCTGGTTTGAAAAGTAGCATAATTGTTAGCAGCTCAATCATTTTTAGTAAAATGACTATAGAGTGTAAAAATTTGGACATCCAAAACGAAACATCTCAGCTAACAGCATCAATCAAAATGTCCACCCATCCCCAAATATTATATGTACATGTGAATTCTGGAATTGAAACTAATTTAATTTTGTAGTCAATTGTTTCTTTTCAATATGCTCTTGGTAACGCTTATAAAGCTGAATAAATAAAAGTGCTCTGCCATTAAAAAGCTCATGGCATAAATGCTCTTTTTCACGATCCATGGAAAAGTAGATAAGAATAGGTCAAATGCAAGTAGTAATTTTTCTTTAGGAATTCTAAGGTTTGTAGCTTTGATTTGTTTACATGAAGTGAATACTGTTCCCTACAGAACAGTGGAGAAGATGTCAGGAAAGAAAAAAAAAACTCAGAATGAGCTGAGCCTAGTAAAGGATACTAAGAACAAATGTTTCTTCAGATAGGTTTAAAGTAAAAAGATGAAAGAATCACACAGTGAATGTGGTAAGATACATAGAAGGTAGAATTATATAACTTTTATTTGGCTTGGTCTTTTCCATCAAGAGAAAATGATGAGCAGGATCAATAGTTGAGACAGAGTTACTTGCTGACTCTGATTATATTTATTTTGAGTAAATTTAAATTTCCAGAGTTAGATGATTGGCATTATATTGTACTCAAAAGGATTGTGTCCTAGTGTAGAAGTAGATGGTATATAACTAGAGGAGAGTAAATACCCTGCTTAAATAGAGGGGGAAATGATCCAAGGAGTTTGATGACTGAAAATCTTCAAGAACAGGTCATAAAATGATTAAACTGTAAGCAGTTACCAAAATTCAGCATAGATTTTTAACTTCATAACGTTCTAATTTTTAAGCCAGTTATTTTTTTTCTTTCTAGTGTTTTTCTGCAAGTGCAGGATTTGCCCTTTTCAGATCAACCAAATATTGATCCATTGGCTTTGACAAGAATTGATTGACTAGCTTATCACCTGAGCCTTATGTCTTGGGCTGAGAGAGAGTGACTGGCCCAAAGTCACCCAGTCAGCTTTCATGCCTAACGTGGAACTAGAATCCACAGGTTCCTAATTTCTAGCCTGGCGCCTTAACCACTGGACCAAACCAGCTTTTTCAAGATATTTAAATGGTGACTTGAATACTTTAAATTTACAGAATCTTGGAGATCTGTTTGCTTAGACCTAGTTTAGGAATTCTATGTTCCTGAATTTAGCTAAATTAAACCTGATGTTAAACAAGGATGAGTCGTAACAGTATAGTGTATCCTTAGTCCTTTTGTTTCTTTTCCACAGGATCTTTCTCATGCTACTATTGAAATGTACAAAAATATTGGAAGAAATCGCTCAGCAAAGCTTGTTGGAAAGGATCTGGCAGAGTTTTACATGTATATAAACTTATTGGAATTGTTGCATATCGTAATATTCTGAAAAGGGTATCTCTAACTACTACGTGCATTTCACCTTTAACCGTAAAAGCACACTGTAGTGCTTTTGAATAGCTGGAGAACTGTAACTTCCAGGTTCCCTGCCCATATATTGGCAGAGGCTAAATATCCCACTGATTACAGGATGGTGCAGGCTTATTAAATATTAAAAGATAACATTTTCCAAACTATGTTTTATTCTGCTTTTGTAGCAGAATGAAATAGCACATATTCTGTATTGGGGGAAAATACTTAATTACTGCCAAACTATGCTTTCTGACTGTTGAACCAGCAGTGTATTTGTCAGTTAAATATTTTATTGGTTATTATAATGGGCAAAAGGAGTCCTAAAGTATATTAAGGTGTGCACTTTTTATAAAGTTCTTGCTGATAAAATACACTGATCAATAGTTAAGTTAATGGCTTCTCTGTACAATACAAAGAAAATTACCTTAGATCTAGGATAGGGAATGAGAATACTTTTGTGATTTTGAAACTTTAAATGTTTTATTTGCATGTGAAGAAATGTGTAGGGAAGAATTTAATAGTCGTTCTTTTTTTGTCTAGTACAGGGGTAGGCAACCTTGGCTCTTTTATGACTCGTGGACTTCAACTCCCAGAATTCCTGAGCCAGCCATGCTGAGGGGAAAGGGAGAGGTTTCCAAGCTGAGCCATGCTGGCTCAGGAATTCTGGGAGTTAAAGTCCATGAATCATAAAAGAGCCAAGGTCGCCTACCCCTGGTGTAGTAGTACATAGCCTACCATAAACTGAAAATATTGTTCAGTTATATTCTAACTGGCGTTACATGTTTAGTAGTGAATTTACTATACTAAATGAAGAATTTGTCACCTATTTGTTAGTTGATAGCTGTATTAGGTAGTAGCTAAAGAAAAGGGTTAACACACAAAAGCATATATGAATGTATGTAATGTCTTTTCCTCTCTTTCCTTCCTCTTGGTGATTTTTTGTTCCTAAGGAAAAAGAAGAGTCCTCAAAAAGCTGAGGTTTATCTTCAAGGTGCACTAAAAACTTATCTTGCTGAAGGATGGACATTGCTTATTACCCATACACGGAAGCAACTAGCAGAATGCCAGAAATATCTTGGACAAACTGAAAAGTATCCTTTTGAAAAAGAAATGGAAAATTGCTGATTATGTATGCTTGGATTTATTTTATTAAGTAAGGGCGGGTAGTACCGTAGAACCTGAAACACATCTGAGAGGAGCAGGATTATTAACTTCCAAAAGGCTGTGTGAGCTCATGTTGCTATGAAATTAAAAATAGATACTCTTTGATCAAACTTGACTCTCGGTAACTATGTGAGTACATCAGTGCAGTTCCTTTGGTAGCAGCATAAAAGCAGTTTGCCATAGACTTGACTTCCCATCTAGTTATCTTCTCTTGGGAGGCATTGATGGTTTCTCATGCAAATATTAAACAAGCCTGACTTTGCTTAGCTTCTGAGGGCAGACAGGGTCAAAAATGTAAATATATAGCACTCTCATGAGTTTGAATAGACTCCTCCTGAGTCTATTTGAATTGGACTAATATTTATTGAAGTATTAAGAGATGCTGTGGGACATGTTTTAAATAAATACACAAATTGAAAACAAATGTTGATTTACAAATCGGAGATTACAATTGAGGGATCAAATTTTTAAGCCACTCTGAAAGTTACTAGTTTTGACTACAAATTGTTGAAAAGATTTATTGCTGCCTCTATTTCTATTCTCCTCTACAGTTGCTTAAAAGTTGTAGCTAAACCCTATCCTTGCCATTGAATCCCTGAAATGAACTCCAGGGTTTGTGGAGCCACAGACATATGTCTTCTTTTATTTATTCATTTATACTCCTGATTTCCCTAACAATTATAGTAGATACATCCATTCTAAATGAAGCTAAGAAAAAAATCATTTTCTAGCTAAGTATTATGTATCATGTTCCTTTAGATATGTATTTAGTGTTTCAGAAAATAGGTATATATAATAATTTTTTACAGTTTTTAAAGGTTTTCATATCAAATGTAATATGCTAGAAGAAGGGGATTATTTCCAAAATTGATATTTTTTTTCTATAGATTCATTTTCACACACACATGCACACAGATAGTCCTTGATTTACAACCACAACTGAGCCCATAATTTCTGTTGCTAAATGAGACATTTGTTAAGCGAATTTTGCCCCATTTTACAACTTTTCTTGCCACAGTTGTTAGGGGAATCACTGCAGTTATTAAATTAGTTACATTGTTAGGTAAATTTCTCTTTGCTTGCCGGAAGGTTATAAAATGATTCTGGGACACTACAGCCTCATAAATACGAGTCAGTTGCCAATGTTTGAATATTGAACACATGACCATGGGTCTGCGCCAATGGTTGTGTGAAAAATGGTCATGTCACTTTTTTCAGTGCTGTAACTTTGAATGGTTACTAAATGAACTGTGGTAAATTGAGGACTACATCTGTGTGTATGTGTGTATGTATGTATGTATTATGTATGTATGTATGTATGTATTATCTCTCTCCCATTTAATTGCTTTAAATACATATTTTCACATGTTTATATTTGAATCACAGTTTTAAATAAAGCATCAAGAATATATAGAGAATATAGAGAAAAAAGGTTTTTGCACTATTTCAGTGCAAAATCACTACTGAACTACTAAAATTATTGCATTATTATCTTTTTAATATTTCTGATGAATGGAAGATAAAAGAATTAACTGATTTTTTAAATCAAGACTTGTATATACATTCTTTTCCCATCCTTCCTTATCTTGTGCCAGCTACCTTCAGACAAGCAGTCTTTTAGCTGGTGATAATAACTTAACTGAAGAAGAGCAGAAACATTTTTGCCAAGAAATACTAGATTTTGCCAAACAACCCTCAGAAACAGAAGGTAAGATTTGAGAGAATTTTATTGTCAAACTTCAAGCAAACTACCTTGAAAGCTATCAACTTCATTCAGTGAATGTCAAGATAATATCTTAATTTTCTCAAGATTCTTGCTTGTGCCTGCCTTCTTTTATTTTGTTTGATAACATGTAATTTCAGGGCAGTTTAGTTTTAAATTCTATGTAAATCCATCAATTATATCACATTTACAAAAAATGACAATTCAATTTTAGATTGTATGTTTTTAGAGCAGCGGTTCTCAACCTGTGGGTTGCGACCCCATTTGGGGTCGAACGACCATTTCACGGGGGTCGCCAAACAACGCAGTCCGCCATTTTTTCCCCCTTTTCCTTAGCTGTGCTACGCCATTTTTCCCCTTTTCCTTAGCTGTGCTACTCCTTCTTATTCTATTGGTTTTTGAAAGCCAATAGAATAGACTCTCTTGAATAGAGTCTAATTCTATTGGCTTTCAAAAGCCAATAGGAATTGTCCAGGCTGTCTCCGCCCTGCTGAGCCCGCCAAAAGTCCCAGTCTGCAAACGGTGCTGCAAGTTGTCTGCAGCGAAGGCGAGCTGTCTGGAACTTTCCACCCCTCCCTGCTGACAACTACTAAAACTGTAAGTAAAAGAGGGCCAGGGGTGGGAGGTGGCAGGCCGGCGGGCGCAGGGAGAGTTTTTGGCGTGCGTGGGGCCCGGCGGGTGTCTTACCTCCCTTGGGCTGGGCCAGCTGGTGGCCCAGCCCGTGGTCGCCCTGCGCCGTCGCCGCCGCAGCCGCCCAGGAGCACCTGTGCCTGCCTGCCTTCGCCCCGAACGGACGGCGGCCTACGCCTCGGCCGGCGCAGGGGGCAGCACCGCGCATGTGCGGGGCAGCACCGCGCATGTGCGGGGCAGCACCGCACATGCGTGGGGTAGCACTGCGCATGCGTGATGCAGGCCGTCGTGCATGCGTGATGCAGGCCGTCGCGCAGTGCATGCGCGATGCAGGCTGGGATCACGCCGCGCATGCGCGGCGCAGGTTGGGGTCGCAGTCTGAAAAAAGTTGAGAACCGCTGTTTTAGAGCAACATGTTTCTAGTCTTTACAGCAGAAAAATACAGTTGAAGTACATGAGTAATATCTGTTGAAACCACAGAAGCCAGAAAAATGAGTGAATATATTTTCAAATAGGTTTAACTCAAAAGTTTTATACCTCTCTATAACTAGAACATACTAGAATAAAATGGTAAATGGCAAAATAGTTTGCATACAGCAAGAGAAAGAAAGCAGAGTGTAATTTGCATAATATATTAACTTTTCTGAATATTCATCCCCTTATTTTAATTTAGTTAACTTAAAGCTACTATTTATTTAAATGTTTGATTCAGCAAAATGTAGGGTTAAAAATATTTTAGATGTACTTAATGTTTTGTTCCAAACTGCAAGGCTTTGATTAAATTTTTTGGGTTTGAGGATCACTGAGGTAATGTATATTTATTGATTTTAATATATTTAAATGACTACACCAGGAAATTCTTTTTACCTTAAGGTTATTATAACTAGATAAATAGAAATGTTGTTTTCAGTAGAACTGATCCTGCCAGCATAGTGTACCATAAATCCCATTCATATTTTATTCCCAGGGCAGAAAGTTATGCTTTCCATGCATTCCTTCGCACAGTTGAAGAATCTACATTTTGATCCTCCTAATGCTGTGGTTCATGTGGGTGGAACACTCTCTATTGAACTGACGCTGGTAAATCTGATGCCCATCTCAGTGAACGTGGATCATATTGCTATTAATGTCCATTTCAGCATTGAAAAAAATAGCTACCGGAAGACAGCTGAATGGCTTACAAAACACAAGACTTCCAATGGTATTATTAACTTTCCAAATGAAATTGTAGGTGTCTGTCTTTCAAGAAGTGGCTTACCAGGGCTGGAGTTGTATGAAATGTATGAGAGAAGCCCCTCGGACAATTCTTTGAACACAACAGGGATTATCTGCAAAAATGTGCATATGTTGTTACGAAGGCAGGAGAGCAGCTCTTCACTGGAAATACCTACAGGACTGACTCTGGAGGATGGGGCCCATGTATTAAAATGTAGCAATTTAATACTGGAACCAGGGATCAATAAAATAACTTTCAGAACCCAGGTATGTTTTATACTTTTGCCAGACAGAAATGTATGGTTTTGGATTATTTTCCTCAGTAAATTAATGAACAAATATAATGTTTTTGACTCGCTTGTTTAATTAGGTTCTTTTTATCTCATTTTAGAACTTGCATATAGATAGTATTTTAGCTCATATTTATGCAGAAACATTGAAAGTTCCAAGGGGTCCACAAGCTTTTAAGTATCACTGTACTGTATACATAAAAACATTGACCAATATTTATTTATTTATTTATTTATTAATCAAATTTCTATACCGCCCCTCTCCCGAAGGACTCGGGGCGGTGTACAGCCTAAAATTTAAAAAACATATAAATATACAAAATTTAAAATAATTAAAAATAAATTAAATCATTTGGCCAAAATCCCATTTAAAACCCAAAACATACAAAATTTAAAATCTTAAAAAATACTCAGTCCCCCTAAAACATTTTGACCCTATTGGAACCGAAGCTTCTATGCCAGGCCGGCCTGTCGGAAAAGGAATGTTTTTAGTTCCCGACGGAAGGTGCGTAAATCTGTTATTATACGGAGTTCGGGGGGGAGCTCGTTCCATAACGTGGGAGCTCCCACAGAGAAGGCTCTCCCCCTGGGGGTCGCCAGCCGGCACTGTCTGGCCGACGGCTCCCTGAGAAGGCCCTCTCTGTGGGAGCGTACCGGACGGCGGGAGGTATTTGCTGGCAGTAGACGGTCCTGTAAGTATCCGGGTCCGATGCCATGGAGCGCTTTAAAAGTGGTCACTAACACCTTGAACCGCACCCGAAAGACCACCGGCAACCAGTGCAACTCACGCAGGAGCGGTGTCACTACCCGCGCGGCCGCATTCTGGGCAAGTTGGAGCTTCCGGATGCACCTCAAGGGGAGCCCCATGTAGAGAGCATTACAGTAGTCCAGCCTGGAGGTCACGAGGGCATGAGTGACTGTGCGTAGCGAGTCCCGGTCTAGGAAGGGACGCAACTGGCGCACCAGGCGAACCTGGTGGAACATCCTCCCGGCCACGGCCGTCAGATGGTCCTCTAAGGACAGCCGTGAGTCCAGGAGGATTCCCAAATTGCGAACCCTTCCTGTGGGAGCCACTGTTTCGCCCCCAATACACAGCGATGGAATCAGCTGGCTGTACCGGGACGACGGTAACCACATTTGTATTTATAAGAAATAAATACAAACAAAAAGGAAAAAACAACAAAAAGCAAAGCAAATCCAAAACTCAGTGAATCCCAGCGACCGGTTAGGGCACATAGGGTTGGCCTCCTATGGGTCCCGTCTGTTAGACAGTGCCGTCTGACTGGACCTAGGGTTAGGGCCTTCTCTGTTGCTGCCCCAGCCCTCTGGAATCAACTTCCCTCAGAGGTTCGTACTGCTCCTTCCCTCCTAGTTTTCCGTAAACTTTTAAAAACACATCTTTGCAGACAGGCTTGGGGCGTGTGAGCTGCGCTCTGCCCCTGGGCCTTTGATTGGGAGTGTATGTTGTATGAGTGAGTATAGTTTTTATAGTTTTACAGTTTTTATATTGTACCATTATTTTAAGTGACCTATATATTTCTGTACTTATATTTCTGTTGTGAGCCGCCCTGAGTCTGGGGAGAAGGGCGGCATATAAGTCGAAATAAAGATAAAGATAAAGAAATCAATGAATATGAAACAAAAAAACACCCCATTCTTAAATCTGAAAATTCTCATGATATTAAGGGCCTGGTATAAAGCCCATCAAATAATAAATGGTCATAGGTGAAAATGTAATTATCACTTATCAATTCAAACATGTATGTATATGAAATAGCAGAGTTCCTAATGCCCTGAATTCTTTGTGCATGCATATTTTAGTAATATGGAACAGTAGATTAATTTTATTTTATCCATTCTTATAAATGAATTTGTTTGTGTAAAATAGAGCTGTACTATGGAGCGCAGTATGTGACTGGCTGGCCTATATGTGTTTTCTTACTACATACAGCAGAACACATTTAGTTGAACTCAGTATTTATGGATGGAAGCAGAAATTAGATATTATTCCTCTTTAAATTAATGTGAGTTCACATTATTTAATATAAAAATGCATCTGAAGCTGTGTTAGGTTCTTTTGCTCTGTTCATAAAAATATGGAATATACCAGTGGTTAAATGGATATCCCTTTGAGGATGAAAATGCATTCTGTTTTGTGTAATTATATGCTGACCTTATATGCCAGGAGTCCCTAACCTGTGGGCCACAGCCCACTACTGGTTCATGGCCTATTTGCATCCGGGCCCTGTGAGTGGCTGGCTGGTGCGTGTGTGTATGCACACACAGCCCCACTCATGCAAGCATTGCAGGCCCTTGGGGCTGCACTCCTGCAAGTGTTGTGGTCGCTTGGAGCTCCCCTCACAGGAGCATTGAGGGTACTCACAGCCCCAATTGCTCATGCTTACCCCTCCCACAAAACCATCCCCTCTTTCCCCCCTCCCCAGCCTGGTGCTATATGCTATAGGGAGATATAAATCTCTTGCTTTGTATAAATAGCCTTCAGTTAAACATTGAGACATTTTAATATATAAATACTTCAAATGTTCTCATAGGGCAAAGAACCTGGAACATATACACTCAGGCAGTTATGCATCTCAGTGGGCAAAATGCAATTTGCCCTACTTCATATTTATCCAATTGTGCAGTATGATGTCTATTCTCAGGAGCCACAGCTAAAAGTGGAACCATGTACTGGTAAGTAAATAATTAGAAGTTGCACTTTATTATTTCTTGTAGTTTTAAAATTATTTCTCAAACAAAAGCTGTAAACTAACTTGTGAGAACTAAGTTCTGTGTAGCTATTTAAATCCTGAAAATAGTTACTGATGGTTACTAATGATTACAACATTTAAGCAGCTTCAGTGTTGAGAAAAAGATTGTGAATTCTTTATATTTGTGAACGCTCCATTAATAGCAGTTTAAATCTCAGATCTTATTAGAAGTCACAGTACTGCATTATTGCAGATAGTTCTAAAGAGTTTACAAACTTTTCCTTACTGTTTTATTATTGTTGCTTTAAAGTCAAAAGTAAATATCATAGCTTGATGAGTCTAGGGGAAGTGTTAAATGAACTTCACTGCCATGTAATTGCCCTAAATATTTTTTAAAATTTGTATCTGTTACAATATATGAGAATATCCTAAAAATATGGAACATAATAGAATGAGTTCCTGCCATTGCTTTCATTCCCTGTGTTTACTGTGAAGGTTTAAGCTGTTTCTAGTGGATGAAAGTGCAGCTCCTTCTTCATCTAATTCTAAAAGAAGAGGTTCTTCAAATAAACCCTGGTTGTAAAGCTGTTTGCTTGAGATCTTTCATAGATAATTAAATGAAGGTGAAACACTTGTGTGATAGGGTTATGTGATAGAAAACAGTATATTTGAGAACAGCATTTTATTGTTTTGTGAATGCTGAATTAATACCCATATGTATAATAGAGTTGATATTCCTGGGGATATTTGTAACATGGAAAATGATTTGGCTGGAAAGTGGTCAAAAATGTGGAAGCTGCAGTTTATTGTTTCTAAAGGTAAGAGCATGCACTTGGAGGAAAAAAAATTCTCTGGCAAGGTACAATATTGGTAGAACAACAGAAGAAAAGAATTTAGGTGCGCTCATAGCAGGGGACTGCAAAGTGAGCAAACAGTGGCCAGGCAGCTGTGAAGGCAAAGCAAAATTCTAGGATGCATCATTAGAGCAATCACTAGCAAGAAAAAGGAGGTCATAATCCCATTGCATAGGGTATTAGTCAGACTCCATTTAGGAATACTGTATCTGGTTCTAGACACCTAGAAACCTTATAGGGCAGACTCAATGGGCCACTAGGTCTTTTTCTACCATCACCTTTCTATGTTTCTACAGGGAATTTGTGATTCTTTGTGGTGGTTCCAATATAACAGAATTATCGTTGTTTTCTTGTGAGTGTTCTGTTCGTCCCTTTTGTGTGTCTGTTTTAGCTAAACTGTTAATTCAGCAGTTACTGGATACACTTTTTGAAGTTTTTGATGTATACTATCAAACTTGCCTGAGGAGGGAGATGGAATAGAATAGAATAGAATAGAATAGAATAGAATAGAATAGAATAGAATAGAATAGAATAGAATAGAATAGAATAGAATAGAATAGAATAGAATAGAATAGAACAGAACAGAACAGAACAGAACAGAACAGAACAGAATTGGATGGATGGATGGATGGATGGATGGATGGATGGATGGATGGATAGATGATAGGTCTTTCTGAGCTCTTACAGGCACAGTATTGTATCTTTAAATGTTAATCTGTGATAAAAGATTAGAGATTAGACACATTAAAGCAGGTCTGGTGCAGTTGATTCGGTAATATCCAAATTATGTTGTGCAAGCAATGATTCCTTTGCCACACACCTTATTACCAATTCATTATTCTCCAGATAGCCTTTTGGCTGGCATTCCTCAGAAGGTAAAATTTACAGTGACTACTGGCCACTATACTATAAAGAATGGAGATGCACTACAACTAAGTAATGCTGATGCCATGCCTGTCTTGTACCATCCTGAGAGCAAAGCTGTGATTTATTCAAACACTCAAGGTATTTAGTTTTGTTATTATACTCAAAGTATTTTGTTGCATTTTAATCCTATGGTAAAAGAGATTCCACATTATAAACAATCAGTGAAATTGTAGATGTTAACACATAGCGCACTGCTTTCTTTGAGATCTTAATTTTTGTTGCATTTAACAATATTCTGTAACATTTACATTTTGCATTTTATTATGATTTGGTATAATATGTATATACCGATAGTAGCTCTGTGAGTGAGATGGGCAGTCTCCAAATTTGATACATAAATTTATAAAAATAAATATGATTAGAATCAAATCTGTTTCTGAAGCTTTCTCCTTTCTTCTTAGCAGTTTAAAACATAGGAATTAAAAGCATTAGAAAGCATTAGAAGCAACATTAAGTCTTAAAATTCATCCGCACATTTGTTGCTGTTGCCCATTGATGAGAATGTGTTTTCCTAATGAATTCTCCATCTTAGTGCCAACATGTTTCTGAAGTAGATTTGGTTGTAGGGTGATCTAGAGGGCAGCTAGAGTTTTTCATAGGAAAACAAAATAAGCCCTCCTCAGTTGAACTTGAAACTCAACTTCTGCAAGGCATAAGAACGTGCATAGAATGCATAACCATAAAAAGCTTAAGAAATAAATCAATTTTGTATTCATAAAGTAATTACACACACACACACACATATACACATTATGCGTATGTGTGTATAAAAATTACTATATTAATAGAAAACCGATTCATACCAAATCATAATAATTTATACCAAATTATAAGCAACCAAACAACCATTAGTAAAACGTTTGAATTATTTGCCTGCAAAATAATACAACATACATGCAGCCTATTCTACATACATAACCTTTAATTTTTTCATAACAATAATTTAGAAAAACTTTGCTCAGCTATTTTTCTGACTAGCAAGGAATTTAATCCCTATTTTATTTTAAGTACTTAACTCCCACTTCAGCCTATCCAATCTAAAGCAATAGAATTTGGGGCATGGCTAATCACTAATGTGGTGCTGGCTAGTTGGGAAAACACTTACTCTCTTTCTGCCCCCTTTCCCCCTCGAAACAGTTTCAGTGCTCAGAAGAAATAAAATAAAACTGTTGAAATACATGCTTTATTTCATGCTTGGAACATTCAAAACAGTTGCTTGGAGGTCAAAACAGGGTTTGCTTATATGTTACAAGCTGAATAATTAATTAATTAATTAAGATATAAATTATAGTCTTTAATTTATATTTCCTACATTTGTAGAAAAGGTATCAGAAGCATCATTAACTGTTCGGTCATCTGAAAAAATCACAAGCATCAGTTTACCGATGGTTCCTGCTTATCACGTGATTACCTTTGAACTTGAAGTTTTATACTCGCCATCAGTGCCAATATGTATGATGGAAAATGAGAATCTATCAAGTAAAGAGTGTAGGAAAAAAGGCAAAGAGAAAGAGACATCTTACAATAGCATGACTACAATTGACCAAAAGGTAAGAAATTATGAATAAAGATTAATATTTAAATTAGCTAAAAATGAAATTCAGATGTCAATATTATATTTCAAACTGGCAAATACTTCTATATTAATAGTCTGCTGCACAGCTTTTTTGATCCCTGGGGATGTTTTGCTAATCTTACATTGTTTCTGTGTTGTTTTGCATTATTTTTGTTAAATATATAAACATCAATTCCTGAGAGAGTTTGAATAAATTTTTAAGCTTGCTATTCCAATTAGCTTGCTTTAAAATAGTTGTCTTGTGCATTTGATGCAGAGATAAAAGAATTGCAAGACAATAAATCTGTAATAAATAAATCCAGGATTCTGGATTGGAATGGATTGGATTGGATGGGAGGTGTTATGCTACGCTACTCTATGCTATGCTCTTCACTTATTCTTCCATGTCCAAAATTGAAAAACAGTTAAATACAAAACTATTTGTATTTAAATAGAAATTTTAAGCAATATATCAGATGATTTTATTATATATTTCATATAGGTAACCATTGATTGTCCATGGTCAATTTACTCCACTATTATTTCACTTACCTTCAGTGTACCTTTTAAAGCCAAGCATTCCTTATTATCAGCAGGCACAAGGTAACTTACTCAAAATTCTCATTTTCTATTCCATCATAAAAGCTTTTCTTATCAAAACTATGAGTTAGGCAGTTTGAATGAGCAGGAAGGTTTGAAAATACTTTTTAACCCCAAGGCTGCCCTTGTGTCCTTTTATGATTTAAACTGCAACCTCAAACCTAACAAACTTCCTTGGGAGAAAGCTATATTGAATTCAGTTTGACTCTTCTAAGTAGAATTTGTATAAATCCCATTCAAATGAGACCTTTGCTTAAAACATCATTTAGATTTAGTGACTATAATTTAATGTAAATTAGCATGTTTTCCTCATTTTTTAAAAACTATTGTTTTCATTTTGTTAATTCTGCTGCAAAGATGTGTATGTGTGTGTGTGCACATGCGCGCGCACACACACTCAGAGTTAAACTATATAGCAATAACTCCTTGTAATAGTTACTTTTTTCTTATTTTAGGAAATATATACAAGTTTGTGTGCAGAACATGTCAGAAATCTGTTTTCAATTCTCTGACAATAATCTCATAAGTTCTGACATTTACAAAAATTTAAGTCTTCAAGCTCTAAATCCTAAAGCTGAACAGGTAATTGTTTCACATATATTTCTTGTAATAATATAAAACATAGATTTGAACTACAACTCAATTTCACTCATTTTTTATACATCTTAAAAGTTATAAATATCTTCATATATGTGGCTTCAAAAAAAATAAAGTATTTATTTTAAAAAATGATTATGAAAGCTATCATTTTATTGTAATGCCTGAAAAGGATTTGGGAAGAACAAATGGAACCTCAAGAGTCTCTTGTCCCATCTAATGCTGTTTTTTCAATAATCTTACTGTAAATGCTACTGTGATTATTGGAGAAGCAGTTGAAAAGCAGCAATAGAGATGGAGTTTTGAAAAAGTATTGTGGACAAGTTCTTTTATTTGACTAGTAATAGTTGAAAATTTGTTTCTGATAATTTGAATTGCAGTTTTCTATTAATAAATTTATTTTGAATCCATTGAACTTCTTAAAATACTTAGGACAAGAAGAAATTAAAAGGCTAATGCTAATTGCACTTTTTTCAACAAATAAAGAACAAAATTGTCTGCCCTAGAGACTGGAAAAGATTGGCGTACATAAATTATACTAAAAAAAAAGAATGTGTAAATGTCTAAACCTTTGCATTAATTCCTAATACTAGCAAAGTTTTTGCTTAAGAGCTTGCAAAAAAGAAATAGAAATAGAAAAAAAATGGACAGCCAACATCAAAAAAGTTAGAGAACCATGCTAATAATAGAAAGAGAATGAAAGTTTTTGCTTTGTTGGCTATAGCAAGACTATAGTGTAGATCGTGTTAGAATATAGAATATATTGATAGCTAAGGAGCATGCAAAACATTTGATTATATTTCTGCAGAATAGTTATAATAAAAAGAAGTAACTGTAGTAATTGGAAAGAGTTTGAGCCTGTTGCTTCTGAGGAAGTCGATAGGGTACTTAAGCTATAAGTATGACCAGTTGTGTACTAGATCTGTGTCCCACTTGTTGGGTTAAGGCCTTCCATGAAATGTGTAGTTGGATCAAGATGATGCTATATGCACACTTGAGGGAAGGGATAGTCTCTGTGGCTCTTAGAGAGGCAGTGCCCATCTTCTTAAGAAACCGTTTCTGGATCCAATAGTGTTGGACAGTAGGGAAAGTTGTTGAGAAAGTGCTCTGGAGGAATCAGATTATCTGCTTTCACTTGGGTTCCAGACCTGGATATAATACTGAGATGGCGTTGATTTTGTGGATGATGTTTGGCTGGACTAGATAGAGGTAATATATTCATCCCAGCCAGCCCTCTTTGATCTTTCAGTGCCTTCCGTACCATCAATCATGACATCCTTTTGGACTAGTTTGGCAGAGGGCAGGGTTAGGAGTGGGAGGCACAGTGTTGTAATGGTTCTTTTTCTCCTTCTGAGGCCAGTTCCAGCTAGTGCTGTTGAGGGGGAGAGGTCTTGTCCCAGGCAAGGGTTTCTCAGCGTTCTGATCTTTCCCCCTCTCTTATTTAACATCTACCTGAAACTGCTAGGTGAGATAATCAATCTACTGTCAGTATACATCTCTCCCCTAACTGACCAACATTAACTGTTTCTAAGTTAAGCCATTAGTTCTGAAAATACATAAATGAACTCAATAATTGCTTTATTTATTTAAAAATATTTCAGTTTTACTAGTTGCTATTCAACACAGTTCTAATGTAATATTAATTAAAAATTCTTTCTCAGCACATCTACAGTAAACAAGCAATATTTTTTGTCTGGGAACTGAAGTGGACAAAAGAGCTTCCCCCGTCATTGCAATGCATATTTTCAGTGAACTTTTGTTCTGCACTCTCTGAGGCTCACTCATTTTCTCTGAAGCCGTACACTTATGAATTCCAGCTGGAAAACTTTTTTGTAAGTTGTATCTTGTTGTAATACCAGTAGGATGCAATAAGTAATGACAAATTGCATTAAAATTGGTGTAGGAGATGCTATTTTTCCGCTGCAGTACTGGACATCATGCATTGGTTTATATTTTATACTTGCCCCATTTCTCTCTTTGCATGGCAAGTGACATTTTAAAACTGCAGCATCAAGAAGTATATATATTTAATTGTGATAGTCTTGTGAGGCTTTCTAGTACAGTATCATCATTGAATTTTCTGCTCATGGTGGAAACCTATATATGATTGCAATAAAGCATTTTATATAATCATTGTTCAAAATAGTTATCATCTGTCTATGGCAATCACCATTAAGGTTTTGCATTTGGGATACCAAAGATGAATTACAAAGTGGTCGTTAGCAAAATGTTCGATGTTATTGCAGCAGTAGTAATTTTTATAAATATCAGTTTTAAATATAAGAAATTGATTTGTATGGGATTTTTTTTCCCCTGATGCTGTGTTTGTAGAAGCTCGGGAGTTAGGGTCTTCTATCCAATCAGAAAAATGGATTATCTCTTCTCATCAGTTTGAATGGTATGAAAAAGTTATCTTTTGTATGTTGACCATAAATATTATTGTACTCCTGCCAGACATTGTATAATGTGAAAGCTGAGATTTCTCCCCCATTGGGGGCAGAATATTGTAAAACAGGCTCGCTCTGTTCATTGGAAGTATCAATTACCCGTCTTTTAGACCTCCTGGATGTGGATAAAGATGAAGCATTAACAGAAACTGATGGATACTGTACAACCAAACTGATGTATGAAGGTTAGTAAATATATATTACTCAAGATTTAGTTTGATTATTTATTTGTTGATAACTTACTGAACCATAATGTTAGCATCATCTGTCAAAACAAGCACTTTTCTTTTGATATCTCAGATTATTAGGTAGTTATTAGATTTATATCCTGCCTTTTGTACAAGAACTAGGGACAGTGTACACAGTGCTCAGTCCTTCTGTTTGTCCCATAAATAGCAACCCTGTGAGGTGGCATTGAACTGAGCTGAGAGGGAGCAAACTTGCCCCGTGAGTTCTCAGGGTTGAGGAAAGACTAGAACCAAGGTCTTACAACTTCTAACTCAGCACATTATTTGTTATATCAGATTGTTATCGTCACTGTAAATGGAAAAGTGAATATGTTTAGAGAAGAATCTTATGAATGTAGTCAAGTTGATTCCTTAAAAAGTACTAGTAGAATCATAATCCTAAACTTTGTAACAGAATTGTTTTTCCATAGAGATGATATTTACATGGTAGAAATCAGTGGTAGATTCAGCCAGTTCGCACTACTTTGGCAGAACCGGTAGCTAATTTTTTGTTGCCCAGGCCCAGAATGGACTTCCGTAAGCGGCATCCACACAGAGAACCGGTTGTTCACATATTTGAATCCCACCATTGGTAGAAATATCTGTTCTACTACTACCTTAACAGGCAGGGATGCTTGAAAATTAGATTTTGTAAATGTTATACTTCCAAGATTGTTTCTTTTAGAAGCATGTTAAATCTGTAAATTTAAGCACTAGGTGATACCAATCTACAAAAGGTTGCCTTACGGGATGTTATTCAGTGTTACATTTTGATACCATACCAGTTGAAGTAATAGTTGATTTTTCTCTTTATTTTAGTTGTGGATGACAGTAGTAACTGGGCAGTCTGTGGAAAGAGCTCAGGGGTAATATCTATGCCAATAGCAGTTCAAGCAACCCATAAAGTGCATATGGAAGTAATGCCACTGTTTGCTGGATACCTTCCTTTTCCTGATGTTAAACTATTTAAATATCTCCCTCATCACTCTGCTCACTTTATGCAGCTTGATGCTGGTAAGAATGTGTATATTTAAGTCATGTGAGAAACTGCTAATATAAAATTATAGAATATCCTTTCTCTATAGAGTTCTTCTTTAAAGCATTATACTATCAAAATTCTTCATGGTTGAAAACATGTATTTTGGGCTAATTTTGTTAGATATATATATGTGGATGTTCCCATTCTTTAAAAAATGCTAAATTTAACATGAACAAAAATATTAACTGGGCAAAATAGTGCATTGTAGGGCAACAATTTTTGAATCAAAGTACTTCATATAGACTAACTTACAGAATGTGTTCAAAATTTGAGACATATGACTCCCATGGAATTGAAATTTGGCAAATTTTATAAATCATTTTATGTCACAAAAATTACAATAAAATGGTTTACGACAGTACAAATGGCACTGAGCTCTTTTCAAGGCAGATACATCTCTAAATGTCTCCCTGAATTTTTAAGAACTTTTCCAGTGAAAGCAGAACATTAGAAACTCTTGTCATTGGTGAAGTCAGAGGACTCTGGTAAGGAAATATCTATGAAACAACGACCCAACTAAAAAATATCTAAAAATAGTAGGCTTTTGAGACTTCAATAATCATAATCAATAATCATTTCTAAAGTATTATATCTTGTTCCTTATAGAGCCCATTGTTCTGATGACATATAGTTGAAGTATAATTATTTCTTCGAATGCTGCCAATGGTTATATACCTTTTGCTGGTAAAATTCTGAGTAATGATTTAATCCAGTGTTTTCCAATCTTGACATCTTCTAGGACTAGGACTTCAGATTCCAGATTTTTCATCTATGGCTGTGCTGGCAGTGGAATTCTGGGATTTGAAGACCACATACCTGGAAATTGCCACGGTTGGGAAATACTGATCTAATTATTCCTTCTGCACTGAAAGTTCCACTAAATGGCCTGAATCTTATAAACATTTATTTTGATATTTTATTAAACATATGTATATGTTGCCTTCATGCTAAGGCACTAAGTTAAAAAAGAAAGAAAGACAAAACTGTATTATAGCAGATAGCTCTTTTCTTCTCAGGAACTCCTTAACTTAGCTTTGTTCTTCTGCCTCAGTTGGGATGCTGGTTTTTTTCAGGCTATCTCTTTCCAGTGAAACTGATGTCATAAATTTGTCAGATTTTTTTTTTATGTTAATATACTACTTTAAATGCATTCATAAATAATCTCTGATAATTTTAGTTAATAATTAGTGCAGGCAAACTAATTATAATCAACAATGTACAGATGGATGTGTAATAGAGCTTCACAATTTTTTGTTTTTTACAGATAGCTGGATTGAAAATGATAATCTCTCTGTGGATAAAAATATGGATGATCAAGCTGACAACAGTAGCATAAAAAGCAGAGGCAGCATACATTCAACAACCAGTGCAGAACACAAAGGTTTGCCCATGCCCCGGCTCCAATCATTTTCCCCTGGACAGGTCTTCAACTCCAGCTCTGGAATGCAAATCCTTGTCATTCCCAGCAAAGATGATCACATCTTGGAAGTCAATGTCACATGACATTTCTCTGTAGATGTGTAGAAATATGCACATGAGACTTGAATACAAATGCACTTTAAGAGCTCATAACCTGATAGTTCATCATTGAGACATTTTAACACTAATAGGCCAATGACAACTTAGTCCTTGCTGGCCCTGGAAACAGCAGACAGTTGTACCAATTTAAATGTACAGTGATGCTTGTAACTGCTAGTTTATATTGCTATTTTTTGTGTAAAATGAATTCTGGGTTTTTTTTTTCCTCTGTCATTCTGCTGATGAAATAAAAGAAGCTTACTGCAAATTGATAATTTGAGCAGCTTCAATAATTATGTTCCTGCTCAAATAATATTTCAGGTTGACATACAGTGTAAGTCTTGCAGTGTGGCAATTAAATACTAAAGTGTGTGCCTTTCTAGTCACATGATTGTCTGATTTCCTGGACCAGGGTACTTTTCCAAATTTCTGTGTAATAGAGTGATTCTTAAACCCATAACTATCTACAAGATTTTAAATAATACATGTTGTGAATATATATAGATATATATTTATTTCTTGAAGACTTAACTTCTTCTGTGCCTTGGAACATAACAGATTTATCAGTCTGCTGATGCTCTTGAATTTGTACCATATAGAGAACCATTTTGTCAACACATGGGATAATATGCAGAGACACATATACATATATGCATGCACACCTTGATGCAAGTAGTAAAGTGGCACAAAAGTGGTTAAGTTAAAATTAAACACACAATTTATTATGTTTGGAGTGAAGACACAAAACTGGTCTAAGATTGTCCTCAGAAGTAATACTTAAGTGATTAGATGTTAATATATTGGGTCTTACTAAATTGATTTTGTTGGATATTTCACTTGATATTTTTAAAACCAAAGTTTGTTTCTTTTCCTGTTACAGTTAACTTATTACGGACTGCAGAGCCATATATATAGTAGAAGAGCAAGTGTGTATTTATATACACACAAGCTTCCATACCATACTGTAAGTGGAAGAGGCAAGAGCTGCAGGGAGCCTTAATTGTTTTTCAATCTGGTTATAGATGAATTTAAGGTCCTAGTTTGAATTTGTGGTGCAACAAACTACATTTACACCAACTTATTACTTTTTAGTTGTAAATCTATTGTGTAATGATTATTTTAAAATGTCTGAAATAATCTGATGTATTTGTCTGTGTATAATTTGTTCCAGAAATCAAGGACAAAATAAATGTGTTTTTATCAGTGTGAAAATCAAAGCTTGTAAATAGGTTTAATATGTAGAACTTTTTCCAGTTCTTAGAAACAATGTATTTTTGTACATAAAAATTTCTCTAAATTTCACTGTAATTATCTTAGCTGCTGCTCATATCAATTATTGGCTTACACAGTTACTTTATTAGTGCATATATGTAGCCTCTTAGTAATCAGCCTCTATCATATTCAAAAATAATGATAATTCCAGATATAGGGGGCAAAATGAAATTAAAATCCGAATTCCTTTATTAAGTTGTATAGTGTGTGTGCATGTGTTCCAAAATTGTGTATCTATTCTTGATTACTTTGCCTACCTTCAGAGTAATTGAACTTTATTTTTGGAGGAAATGAGACATCACATTTCTGCTAATTTGTCAATAGCTGTTTTGTATGTTCAGCTTTTTTCCTTTGTAGAAACTTCCCTGATGAAATTTCCATTGAAAGATTGATTGTCTCTTTGCCATTTGCTTTATTTAAAAAAAAATGCAAACATCTTTTTGACAATAATTTCTTTTAATCTTGGTTATTTCCTTATAAGAATTAATGAGATTACACAATGAACATATGTATGTATACACATGAGTTTCTTGTTTATATAATTTTTTAAACTAGAGATTGTCTTTCAAACAAATTTGAGTATAAAGGTATATTTTGGACATGATGAATAACCTGATTTATTGTGAAAAAATCCAGAGGCAAGGTTTTATTAGCAATTAATGTAGAAAGCTTACTTTTGTTGTAGCTTCAGAGCAGCATAAAGTTTTCATGTTCATATTGAAATGACTTCACTAAAATACACCAGAAGTGTATTTTAATCACTACTGAGGTGATAACATATGTATAGAAGGAAAAGATTGCTTTTTAACTTGTAAATAATAGATTCAATTTGCAATATATGCATCTGGGGAAAAAAGACAAATTATCATATTTGTAGATAACTTTCAAGCCTGTAAATACATGCAAATGGGTTAAAGGAGTAAATTTTGATGATTTTCACAGATTTGTGATTGGAAAAATTAACTCCTATGGAAATTGTTGGAATTTGTAGCATTTCCTACTTGCAACTCTGTTCAATATTACACTATAGGTGTAATGTCAATGTAGAAAAGCAAATAGGAAAAAAATATCCACAAACATTTATTATCCAGTTTTATTCTGTTCTAAAGCAGTGCCATGAAAAATAGGGAATAAACTGTTAAAAATGGAAAACAAACTACTGGATAAAGTGAATAAAAATCTTGAATATTTTAAGCAAGTTGTTCTGATTCTCAACATTTGTGTATATGTTCCTTTGTTTCACATGAAAAACTAAAGCCAACCATGAATTGAGCTTGACTCATGGTTGACTTCATGGACAGAACTATACAGTTTTCTTGGCAACTGAAGTGTTGATTTGACTTCCCAATCTAGCCTTCAGCCCTGGTATGAATAGGTCGTCTCCCATCCAATTATATATCCGGGATGAGTCATATTATGTCATGCCATTTCACTACTCGTTCTTAACATACACAATTAACAAAACAATCTTTAATCTTAAAAACATTAATAGAAACTAAAAAAAGAGGAAAAGGAAAAAAACTAGGAAAATATCCAACCCCAAATAAAGTAGAAAAGAAGGGGAAAAGTGGGTGGATGAAACTCATTTTATATATATTTAACAATAGTTAGTGGTTTACAGATAAATACAATAATCTTATTACAAAATACCACAAAGTCTCAGCCATTGTGACATAAATTGCTGCACTTTACTAGAAAATGCATTTTTCAAAATGTATAGATTATACATTCTATTATATATATATATATCCGACAGCCAGTCATTGACATCTGAAATATCACATTTCCAACTTCTTAATATTAGAACAACCATAGTTCCTGTTAAACAGTCAGAATCCAAATTTTGGTGTATATTCAACATTACTTTGTTCTAATTCTTCTTAGCTTTCCATAACAGACAAGGGTGGCCAGGTTTACCATTTGCTGTATCTTGTTTCAGATGACTGGATATTAAAAGACTTTACCATTTTAAGTTGATTTAAGCTTTTCTATTGGTTTAATGTGATATCTCCCAGTTAATTTCTTTTCCAGATGGAGTTTGACAGAAAACATCATGTTGCCATAAGATTAATGAACATAAATAGTGCATGAATCCTGTATTAAATAATTTCTGATTCTTATTTCTTATTTTTATAAGTTATAAAGCAGTCTACAGAGATTCTCAATCATCCAGGTCATGGTTATCCCAAAGGTGCTTTTCTAAAAGGCAGCTGGAAAGCAGTTTTATATATAAAGCAGTCATTTGAGTTGCATCAATTAGCATGTAGGTACTTCTGGTCACTGGATGTTTTAATGAATCTAAACTTTTATATAGAACTATATTTATGCTTTAGAGGTTTGGCAAGCAAATACTAAATTTGGAATTCCCAATGCAGCATCTGTAAGTGGCATTACACACAATGGAGACATGCTATGCTGCTTCATTTTTCCTTTTTGCAGTGAATGGCATTGAGAATCACGAAATTCAGGAAAATTGAATTATTTCCTTCCTTTATTTAGATACATTCCCCAGAGACATGGACAAATGCACCTAAAAATTCATGTTTGTTGTAACATAGGAAAAGAAGGTATAGTGGTTTCAGAGCAGCAAGGGGGATGGTACAGAATTTGTATCCACTCCTAAAAAAAAAATTTGTGCTCTTTTTCTACACTTCCTCCCATATAGAAACATTGTGGCCTTGAAGGTTGTTGCATTTTTACATTCTCTGCATCTGAGAGTGAGTGACTGGTCCAGTCACCCAGCTGTTTTTCATGGCTAAGGTGGGACTAAAACTCATAATCTCCAGCTTTCTAGCCTAGTGCCTTAACCACTAGGCCAATCTGGCTCTAGGATAGTCTGTTATTGTTTTCTTCTTCCTTTGGGGATTTTATTTCTTAGACGTTTTGTTGTTTTATGTGACTTTCTTAGCAGTTCCCTTGTTATGACAAAGGTGTTGTCGATATACTGAATCCATAATTTTGGTTGTATGTGTGGTAAGGCTATATTTCTACATAGTGGACCTGCACAACTTTTATAAGCTTTCTTTTTATGGTAATGATCAACATATTTATCTAAGGCAGACATGTCAAACTTGTGACGTCACGTGACATTGCGCAATGTATCGGGCCAGTTTTGCCATTGCCAGCAATGGGGTGGGTGCGGCTTCCGGATGACGCGTCTGGCCCACAGGCCAGCAGTTTGACACCCCTGATCTAAGGCATCACACTGACTGCCATCGTTTTCCTCTTTATTGTCCCAGAGTAATAGTGACATACCATCTGAGTGTTCAGAGAATTTGAAGGTTTACCTACTAAAAGGCTGTCCCAGATGTCAGAATACAAATACAGGTAATCATCTACTTACAACAGTTCACTTAGTGACCAAAGTTACAACGGCACTGAAAAAAGTGACTTACAGTGGGGCAAAAAAGTATTGAGTCAGCCACCAATTGTGCAAGTTCTCCCACTTAAAAAGATGAGAGAGGCCTGTAATTGTCATCATAGGTAGACCTCAACTATGAGAGACAAAATGAGAAAACAAATCCAGACAATCACATTATCTGATTTGGAAAGAATTTATTTGCAAATTATGGTGGAAAATAAGTATGTGGTCACCTACAAACAAGCAAGATTTCTGGCTCTCACAGACCTGTAACTTCTTCTTTAAGAGGCTCCTCTGTCCTCCACTCATTACCTGTATTAATGGCACCTGGTTGAACTTGTTATCAGTATAAAAGACACCTGTCCACAACCTCAAACAGTTACACTCCAAACTGCACTATAGTGAAGACCAAAGAGCTGTCGAAGGACACCAGAAACAAAATTGTAGACCTGCACCAGGCTGGGAAGACTGAATCTGCAGTAGGCAAGCAGCTTGGTGTGAAAAAATCAACTGTGGGAGCAATAATTAGAAAATGGAAGACATACAAGACCACTGATAATCTCCCTCGATCTAGGGCTCCACGCAAGATCTCACCCCGTGGGGTCAACATGATCACAAGAACGGTGAGCAAAAATCCCAGAACCACATGAGGGGACCTAGTTAATGACCTGCAGAGAACTGGGACCAATGTAACAAAGGCAACCATCAGTAACACACTACGCCTCCAAGGACTCAGATCCTGCAGTGCCAGACGTGTCCCTCTGCTTAAGCCAGTACATGTCCGGGGCCGTCTGAAGTTTGCTAGAGAGCATTTGGATGATCCAGAAGAGGATTGGGAAAATGTCATATGGTCAGATGAAAGCAAAGTAGAACTGTTTGGTAGAAACACAACTCGTCCTGTTTGGAGGAGAGAGAATGCTGAATTGCAGCCAAAGAACACCATACCTACTGTGAAGCATGGGGGGTGGCAACATCATGGTTTGGGGCTGTTTCTCTGCAAAGGGACCAGGACGACTGATCCGTGTACAGGAAAGAATGAATGGGGTCATGTATCGTGAGATTTTGAGTGCAAACCTTCCCTCAGCAAGGGCATTGAAGATGAAACATGGCTGGGTCTTTCAGCATGACAATGATCCCAAACACAGCGCCCGGGCAATGAAGGAGTGGCTTCGTAAGAAGCATTTCAAGGTCCTGGAGTGGCCTAGCCAGTTTCCAGATCTGAACCCCATTTGAAAACCTTTGGAGGGAGTTGAAAGTCCGTGTTGCCCAGCGACAGCTCCAAAACATCACTGCTCTAGAGGAGTTGTGCATGGAGGAATGGGCCAACATACCAGCAACAGTGTGTGCCAACGTTGTGAAGGCTTACAGAAAACGTTTGACCTCTGTCATTGCCAACAAAGGATATATAACAAAGTATTGAGATGAACTTTTGATGTTGACCATACTTATTTTCCACCTTAATTTGCAAATAAATTCTTTCCAAATCAGACAAATGTGATTGTCTGGATTTGTTTTCTCACTTTGTCTCTCTTTTTTTATTATTTTATTATTTTTTTATTTATTTTATTCGGTCTTGTATGCCGCTCCTCTCCGGGGACTCGGAGCGGCTAACAACATGTATATAAAACATCAAATTTCAATACAAGTCCAAATAAAAAATATCTAAAAAAAACAAATTAACACCCACTCATATTCACCATTCAATCCACAATCATCCCCAGGCCTGCCGGCAGAGGTAAGTTTTAAGGTTTTTACGGAAGGCCAGGAGCGTGGGAGAAACGCGGACTTCAGGAGGTAGTTGGTTCCAGAGGGCGGGCGCCACAACAGAGAAAGCCCTCCCCCTAGGGCCCGCCAGCCGACATTGTTTCGCTGGCGGGACCCAGAGGAGGCCGACCCTGTGTGCTCTCACCGGTCATAGGGAAGTATGTGGCAGAAGGCGATCCTGTAAGTATCCTGGTCCCTTGCCATAAAGGGCTTTATAGGTAATAACCAACACTGAATTGCGCTCGGAGACCAATAGGCAGCCAATGCAGCATGCGGAGAGTTGACGAAATGTGGGCACGACGGGGCAGGCCCACAACCGCTCACACAGCTGCATTCTGCACTAATTGTAGTCTACAAACACTCTTCAAGGGTAGCCCCATGTAGAGCGTTGCAGTAGTCGATCCTCGAGGTGACAAGGGCATGTGTGACTGTGAGGAGAGACTCCCGATCCAGGTAAGGGCGCAACTGGTGCACCAGGCGAACCTGGGCAAATGCCCCCCTCGCCACAGCCGACAAGTGATGATCCAACGTCAGCTGTGGATCAAGGAGGACTCCCAAGTTGCAGACCTTGTCCGAGGGGACTATAGATTCACACCCCCCCCCAGAGTGATGGAAGGACAGATTGAAATGTCCTTGTGAGGCATCAGCCACAGCCACTCTGTCTTGTCAGGTGAGGTCTACCTATGATGACAATTACAGGCCTCTCTCATCTTTTTAAGTGGGAGAACTTGCACAATTGGTGGCTGCCTCAATACTTTTTTGCTCCATTGTATGACTGTTTTTCACACTTAAGACATTATAGCAGCCCCACAGTCACATGGTCAAAATTCAGATGATTGGTAACTGACTCAGATTTATGGCAGTTGCAGGGTCCCGGGATCATGTGATGATCTTCTGCGGCCTTGACAATCAAGGTCAGCAGGGAAGCCAGATTCACTTAACAATTGTGTTACTAACTTGACAGCTTCAGTGTTTCGCTTAACAACTACGGCAAGAAAGGTCGTAAAATGGGGCAAAATTCACTTAACTGACTCGCTTAGCAACAGAAATTTGGACTCAATTGTGGCGGTAAGTAGAGGACTACCTGTATATTGGCACAGCTGGCTTCCGCCCTAACCGCATGTTTTCTTTAGGATTCCTTTTCTGTGTATTGAAATTATGCCAAAATGCATGTGGAGGGTGTGAAGTGTGGAACTCTGGGCAATTGTTGGATTTGCCATATCTAAAACCACAATCCAAATCATATTCTGTAATTTTATGGCCACGTACGAATCGGAAGAGTCCTATCCTGTGACACACACACGCACACACACACACACACACACACACACACACACACACACACACACACACACACACACACGGCACCCGGACTCCTGCTTCAGAGCTCCAGTCTCCGCAGATTTACACCTCGAGCCGTCTCGTCCGCACAAGGTTGAAACAAAGAAGCCTCCAGTTGCTATGGAAACCTTTTCTTTGACCCGGAAAAGAAACGAGGAAAGACTTCCGGTTGCCTCGCCGCTTTCACGTGCGAAGCGTTTTGCTGCTGGGAGTGGGACGAGCGCAGCTGCAGGGATGAAGTTCGCCTACCGGGTGAGAAAACGGGGCCCTTTTGCCCACTTGGATGATTTGGGAATTTGCAAGTTTTCTTGTGTGGGTGGGCTCCGGTTTTCCAGCTTCCAGGTTTCACAAGTGGAGCAGGTTGGATACCGCTATCTTTGAAAAACATAACTTGAGATGAGTCTCAAGTTCCTTCCAGTTTCCTCTCTTTCTATTCTTAACCAGGAGTAGACAATGTATTTTGCACTCCACGGGCTCACTTTGTCCCTGATAAATATCAGCTTTACATTTTGACAACAGTGCAGCTGGATTGCTTGCAAAGTCTCTCTTTAGAAGTCCAAAACATCTGAGAGATTCTCTACAGTTTGTTAAATTATGTTATCTAAAGGTATTTACTAATTACGTTTGAAATCTGTGGTGTATGTAAACTGGGTAATAGAAAAGAGTGACATTTCTTTTGTAATGGGGGGGGGAATTTATAATTGTACTTATGCTTGCTGCAAATGAAATCGGAACATTCTTTCTATTTTTTCCTTTCTTTTGCACTTTTTTCTTTTTTAACTTTTATTGATTTGTGTTAATTTTTATGTTTTTGTAAAACTTTAAATTAAGATTCATTAAATATATTGATGTTATATCTTAAGATCAAGTGAAATATTTGGGACACATAGAAATGGCACTTGATGGATAAGCAGCTGGAACAAAAATTATGGAACTTTGTTTTATATATAACTGAAGCAAAACTATTATATGTGCAAGATGGAAAGATTTGACTTTCCACTGGTAATGGAGGAATGGATAATGGGTAGTGAAAGTGATGGAACTTGCTGAGATGGCTAAAATGACAGCTTTAATTAGGACATTGTGTAAATTTAATGAGTACAAAACCCCCAATTGCGCGAAACAGAAAAAAATGAAGTCATATGGTTTTTAAGATTAAATAAAAATAATGGAGTATAGAAAAAATGTAACCAATATTGTAACCATAAAGTAACAGGTTATTTTATCTTTATACTTATAATTGTTGTAAAACAAAATTGAAAGCCACTTTATAATTCTTTTCCTTTTTGTTGATTTCTGCACTTTAGTATTTCCTCTTTTCTTTCATTTTTCCTTTATCATTGTAAACATTCTTGTTAGTTTTTAACATTTTAATAACATTTTATCTTTCTTTATCTTTATCTTTATTATTATTTTTTTTATTATATTTAAATTTCTATACCGCCCCTCTCCCGAAGGACTCGGGGCGGTTTACAGCCTTAAAATTTAAAAAAAACATATAAATGTACGAAATTAAAATATTTAAAAATAAATTAAACAAATTAGGCCATAAAATCTATAAAACCCAATATATACAAATCCTAAAATCCTAAAAATTACAAAAATCCTAAAAATTACACAATCCCCCTAAAACATTTTCACCCGGTTGGAGCCGGAGCTTCTATGCCAGGCCAGCCTGTTGAAAAAGGAAAGGTTTCAGTTCCCGACGGAAGGTGCGTAAGTCCGTCATCGTACGGAGTTCGGGGGGGAGCTCGTTCCAAAACTTTGGAGCTCCCACAGAGAAGGCTCTCCCCCTGGGGGTCGCCAGTCGACATTGTCTGGCCGACGGCACCCTGAGGAGGCCCTCTCTGTGGGAGCGTACCGGACGGCGGGAGGTATCTTTATTTATCTTTATTTCGACTTATATGCCGCCCTTCTTCCCAGACTCAGGGCGGCTCACAACAGAAATACAAGTACAAAAATATAAGTAATTTAAAATAATATTACAATATAAAACTATTAAAACTATACTCACTCATACAACATACACTCCCAATCAAAGGCCCAGGGGCAGAGTGCAGCAAAAAAGAAAAATGGCACTTAAGAACTTACTGTTAGAGCATCTCCTAATAGAATTTATTTATGCATTATGTGTACTTCTCTACATTTTGGCAATGAGTTAGTTACAAATTATGTACAATTTCTAATTCCTATTCAAATTTGCATTGTCTGAAATTGCCTTCAAGAGTTACAGTACTGTACCACTTTTTGTGCTTTATTTCATTTTCTGCTTAAGTTGCATTAATGCAAGTACAATTTTATTTTCTAGTTTTCCAACTTGTTGGGTACAGTCTACCGATGTGGAAACTTGAAGTTCACTCCAGATGGAAACTCTCTGATTAGTCCAGTGGGAAACAGAATTACGGTCTTTGACCTGAAAAAGTATTCATTTATTTGATTTATATGCTGTTTGTTCAGCTCAAAGCATGATTATGATTGTTTGTCTTCCAACTTTTCCAAACAAAAACAGAGCTGTGAGCTTGCTTGAATTGAGAATGTGGAACATTAGCTCAATAGCTTCCACAGTAGAGGGTGGATTTGAACCTGGGTCTTCCAAGTGCCAGCCCAACATTTGAACTATTATATCTGGCTCTTGTACTGTGACTTCTAAGTGTATGATTAGTCAATAGCCTATTTAAAAATGCTTTTGCAATCTGTCTCTGAAGCTATTGTTTTGTGGAAGAAATTTATGAAATAAATTTGATAAGTTAGTGTTGTAGAGGATTTAGTTTTCTACTCTGTTTCAAATAGATTGAATAATGTTGCTTCCTTATCTAATTTATGAATTTGGCAGAAATATATAAAATTACTGTATTAACTGCCACTCTGTTGTTGTTTTTGATATGTTATTCATCTGTTCTTTCAGTAACAAATCGGAAACTTTACCACTGGCTGCCCAATACAATGTAGCGTGTATGGGACTGTCTCCAGATGGAAATCTTGCTATACTTGTTGATGAAGGTAATTGTTTAAGATGTTAAGAAAAAATTTGATCAGTAAATCCATTTACTAATGTTAGTATTATAATATTTTCATTAAAAATAATGTTTTAACCTTTTGTTTAAATATTCAGTTGAACTGCAGATAAAATTCTTTGTGTGAGTTAATTTTTTCTAATTGAAATGAGTAGAAATAACAATGTAAACAATATTTTTATTATTTTAATGTTTGTAAAAATATTTGAAATATTTTTTCTGTTCCTTACAGAGGGATCTGCTTTACTTGTCAGTTTGATCAGTAAATCTGTTATTCATCAATTCCATTTTCAGAAACCTGTTCATAGTGTCTGCTTTTCTCCAAATGGAAAGTATGAAGAACTATATTTGAGTATTTGATTTTACTATTTTGCTTTTTATAGAAATATTAATAGCAATTAACAATAAAGTAAAATAAGCTTCATGAAAGTACTACTAGATTTGTTTAAAGAAAAATAGATATAATTGAAGATAAAATGATTTAATGGATCATTCTCAAGTCAATCTATATGTTATTTTTGAGTGTATGTACTAGTAGTTCTTGTAAATTATCAGGAATTTTATCTGCATTAGAAGCATAAATAATTTTAATATTATTTATTTTAATTACAAAAATATTAACTAAATTGGCTGTAATGTGTAATATGACCTTTATTTCTTTATTTCTATAATTTATTTTCAATTTTCATTTTTGTAAAACAGAAAATTTGTGATTACTAAAGACAAAGTTGCTCTGATGTACCATGCCCCAGGGAAAAAGAGAGAATTTAATGCATTTGTTCTTGACAAAACGTATTATGGTGCTTATGATGAAACAACATGCATTGACTGGACTGATGATTCCAGGTACGTTTTTGTCTGGTTTATTGAGACAGCCAAATACCTACTTTCAATGTCAATGACTCTTAATTTCAGTTCATGATTTGTAAGCTAAAAATACACAGTTACTGTCCATCATTCCATTAATTTAAAGAAAGAAGCGGAAGCATTTTAGGAATATTTTCTTATCTATATATACAGGTAGTTCTTGACTTACAACCATTTATTTAACAATACTTCAAAGTTATGACGGCCTTGGAAAAAGTGTTTTACAACTTGTCCTTAAAGTTACAACTGTTGCACCACTCCAGAAGTCACGTGATTGCAATTTGAGCACGTAGCAATTGGCACACGTTTATGTCCATTTGCAGCATTCTGTGACCATGTAATCACAATTTGCAACCTTCACAGCTGGTTTCTGACAAGCAACATCATCTGGGAAGCTGGATTTGCTTAATGACCACATGATTCACTTAATGACTGCAATAAAAATGGTTATAACTTCGGGATTGTTCACATAATGACTGACTTGAGGACCAAAATTCCTGTTCCTATTGTAAGTTGTAAGTCGAGGATTATCTGTACATGATAAATTTGTTCATTCCTTCATCTTTATTTATTTATTTATTTTACGATTTTTATACCGCCCCCCTCCTGAAGGACTTGGGGCGGTGTACAGCCCAATTAAAAACGTCAACATACAAAAAGTAAAATTATTAAAAATAAATTAAAATAAATAAATAATTAAATTAAATTAAATAATTTTGGCTCAATCATTTAAAATCTGTTTTCCAAATTAAAGTTCTTGCAGTATTCCAAACATAAAAATATTTACATTTTTTTCCAGTAATTCATTTTTAAAATATACATAAGCAGCTGGATAGCGTAGTGCAGGGCTCTCCAACTTCTGGTCCGTGAACTGGTACCGGGCCGAGGCATGCCAGCAATCGGTCTGTGCAAACAAGCAAAGTCCCAACTCTGGGATGCAGGCAGCACACAAAACCATGCACTCTCTGGTCCGTGGAAAAACCTGTCCACGGAACCGCTCCCTGGTGCCCAAAAGGTTGATGACCTCTGGCGTAGTGGTTAAGAGCACTGCTTTGGATGTGGAAGATCAAATCCTAGCTGGTACCTACCTTACTTTGGTCAAAGACCTCCTAACCCTTCATCTACCTACCTGAAAAATATGAGAGTGACACAAACTAGGAGAGTTGTGCCAACTTGGGCATTGCCTGGATTAACAAGGTGGTGTCGGATGTTGAGGACCAGGACAATCTGTTGATATGTGGGCTACTGGACTAAACAGGCCAGTACATGAGCACAGTTCACAAAGGTATTGGAAACAACACCAAAAGCTCAAAACACCAGTTGCTCATACATGCAGCAGTTTCTCAAGACTCAAGGGTCTACCAGACTAGACATGATCTGAGGTGAAGACTATGCAGAGAGGCCTCAGAGACAGTCCAACAGTGGCAGGGTGTAAGATGCAGGCAGGAACAACATGTACTGAATGGCACAGCCAAGTAGCTGGCATTGTATACAGGAACATCTGCACAGAATATGGGCTAGACCAGGGGTAGGCAACCTTGGCTCTTTTATGGCTTGTGGACTTCAACTCCCAGAATTCCTAAGTCAGCCAAGCTGACTCAGGAAGTCTAGGAGTTGAAGTCCACAAGTCATAAAAGAACCAAGGTTGCCTATCCCTGGGCTAGACCCTCCTTGGGCCAGATGCAAGATCTCCCACAGAAGATCATAGAGACAAGAAAGCTAAGATACTTTGGGACTTCCAGACCCACACAGAAAAGGGTACTAATCAACCCAGACATCGTGATAGTAGACAAGGACTAAAAGGCAGCAGTGGTGATAGATGTAGCGATGCCAAATAACAGCAACATCAGGAAGAAGGAGTATGAGAAACTGGAGAAATACCAGGGTCTGAAAGAAGAACTTTGCTTTAGTTGCTAAGCACATTTTACGTACGCTCTCCTCTGCTTTACAGACCTGCAAAGATGTGAAGGTGGTCAAATTTTTCATCACCCTTGTATCTGAACAGTTGTTAAATGAGGTTAACTTATGTGAACTCATCAGTATTTTTCCCAGTGCATAAAGCTATTAGGAGATAGCTATCTGGCATGAGTAATTTGTCTTATCCACAGCCATGAAATTATATATTATATTATATTATATTTATTCAATTTCTATACCGCCCCTCTCCCGTAGGACTCGGGGCGGTTTACAACCCAATAAAAACATATAAAACAATAAATATTTTAAATTAAATTAAATTAAATAAATACAAGGCTGTTACTAAAAACCTGTTAAAAAACTCAATTCTAAAACCCGAACAGCCTTGTTTAAAAATTTAAAACCCAAGGAGGTCTAGGCCAGGCCGGCTTGATTGAAGAGATGAGTCTTCAACTCTCTTCTGAAGGTGCGGAGATCATGACACGTCTGGAGTTCAGGGGGGAGCTCGTTCCACATCGTCGGTGCCCCCACAGAAAAGGCTCTCCCCCTGGGCGCCACCAGCCGACACTGCTTAGCCGATGGCACCCTGAGGAGGCCCTCTCTGTGGGAGCGAACTGGTCGATGGGAGGTATTTACTGGCAGAAGGCGGTCTTGTAAATAACTGGGTCCTATGCCATGGAGCGCTTTAAAAGTGGTAACCAGTACCTTGAAGCGCACCCGGAAAGCCACCGGCAACCAGTGCAGCTCGCGCAGGATGGGGGCCATTCGTGCTCGCCAGGGTGCCCCCACTACCACCCGCGCGGCCGCATTCTGTGCCAGTTGAAGCCTCCGCGTGCACTTCAAGGGGAGCCCCTTGAATTATCATAGACATTAGAGAATAATGATGAAGTAACTTTTTTTCTTTCAGATGTTTTGCAGTGGGTAGCAAAGATATGTCAACATGGGTGTTTGGAGCTGAACGCTGGGTCAATCTGGTTTATTATGCACTCGGAGGTCATAAAGATGCAATTATTGCCTGTTTTTTTGAAGAAAACAGCTTGGATGTATGTACCTTTCACATTTTTCTACATTATGTTAATGTAGTTGGTTAGTATTTATTTGATTTGGTCCCTGTGAGGTCTATATTTTTTAGCTGTGTTTGTCTGTGTGTGTGCAGTTATAATTTTAATGCATTAGTGAGTTGGGCAATACTTTAAATATGAGGGAAGTTGATATACTGTTCTGAAAAGCCGCAAACAATTAGCACTATAGGTTTTGGACTTAAACAACTAATGACTGCACATATCCAATTGTCTGTTAGGGTCTGGATGGGTGCTAACAGATTGAGGCTCAACCCTGACAAGACAGAGTGGCTGTGGGTGATGCCTCCCACGGACATTTCAATCTGTCCTTCCATTACCCTGGGGGGTAAAGTTATAAACCCCTCGGAGAAGGTGCGCAACTTGGGAGTCCTCCTCGATCCACAGCTGGCATTGGAACATCATTTGTCGGCTGTGGCGAGGGGGGCATTTGCCCAGGTTCGCCTGGTTCACCAGTTGCGCCCTTATTTGGACCGGGAGTCTCTACTCACAGTCACACATGCCCTTGTCACCTCGAGGATCGACTACTGCAATGCTCTCTACATGGGGCTACCCTTGAAGAGTGTTCAGAGACTACAATTAGTGCAAAATGCAGCTGCGCAAGCGGTTGTGGGCCTGCCTCGTCGGGCCCACATTTCGTCAACTCTCCGCATGCTGCACTGGCTGCCTATTGGTCTCTGAGCGCAATTCAAAGTGTTGGTTATCACCTATAAAGCCCTTCATGGCATTGGACCAGGATACTTACGGGACCGTCTTCTGCCACATACTTCCCTTTGACCGGTGAGAGCGCACAGGGTCGGCCTCCTCCGGGTCCCGTCAGCGAAACAATGCCATCTGGCGGGTCCTAGGGGGAGGGCCTTCTCTGTTGTGGCGCCCACCCTCTGGAACCAACTGCCCCCTGAAGTCCGCGTTTCCCCCACTCTCCCGGCCTTCCGGAAGAATCTAAAAACTTATCTATGCCGGCAGGCCTGGGGATGACTGTGATTGCGTGTCAATTATGAATGTGTTCGGGGTTTTTTTTAAACGTTTTGTAGATTGCTTTTTGATTTTAAACTCTGTGATATTCTTTTGTTTATGTTGTTAGCTGCTCCGAGTCCTTTGGAGAGGAGCGGCATAAAAATTTAATTAAATAAAATAAATAAATAAATAAATTTCAGATTCAAAAACAAAAGGATGCTTTTAAGTATATAGATGAGCACATCCTGCATTTAATGTTTTCCCCCTGGATCACACTGATTTTGCAGAGAGCAGCCCAGGAAGAAGTTGCAGTTGCTGAAGGAATTGCAGACAGGTGATAGATGAGCGCACCCCAAGTGCTCCAACCACTTTTTGCCTTTGAATCTGAAGTGCTGCAGGGCCCGATTCTCTGTTATGAAGTTGTACGCACTGGTCCAATATAAATTACATAAGAAGAAGTAAAATGCAGATGTCATGCAGCCAAATATTTCAAGAAGTTTGTTTCTCTTTCATACACCACATGCTCACACTAAAATAGAGTATACATTAGAAGTAGCATTTTGTGAATTTGGAATTCCTGCACAGTTCCTTTATTCAACGGACCTTTTTGCCAGTTGATAATTATATTTTGTTATTGTAGTTGTACACCGTCAGCCGTGATGGGGCTTTGTGTGTGTGGCAGTGTGATACAGAACTAAGCGGTCTGATCCCTAGAAGTCCCAAAAGCCATCCCACTGACCAGGAAGAGTCAGCAAAAGACTTAGAGGAAGACTTGATAGAAACACAAAGAGACAAAGAGATTCATGGAAAAGCCGGTGGAAATGAAAAACAAAACAAGAAAGTGAAATATTCATGTGCTGCCAAGTAAGTGGGTTTCTAACAAAAGAAACTTGTAAGAGGAATTTATTGAATTTCTAACTGGTTTGTTACATGGTTAACCTCGACATTGGGATGCTTTTAACATGAATGCAATCATGGTGGAAGTGACTGAAACAGGTTGTTATAGTTAGCCTTCTGAACTGAAGACCTAATGGATTACTTTCTATACTAATGAGGAGGACCCAAGAACTCTGGTTTTGTTATAGCTGTAAGAGACAGACTGCTAAAATTTAAGACAGCAAATACTTGAAGCTTTTTGGCTCATCGTTTTAACTTAGACTCATGATTATTGTTCCGTCTTTAGTGACATGTGACAAATATTAACATACTGTTAATGTTATTTTCTTGCTTTTCTTGATATGCTAACATAAAAATAGCACTTTATTACCAACCATTACTGCTTCCTTTCCTATTTATTAAACTACTTTTTGAAAGGTAATTGGATGATTTGTTCTTACATAAAAATGTACCTGATAATTTTTTTAATTCTTTATATGTTCAGATACTTTTTTAATAAAGAAGGAGATTTTAACACCCTGACAGCTGCAGCTTATCACAAGAAAATCCATCTGTTGGTCACTGGATTTGCTTCTGGAATTTTTCACCTTCACGAACTTCCAGAATTCAATCTCATCCATTCTTTAAGGTTAATGTTAATATTAATATCAAAGATTGAGGATACGTATAATATTAAAGAAATAATTATTCATCTGTTTTGTTTAAAGACACCTTTTATTTAGTGGGAAGAGTAATTGAAATAATATATTTAATTTTATATACAGAGAGACAGAGAGATGATTTTGATCTATTTAATTTTTTCTTTGTTTTGTTCAGCATTTCAGACCAGAGAATTGCATCTATTTCCATCAACAGTACTGGTGACTGGATTGCCTTTGGATGTGCAGGTTCATAACTAAGATATTCTAAGGAATTTGGGGGGGGAGGAGCTGTTTATGTAGTATTGTTAAAATAATGGTTTGATTTGTACATAAATGCCTATATACATACCCAGGATGCCATGTTCTTTTAGTATGAAGCCGTGTATACAAAGCAGATAAAGTGTATAAAAAGTAGTAAGAGAAAGAAATTAAGGCATAATGTAAGAAAGAAAAGGAAAGGAAATGTAGCTAATTTAAGTTTATAACAAAATTGTAATTCTCCATGCCTTTCTGTCCTTGCAAATGGTTTTTGTATACTTGATGTCTCACCACTGCTTCAAACATTCCCTTTTGTTTTTTAAATCTTTCACTTCTTTTATCTCCTCTTCATCAAATACATCTTGTTCAATCTTTCTAACCCTCTTAATGAATTCCTCAATGAGGAATGATTCACAAAAATGAAGGAGCAGTGAAAATATTTATGGTTCATTCTTCATTTGACCAAGGTTAGACTCTCTGGTACATTCAGAGATTTCCACTGACCACATTTCCTTTCTGTTGTACTGACAGGTCTGGGACAGCTCTTGGTTTGGGAATGGCAAAGTGAGTCCTACGTGCTGAAACAGCAAGGCCATTTTAACAGCATGGTATCACTTGCTTACTCACCAGACGGGCAGTACTTAGTTACTGGCGGGGATGATGGAAAAGTAAGCCTGTTGATTAAAATGTTGATTTTTAAAAATAAGTCTTAGTATATAGTTTAAGGAGACCAAGAAAGGAATTGTTAACAATATTAGAAGGATAATCTAGTACATTAACATTCCACAATTAAACTACCTAAAATCACACTTCAAATTCTGTGTGGGAGAAAACCCGAAGAACCAAAGACCTACATACAAACACACACACACACACACACACACACACACACACACACACACACATGAAATACTTGATTAGTATGAGAGGACAGTTTAAGAACCGGCAATCAGTAATGTAACTTGAATTTGCATTGAAGAAAATGGCTATTTTTTTCAACACTTATGTTACAGAGATAATAATGTTGTAGTAGTAGTAGTAGTAGTAGTAGTAGTAGTAGTAGTAGTAGTAGTAGTAGTAGTAGTAAAGTTGGAAGGGACCTTGGAGGTTATCTAGTCCAACCCCCTGCTCAGGCAGGAAACCCTATACCATTTTGGACAAATGGCTGTCCAGTCTCTTCTTAAAAACTTCCAGTGTTGGAGCATTTACCGCTTCTGGAGGCAGATTGTTCCACTGGTTAATTGTTCTCACTGTCAAGAGGTTTCTCCTTAGTTCTAGGTTGCTTCTCTCTTTGGTTAGTTTCCACCCGTTGCTTCTTGTCCTGCCTTCAGGCGCTTTGGAAAATAGCTTGACTCCCTCTTCTTTGTGGCAGCCCCTGAGATATTGGAACACAGCTATCATGTCCCCCCTCGTCCTTCTCTTCGTTAAACTAGACATACCCAATTCCAGCAATCGTTCTTCGTATGTTTTAGCCTCCAGTCCCCTAATTATCTTTGTTGCTCTTCTCTGTACTCTTTCTAGAGTCTCAACATCTTTTTTGCATCGTGGTGACCAAAACTGGATGCAGTATTCCAAGTGTGGCCTTACCAAGGCATTGTAAAGTATTATTAATAATTCATGTGATCTTGATTCTATCCCTCTGTTAATGCAGCCTAGCACTGTGTTGGCCTTTTTGGCAGCTGCAGCACACTGCTGGCTCATATTTAGGTGATTGTCTACTAGGACTCCAAGGTCCCCCTCACAGTTACTACTATTGACTTACTACTATGCTGTACTTGTGCATTTGGTTTTTCTTGCCTAAATGTAGAACCTTGCTTTTTTCGCCATTGAATTTCATTTTGTTAGATAGTGCCCAGTGTTCAAGTCTGTCCAGATCCTTCTGTATCTTAACTCTGTCTTCTGGAGTGTTGGCTATTCCTGCCAGCTTGGTGTCGTCTGCAAATTTGATGAGTTCCCCATCTATCCGTCCAAATTGTTGATGAAGATGTTGAAGAGCACTGGGCCCAGAACAGAGCCCTGGGGCACCCCATTACATACTTCCCTCCATGTAGATGCCGTTCCATTGAGGACCACTCGCTGAGTACGGCCGGTCAGCCAGCTACGGATCCATCTGGTGTTGATTCTGTCTACCCCACATTTTTCTATCTTATCAAGTAGTAGGTTGTGATCTACTTTATCAAATGCCTTACTGAAGTCCAAGTAAATTATGTCCACAGCATTCCTCTGATCCACTAATTTTGTCACTTGGTCAAAGAATGCAATAAGATTTGTCTGGCATGATCTATTTTTGACAAACCCATGGTGGCTTTTAGTAATAACTTTGTTTGCCTCTAGGTGTTTGTTGATTTGTTGTTTGATTATCTTTTCCAGGATCTTCCCAGGTATTGAGGTCAAGCTGATAGGTCTGTAATTTCCTGGATCCATTTTTTTTCCTTTTTTGAGGATGGGAACTACATCAGCTCTTTTCCAGTCCTCTGGTAGTTCCCCGGTGCTCCAGGATCTTTGAAAAATATAGTTCAGTGGTTCCGAGATCACATCTGCCAGTTCCTTGAGAACCTTGGGGTGTAATCCATCTGGTCCTGGCGATTTGAACTCATCTAGGCTGGACAGGTGCTCACTTACCATTTTCTTGCCTATCTTAACGTGTTTTTATTCTGTTTTTTATGGCACTATTTTTGATAGGTTGGTCTGTTTTTTCCCTTTGTGTAAAAAACAAGTTAGATAGTTCTGCTTTCTCCCTGTTGCTTGTCACCTTCTTGCCAATTTCACCAACTAATAGACCAATCATTTCCTTCACTTTTTTTCTTGTTTTTTACATGTTGAAGCTTTTTTTTTTTGTTATTTTTTACTTTGGTCGCAAGCCTTAGTTCATTTTGAGCCTTGGCTTTCCTCACTTCATCTTTGCAGGCTCGGGCTATTTGCTGATATTCTGACTTAGATATGTGCCCCCCTTTCCACTTTCTATACTTGTCCTTTTTATCTTTCAATTTGTCAGAGAGTTCTTTATGCAGCCATGCTGGTTTCTTTTGAGAGCTGTTGTTTTTCCTCTTTGTTGGTATTGTGCTAGACTATGCTTTTATTATCTCATTTTTCAAAATTTCCCACGCTTCTTGAGTTGTTTTCCCCTTGAGGATTCTCATCCATGGAATCCTTCCCAAGCCCTCTCTACGTTTATTGAAATTAGTTCTCTTGAAGTCCAAGACTCTAGTTTGACTGTGTTCTATTGCTTGTGCTTCCATAATGTTGAATTCTAATATTGCATGATCACTTCCTCCCAGGGTTCCTATGGCTTCAACACCTTCTGTCATTTCATCTCTGTTAGTGAGAATTAGATCCAAAATGGCTAATCCCCTAAACTTAAGCATCACACAAGATAAACATCAAGATTATTTTTCTCCATTATTTGTTGCACTCTTTTGCTAACTCTGTTAGAAATAGAATATGGAAATGATCCTCCATTGCCTTCTTCAGAGATATTTTTCAATTTTCCAGTCAAGCTTGTATCTTGTTATCCCATTCAAGTATTAGTCAGATTAACCTTGACAAATCAACAGTTGTCAAGACCTATAAGATTATCCTTGACAAACCAAAACAATCCTATTAAGGAAATCAAACAGTAGTTATTGTACTAAATATTATTAAGTGTAGAAAAGGATAAGTAACATATAAAACAATATAGAAATAAATCTGATTCTATGAAACAAATATATCTGCATGTTAATTGTCAGAAATATTAAGTATGCAGTTTCATAATTTATGCATGTTAAAATTGTAATTTAGCATGTGCATATATTAAATTATTTTGGAATACTGAATGTTAAAAATATTTTTGTGATATTATTACTAATTCAGCATTGGAATTAGGGTCCAATTTTATCGTTTGAGTTGCAATTACAGTTATGTTCTTATCATGAGTAGATGCATAGATGCATAGCATAGAATGGGTTTTTTCAATTGTCAACATATTTAGGGGTTAGAAAGTTATATGTCTTATATATTTGTTTAATCCTGTCGGGGTCTACAAGAGTGATTCTGCTTTTTAAAAAGATAAATATCTGGTTGGAGGAGAGTTGCATGACATCTGATTTGTTCTTTGGCTTGAGTTATATATGAAAAAGGTAAGATAAAAATGAACAGACAGATGAAACTTACGGGTATACCAGCTTTTGAAGAGATGATTCTATATTTTTTGTTGAAAATAATGTAGTGAATTGGAATATTCTTTCAAAAGTAAACTCTTTGAGTCAAATTATTAATCAGTTACTGAAAGGGTTTAATTTATGTCAAGATGATTTAGAGCTTTTTGTTCCATTTCAGGTAAAAGTATGGAATACCAGCAGTGGCTTCTGCTTTGTCACCTTTACTGAGCATACCAGCATCATATCTGCTGTAACATTTACCAGTTCGGGATATGTTGTTTTGAGTGCTTCTTTTGACGGAACTGTGCGGGCGTTTGATCTGCACAGGTAAGCTTATTATTATACTTGCTTACTTTTAGTTTTGTTCCATCTTGGGGTAGTCATCAGAAACTTAGTGTATTCTTTATTAAAGTCCGAAGGTGCAATTTTCCATTAAATCAGTTGCACTGTGTTCTCTTCGGCAGTTGTGTCAATTAATCTAATTGTATTAGTTAATCTAATTTGGAAGCCTCCCCTATAAAAAATCACGCTCCATGATAGAAGAAGACTAGGCTGTTGTAAAAACATAATGAAAATCCTAGTCAAATAGTATTTTATGTAATTATTTTCTGTTTTCCAGCATTTAGGGGTTTTTAACTAAAAGTTGGCTTTATACATTATTCTTGCCTTTTGCAATAGATACCGCAATTTCCGCACTTTTACTTCCCCGCGGCCAACGCAGTTTTCCTGCTTAGCTGTGGACTCCAGTGGAGAAATTGTTTCAGCTGGTTCCCAGGATTCTTTTGAAGTATTTGTGTGGTCTCTGCAGAGTGGACGACTTTTAGATGTAAGACACAGACACTTTTTATGGTGCTTGCAGTAATCCATTTTGAAAAAAAATGTTATTCTTACCAGTGTTGCCCTTAAAAATGAGATCCTATATTGGTACAATTTTAAGTGAATATTAAAATCAAACATATTTTAAAGCAGATTATTTACGTGAAAAAAAATAATACCAGATACAGTAAAAGAATTCCCAATTTGGCAACCATTTCCCACAGTTATTAAGGAGACCATCATGGTCTTTAAATGAATCACACAGTTGTTAAGTGAATCACATCATAGTTAAGCAAATTGGGCTTCCCTCATGGACTTTGTCAGAAGCCTCCTGGGAAAGTTATAAATCATCATCCAATGACTGCAGGACATTGCAACTGTCAGTTGCCAAGCACCCAAATCGTGATCACATGACCGCAGGGGTGATGCAATGTTTGTAAGGATTGGACTGGGCTCTTCAGTAGCGCATAGATCAAATAAATCACAATTTCCTTTTTTTTTTAATTATAATTTTTTTACTTATTTCCAAAATTAAAATACAAAATCCAAGAAAAAGAAAACAAAAAGGAACAAAAGAAAGGCGACAAAAGAAAAAAGTACATAAAATAAAATACAAACATATGCATAAAATGTCCCTCTTGGCTGAGTATTGCTAAATATATTTCAAGATGATGATGATGATGATTATTATTATTATTATTATTATTATTTCTCATTGTTACATAGATACTTTTTTTTTCATTAGGTATTAGATGGTCATGAAGGACCTATCAGTAGTCTGTGTTTTAACCCAGTGAAGTGTGTTCTGGCAAGTGCCTCTTGGGATAAGACAGTCAGATTGTGGGACATGCTGGATAGCTGGAGGACCAAAGAGACGCTGGCATTAAGTTCCGATGGTAAGTCTGTTGGAATGTCATAACTGTCATATCTTGTTTGGGTGATGTTTGCAATAATTATGGGGTTCCCTAGTGTAGTGAAACCAATCACATGGAGGCCTCCAGAGCACTGGTACTGCAACAAAAGCTTCCATGAGATACAATTTTTATTAATGAGTCTGAATTGAGCTTTACTGTTTTGTTTTGTGTTTTTTATTTAATACACTTTAGAAGTTGCTTAACTCCAAATAACTCTGGTTGGCTTATATTTAAAAATGTAAAAACAATGTAAAGCAAGAAACAGGGTTTAAGCAACCAGAAAGCAAAGTATGAATAATGATAAAATATCATATAGGGGACTCCACCACCACTCTGTCACAACACCTGTGAGAACAGCCATGTTTTCACTACCTTTCTGAATATCATCTGTGTGGTAGCTGTACAGATGTCCAACTAATCAGAGGAGAAATTATATTGACTATGTTAAAGCTTCCAGTATTGCACATAGGTTTCAGTATGAGAAACGGGACCATCCTTATAAAATGTGGAATCTCTATACTTGTGGAAATTTAAAATATAACAAGTGGTCTCTGATAATTCTTTGAGGGATGAAAAGTAATGCAATCAAAATGCATGGAATGGAACGAATCTTAAATGAAGCTTGTTTTTGATTTCACTCGTGATCTTTGCTGCAGTGCTTGCTGTTGCTTTTCGTCCGGATGGCAGTGAGCTTGTTGTAGCTTCCTTGGATGGACAAATCACTTTCTGGGATCATGAAAATGCAATGCAAACAGGATCGATTATGGGGCGACATGACCTTCAGATGGGGAGGAAGGAACTGGACAAAATAACTGCCAAACAAGCTGCTAAGGGCAAGTGGGTAGAACACTTATCATCTTTTTATCTTTTTTTCTGAACTGAGGTTATCTATTATAATTGGTGGAATTTTTCATCTGAATATCTGAATTTTATTACTATAAGCTTATTTTCATATTGGAACTCAGAGATTTGCTTTGCATGCTTTCCATGATTTTCTTTTGAATACTTGAATCCTAAAATTATAGATATTTATTGAACTCAATTTTCAGCCAGAGTGAAAATATGAATCTATAAAATTTATGGTGGAACCCTTAGAACAGGCTTGTAGAATCATGGACTGTAAAGGTTGGAAGGAATCTTGAAGATTTAGTTCAACCTAAGCTTTATTTGGAACATAACCTTGAATGCATTTCTTAGATCTCCCAGCGCCCTTTTTATAGCTTTTTAATCGACAAAGATTATAAGAAATAAAGTGAACATTTCAGAAATGTGTTTAAATTGTTTGGATTTTACATGGGGATAATTTTTTACAAATACCTCTTTAGATTTTCAAATCTCACAAGTTTGAGTAAGATTTAAATTAAGTATATCTGCACATGTCGGTTATCGCATAAAATTATGCTTGAAAAATTCCCAACTCTATCATATAGGATTCAGACTGCAATTATTTCAAAGTAACTGCTTGGATGAGAACTATAACTTGTGACTTCCGGTTCCGGATCGCGGCACCTCTAGCCGCACGTGGAGACTTGTCTCCTCGTTCAGCTAGTTTCCCTCTGCCAGTAGACCCCTGCGGGGGTCGAAAGTCGCACCTGGAGGGAGCGATCCCGTCGAGGAGGCTGCGCTCGGCTGCAGAGGAGCGGCGGCTCCTCTAGCTGAAATGATTGAATATATCTTTTAAAAAAGAAAAAAAAGGAAATGTATTTTTTTATTTTTTTTATTTTTTTTTTACTTATACTGTAATTTTAAATTTGATAATTATATTGTAATAGAGAAAGAGAATATGTCTGATTTAATTAGGAATAAAAGATGAGAATTTCCTGATATTATAGTTGATAAGTATTTGAAGATATAAACTTTATTAAGGCCTTAAAAAGATTTTTTTATAGATGTAGATTGATGAAATGATAGAATATATTCTTAAAAATAGAACTGTATTCGTTGGACTTATATTATTATTTTAAATGTGATAACTATGTTGTAATAGAGAGAGAGGAAGAGCTATTTGTGATAAGGAAAAAAAATCTGTCTCAATGAACGATCTTGTATTAAGGATACCTGAAATCACAACTATATACTTACTAAAATGTAATTGGAGTATGACAACTGTAATTAGTATAGCCTAAAAACAGGATATAGATTATAATCACATATGTTTGATGATTTTTGTTTGATTGAACTTTACTTAAAATTGTATAAATTTTAATAAGCAATACCATATTCAAGAAATAGAGAGGAAAAATTTTGATAATTAATTTGAGCTATATTTATATGACTTTGTCTTTGAATGATTGGACATCCTGATCACCATGTTGTGTCCTAAGCTTTTGGGGAAAGATGGGAAAAATCAGTAAAAAAAATTTTATTTTTTATTTTTTTTAAAAAAAGAAGTATATACCGAGAAGATTAGATAAAATAGAAGTATTAATGTATAATACAGATAGGGAAATTTGGAGAGAGGAGTTGCTCGGACATTACCCCTGAACTGTATCTGAAGAAGGATGAGAGGGAAGAAAGGAGAGGAAAGAGAAAAGAGTAAAGGAGGGGAGAAGGAAGTAGGAAGGTTGGAGAAGAGGAGAAGTGGAGAGAAAGGGAAGGAGAGTAGTGAAGAAGGGAAGAGGGAAGTAGGGAAGAGAAGAAAGGGAGAAAGAAGGTAGAGAAGAAGGAGTGTGGATGCGGTGAAAGGGGAAATGGGCGAGCAACACCAAAAGTCATGTGTAGGTATTTATCTCATTTCATTAAAAGTATTTTATATATGAGTGTAAAAAGAATGTATGGTAACATCTCATAAATATCATGGTATATGTATCGGGGGGAGTTTGGAATGAAATTGACAAAGTCTTAAAATAGATTTAACAGAAATTTATGATAGAAATGGAATATATTAAATTTATATGTTTTTGTGTGTGTGTGTGTGTATGTGTGAGGGAAATAGAAAGATGAAAGTGAATGTACTAAGTTGAGCTGTTTATGTATGTTTTTATTTTGGAATTTTTGTTTACCCAATCACCACGGTGTGCTTTAAGTACCTATTGTTAAAATCATACAACCAATAAAATATTTTTTTAAAAAAAAGAACTATAAATTGTATAATACGGAGCTTGAGATACATGTCAGATTATTGACTTGAACTTCTTGTTTCAGATCTTTTACAAGTCTGTGCTATTCTGCTGATGGCCAATGCATTTTGGCAGGAGGTCTGTCAAAGTATGTTTGTATTTATCATGTGAAGGAACAGATTCTCATTAAAAAGTTTGAAATATCTTGCAATCATTCCTTAGATGCAATGGAGGTTAGTATGTGTGCATTGGACATGGGATACATCTTGTAAGTTTATGAAATAAAAGCATGACCACTGTTGCTACTTGTCATACCACAGATTATTTTTAAATTAATGGTGAATGTATTCTTTGACTGAGTAATTTAAATTTGTGTCTGCGACTTGATTGTCTGCTCTAAAGCATTCTTTATTAAGATGTTTTTATTTATCAGTGCTCTGTCTTTGTAATGTTATATCAATTTATCAGTCATAGACAATTCATGGTTCTATTGAGGAATAGAAAGGATTTAGCATCCTATTGTAAGTAGAGTATTCTGAAACATATTTGGAATTTGAAATGGGCTATGTTGTTGTATATTTTATTTTACAGGAGTATTTGGACCGCAGGAAGATGACTGAGTTTGGGAGCATGGCATTAATAGAAGAGGGAAATGGGGATGACGACGTTGTCATTCCTCTTCCAGGAGTTAAGAAAGGTATTAGTTAATTTTAAAAAAGATTCTCTAGTCTAAACCATGTGTATTAGATTTATTTAGATTTTCCTGATGAAAAGGGTGAAGTTTTAAACAAGTCCTTTTGTTTCCTCTCACTTGACAAAATGATTACGGTAAATCTTCGTTTGGAGATCAGCCAGTGTCTTTATCAAGGAATGAGAAGCATTGCACATGTTACGTTCATTGGAAAATATTTCAACTTATTAAGTGTTTTACGGCGATATTTTTTCATTATGTTACGTTTTTAGCCAATACGATGATTTAGTAAGTCTTGCACTTAATAGCCATTATTGTTTTTACTGCTGTCCCTACTGTGTATATGTATCGCTACTCTCACCTCACCCCGTTTTCTACTACCTATGTTGCCTGAATTTAATTAATTAATTTGGAATAATTCATGACAAGACAAAATTGGCTTGATCAGTAAATATTATGAACCCAATATGTTTGCTAAAGATTTTTAAAGTTGGCAACTGACAAATGTAAATGTTCCAAATGATTGCTGTGATGGTAACAACTGTATGCATCACACAAACATTTGTACTGGTTAATGTGTTGAACAAGGACAGTCATTTACTTCCCAGGGTGGGGGTGGTGGCTGGGGTGGAGGATGGAGGAAACACCCTGTCCAACAATTTGACTTTGATGGGATATACCTTTTTTTTTTTTTAGAAAAGAAATGTAAATGTATCTGTGTGGTTCTTTCTCTTGCCGCACACTTCTTTTGTAGAAAAAAATCAGTTTATAGTGTCAGCACTGGTTTGTACAAGGAAATTATTGAGGTTTTTTTTTCTTTTCAGGTGATATGAGTTCTCGGCATTTTAAACCAGAAATAAGAGTGACGTGCCTCCGCTTCTCTCCTACTGGTGGGTTTTTGGAGGATTACTTGAAAAATGTTCTTCATTTCTTTCTCTGTCCATCTGCCCTCCCACATCTCCATAATTTTAGCTAATGTCACAGTGCTTCTCTTTCAGGAAGAAATTGGGCAGCAACCACTACAGAAGGTCTTCTTATCTACTCGTTGGACTCTAGTCTCATCTTTGATCCATTTGACTTAGAAATTGACATCACCCCTAGCAATATTCGTAAAGTATTGCACCAAAAGGAGTTCACTAAGGCTATTGTCATGGCTTTTCGACTAAATGAGAAGAAAATGATTCAAGAGGTTCTAGAAACTGTGCCCTATGATGAAAGTAAGTTGGACCACTATTACTGCCCTAATGTGATGGTTGCAGAAAACAAGATTCCTTAAGTTTCTAAGTTGTTAGCAAAACCTGGTGTGTGTGTGTGTGTATGTGTGTGTGTGTATACTAAAGAGAAGGAAAAAAGATAATATCCCCAATAATTTGAATGTTTTAAGTGAGTAGACGTTCTCTAATTATTAAATATCACACAACAAAGGGGAAATTGAAAAAAGGAATTACGTCATGCAATATAGCGTTTCCTTGCCTTTAGTTTCCTTTGCTAAAAGTGCAGACATTTTCCTTCTGCGCAAGTCATGACAGGTGGACTGTTTTGACATGTTTACTCCTTGTCAACTAATACATCCTCTTGTTTGTTGTAAAAAAACAGTTGATGTAGTCTGCTCATCGCTTCCAGACTTGTACATAGAAAAAGTTCTAGAATTTTTAGCATCTTGCTTTGAGAAATCTCGTCACTTGGAATTCTATCTCATATGGACTCAGAAGTTGCTCATGCTGCATGGATGCAAGTTAAAAACAAGGTTAGTGAACTCAGCTTAATATGGTTCAAAGAGAGAGAATTATCAGTTGATAACTTTAAAAGTAGATTTTTATCTACCCTCAGAAGGCCAGTAGTTAGAATGTCAATGAAAGTCCATTCTTTTTTCATTGGCTTATGGTGATTTGACTGAAGACTGGAACACAAGAGAAGCAGCAGATATGCTTCCAACTGCCATATCCAAGAAAAGTTGCAACATGTATGTTGTATGTCTATATATTTCTTGCAACTAGTAGCTATTTTATTGGTAAGATACTTTTTCAAGCTCATTGATGCTTTGAAAATTAAATATAAATTAGCATTTGGGCTTTTATATTTAGCATTTCTAGGACTTATTTCTAGGGTTGTGTAAAGGCTTGAAAAAAAATGTGCATTGGCATCAAGAAGCTACTGCATTCTTTGACATTTTTGCTGTGTTTGTGTGTGTGTGTATGGCATAGTTTCACTACTCTAAAATGTATATGCAGGTAAAAAAACCTTGCAAAGGATTTTTGTTTTAATGTTTCAAGGTTTTTATACTGATGCTTCTTTCAAACGCTTTGCACAGCCCTCATTTATAGAATGTCTGTATTTTTGACTGATTGCAGGTCAGAAAAACTGCTGCCTATTGTTCAGTTTCTTCAGAAGAGCATTCAGAAACATTTTGAAGATCTTTCTAAACTGTAAGTATTTGGTTTGATTCTGCTTTACGTAATTGGGAGAAATAAAAAAACAGCACCATAAGATCATTTTATTTTTTAAAAAATGTGTTTTCCTTTTTCCCATTACTTATGTCAGGCTGTAATCTGGGTAAGTGCCAGCTCTGTCTGATTTTTTTCCTTTGGCCCTTTAATCATTCTTTGTTCTCGGTAGCCCAAAATTACTATATTGAATAACAGTCCATACATATGATATCAAAAACTACACATTCTAATGGCAGCGGAAGAAGTAGAGGCGTGTCTGATTTACTCTAGTATTCGATATTACAATACCTTGCAGCTGGAAGTAACTAGGTTGAAAGCAAAGTTGTATATTTGATTAAAAACTGTATGTGCAAATAACACATTGTAACTCAAATATCATAACGACGATTTCCAGATTGCTTCAGACTATTGAATGATGTGTTGAATAATTGAATGATGTATATTCGAACCATATATATTTCGCTGCCTCTGATTATTTGTTATACTGTATATGCAGGCATGTTTAGCATTGTTTTTGACTTACTTTGGTGATGGCTTTTCTTTCCGCAGTTGTGATTGGAATTGTTACAACATGAAATACATTCTATCTATTTCCCAACAACGGGGTATGAAACGCAGAGCAGAAGATTCTGAAAACAATGATTTGAAAAATTTGGAAGATTCCAGTAATGAGGATTTTATGGAAGAATCATCTGTACATTTATAGAAATATGACACTTTTTCCATGTATAAATTTAAACAGTGTTATTCACTGAGAACTTCATAGCCCTTGAAGTGGCCTATTTTTTATAGATTATTTGAATGTGAAATAATATATCTGGGAGAAAGCAGTTTGCCTTTTGTACACTTTTTTCAGTAATTGAATAGCTAGACAGTTATGGTCACTAAATCCCAACCATGGTTTTTTTCTTGCAGTTAGACAAGCATTGTAATTCCATTGTAGACTGTATGTATCATAAGTGTTCCTACCCATGTCTGATGCTCACCGAGTTGGTGATTTACAAATTACCTAAATGACTTTTTTTTATGTAAAATTACTTATATAAAATAAGATATGTGTATAGGGGAAGAATGGGAAAAGACACAAAGACCAAAAGAATGAACAGAATAGATTCAGATTTATACTTTTTGCAAATAAAGTTTTCTTTCTTGTAAGTTATTTTTTTGTCCACCTGCAAATCAATTGCAGTTTTATTCAACAGAACTTGTTCCTTTTCATTAACACCTTCTGATTCTTTTGTAAAAGTAAATCATTGGAAGTCTTCCTGCACCCATTCATTAAAAATCTCTTTTTAAAGTAACCATCTGATGCCCTCTAGAGCCCAGTTTTCAAACATAGACATTTCCCATGAGAAAAGATCCTTTCAGTTAACTTCAAAGTCTTAAAGCAAGTCCATGTAAGCTCTTAATCGGCTTAAAAAAATTCTAAAACTAACATTAAGAATCTTTTTGCTGTAAATGCCACAATGTTTTCTTCTTAAAATCTTTAAACTTGTAATTAAGCTTTTTTTAAAAAAGGATTGTAGAAAAACTCGCCCAATGATTTCAATAAAATTGCCAGTCTGAATCTTCTCAATCTTTAAACCACACCAAAAATAAATGTGATTAAGAGATGAGCCTGGGTCGAACTTAAAGAGTTTGCATAGATGACATTAGCAGTTATAAGCATGATGGAATCCCATGACTCCCAGCCAATTGTAAGCTGACTGCAAAAATGCAGTTCCTGCCATCTGCTCACATATGGTAATTTTGTGATCTCTCCTTACTCCAAAAACATTTTGGCAGCCCAGATCTTGCATTTGAGCATTACTCTCTGTTGCAGTGTGTCCTGTTCTATTCAGTTCACCATGGTGGCTCACCAAAAGCTCTTATTTGAAATAATTGAAAGTCTGTTCAAAGTTTCAGAGGAAGGGTTTGGACTCCATATGTTATGAAATCAATGTTGGTATGTAATTGTGTATCTGTGGTACCAAAAATGCTTTGGAATTCTTTTTTCTGATATTATAGCCTGAATAGAAATTAACGAAGAAATTCTATTGGTTTAACAGTAGAAATGCTTTAGAACTAGAGGCTAGAATAAATGAAGTTATTTGTATTTGTTGCCCTGGAATTGTACCTGGCTTATTTTTTCCCCTAGAGTTCTCTGTTGTTCAAAAAAAAAAAGTAGTTTGCTACTACTAATAAAAAATATAACAGAAAAATATCATTCAATATAGAATATATTTATTTGAATAATATTTGAAAATGATAAACTGGGAGATGTGACCAATCAGGCATCATCAAAAATACTTGCTTCATGAGGTGGAATAACAAACAGCATTTCCTATCTTACAATACTATATTATTTTGCTGGATAAGAAAATACCTGTATCCCTGGGAATAAAAATATAAGTCTAGTCACTAAAAACAACTATTTGATTTCTTTCTGAGACAATTACAGTTTTGGTTAGATGGCCATGCCATTTTGATTCATCAGAGTAATTATTCCATCTCAGCTTCCTTACCTTGTTTTTCAGTACTGTATTAAGTAATAGTGAAATTAGTACAATATGGTGGAAAGATACAGATGTCACTATAAATCCTCAGCTGAATAGAAAAAGAATCAAGTTATTTTAATGAATAGTTTTTACTGCATCAAAGTAAGAGGTGAAGGCTCTTGGATTCTGTAAAAAATTAGATTGTTCATAAAAAATTAGTTTTCTAAAGTCCCTTGAGGCCCTATTAAAAAAATACTGTTTCTGTTCCTTAACCAATGTTAAGAACAATGTGGCTTACTTTCTGGAAAGAGATGGCAAATAAATATCAGAAGTTTGGTGTAGTTGTTAAGGTGATAGGTTGGAGACCTGAAGGCATGAAAGTGGCTGCATGGCTTTGGTCCAGTCACTCACTCTCACTCAGCCCAACCCCCCCCAGGGCCACTGTTTTGGGGAAAACATGAGTAAAGGGTATTAGCTACATTCACTGCCTTATTTATAAAATGTAATAAAGGCAGCATAAAAATTAAAACTGGAGGGTAAAGTGCTTCACAAAATGTATACTTGATTAAATTTACACAAAATATTTATTTATTTATTTATTATTCAAATTTATATGCCGCCCTTCTCCTAAGACCCAGAGTTCATTTTAAAATAAGGTATAAGTTGAACTTAAGTACATGACTTAGTAATTATATATATATTTACTTCTATAACATGAACATTGGCTTAACTACCATTTGTAAAAGCATGTTCTAATCATACTGCTTTTTCAACAATTATGTAATTGATAGGTGCATAAAAATGGGAAGCTGTATCTAGATCACTACACTAATCCCTTGCTACTAATGCTGCTATTTGTACAGTATTCTTTTCCTCATTCCAACGTACCTTATTTTACAGATTTTTGGATTAAATGAAATTTCGGAATAAGTCATATTGCTTAATCCTAACATAACAAAATATTTTTACTGAACATTTCCATAATCTAAGTGGGAAAATAATATTGTAGTTGTAACACAGTAAGATAGACCCCAAAAGTGGCTTGAGAAAATGCTTGGGTTAGATACAGTACTTGAGCCCATAGTTTGGCACTGGTGCCAGGCAAGAAAATAAAGAACTTACTTAAATTCGGATTTTTCTTCCTGTTCTGAAACTTTTGAACGGACCAATACAAGACGAGACTATGATGCAGACAGTGCTCCCCTTTCAAAAAATGTCAAAAGGAAGTTTAAATTGTCGATACCAATGCAGCCCCAAACTGGTACAATCATCCACAAAAGAGGTGCATTCCTGTGTTAAAGACCTTCAACTGGGAGGACTCAAAAGCTGCAGGGATCGGCAATTCCACCAGGCTGGTTTCGCTATACCAGGGGTTCTCAACCTTGGCAACTTTAAGACTTGTGGACTTCAATTCCCAGAATTCCTCAGCCAGCAAAGCTGGCTGAGGAATTCTGGGAGTTGAAGTCCACAAGTCTTAAAGTTGCCAAGGTTGAGAACCCCTGCGCTATACAAACCACCAGAATGGATTGTATAGAATGGTTATCCGAGGGTGTTGCTTCCCTTCCCCGTCCCCCGAAAGGCACTACCGAAGAATTTGTGTGGGGGGTTGATCGGACAGCCGCTACGTTACATTTTGCGGAGGCTGGACAGCGCCAAAGATCACGCTACTCCTCCTGCCAACGACCTGACCTAAGTGATAACAAGACAGTGACGCGGAATAAATCCTCCGACCGCTAGGTGGAGCTGTGGAGTTTCTTCTTCTGAAACAGCCTTTGGAAAAGCCACTTAGAAGGCTTTGGTGGCAGCGGAGCCTTCAGTTCCTCTTCGGTTCGGTTTCCTCGGAGTCGAGATGTGGGCTGCTAAATTCGCGAGCCCCCGCTCGCCTCTCTTGTCCTCGGTGCTCTTCCTTTGGAAGGGAGTCCCAGCTTCCAGCTCGCCCTTTCACTCCTCGGCGCACCGTCACAGGGCTAAAGTGGCCGTGGTGAGTTCGCCTCCGCCGCAAAGGCGGCAGCAGCCCCATGGCTGTCAGGAGGAGGAGGAGGAGGAGGAGGAGGAAGCGTAGCCGGGAGGGGTCCTTTTTAGAAAGCTTTGAGGCGCGGGGCTCCACCGCCCCGCGCAGCCTGCGCTTCCTCGGCAGCCGCATTTCTCAGACTCCGCCAAAAGAGGCTTCCGTCCGGCGGCCAAGGCAAGCATTTGCAGCGTTGGGTCATTTTTCCAAGACTGGGAGTCTGCTAACTTTGCCACAGTTGGAGAGTCAGATGGGGGCGGTGTGTGTTTGTGTGTGTGTGTGTGTGTGTGTGTGTGTGTGTGTGTGTGTGAGGCGCCAAAGATTGGTAACAAGTGAAATTCCGCACAAGTATGTTACGCGACTGTATCTGGCCGACCTTGGCTTGACTCGGCCATTGGGGAGTCACAGGAATTAAGGCAGGGGTTCTCAACCTTGGCAACTTTAAGACTTGTGGACTTCAACTCCCAGAATTCCTCAGCCAGCAAAGCTGGGAGTTTTAATAAATTCTGGGAGTTGAAGTCCACAAGCCTTCAAGTTGCCAAGGTTGAGAACCCCTGAATTAAGGAATCCTAGGATTAGTCTAGGTAGGAAGTCGCACTTCTCACAAGGCAGTGGGGGTCAGCTCATATAGCTGTGTGTATCCCTGTAATCATCCGAAGCTAAGTTGACCCCAGTGATAACGATAAGTTACTTCTGAGTGTAATTTATGTGTAAGGATATATTTAAACTCATTTGTCTTCAAGCACCTCTGTCCTATATGAACTGTCCATTTTGGTATGTTAGTGACTTGCTCATAATTACCTATTGAATTTAATGGCTGAAACCTGGGTCTCTGCAATTGTAAACCAGCATTGTAAGGACGGATGTACATTTTCATTTTAGAAGATTATCTCTCAACTTTGTGCAGCATCTAGGGCTACAGAAAGTAGACAAAAGAAGGGAGTGAAGCGACAACACTGAATTTGTTGGATTAAAATTAAATTAAGTGCAACAGCATTCAGTGTGATTAATAGAAATGGCCTTTCTATTACATTAAAAATTATAGCTTATTTACAGCATCTGGAAGGCTGTTGTGGTCTAGGGAGGCACAGTTAGGCATTTCTGCTCCAATTTGTCTGCCTGTATAGTCACAATTTCTTTGGTATCTTCAAGACTGATACTTAATGGAGGTAATTTTAATCTTCAAAACACTGTGCTATGTTAATGTATTATTCTTTTAAGCTATCTCTTATTTGTATTGCTACAGATTACTTGCATGGGGTGGCCAAGGTCTTACAGGCTTGGAAAGCAACTAATTATCTGTTGATGCACTTTATATTTATATATAGACATATACAGTAATACATAAAGGAGCATGTGCAGTATAACACTATACAAATCAGAGATAAGCCCATTATTCTTGATTGGACTTCTTACTAGATTGTAACTGCATCTCCGGTTCTTTATAGGAGAACAGGTCTAAGCATCCTGGGACCATCCAAGTGCATATTAAAACAGCCTAGACTAGAGCATTCACTGTGCTTTCGAGCGTCCACTATTATTGTAGAAAATTTGTGGCACAATTTCTGCCTTACTTTTTTGAGGCAGAAAGCATGCAAAAATTGTAGGTAAGACTTACAGTAGGTTTACAATGTTTAATCCCCCCTAATATTTCCCCAAGGAACAATCAAGTTCTGTTTCTGAATGCTATTTCATTTAACTGTTCTGTTTCCATAATTTTAGGGGCTCCTAGTTTATCATAACAGATCAGAATGTAGATGTCATAAATATTTAAGATTGATTAATATAGTTGTCTTATAACAAATTAATAAATTAAAGGAAATCAAATCTTGCCTGCTACTTCATTCATTGCTTCTCTATGGTATATAAACGGCTTCTGGGTATTTAACAGTTTTTTATCCTAGGAAAATTACCATTCTTGAAATGGAGAAATTATTAAAATTATTAGAACTTTCCATACAAAACTGCAAAGTTACACCAGTATTTGAAGATCAATGAATGCTACTTCATTTAATGGAAATGTCCTTAAGTTAACAGCCAGGTTTGAAATGTGACGACCTAAGAATAGGTTGTCCCTGTGGGAGGATAAGTCAGGATATGAGCTTGTATAATACACACAGCCAGTACTTAAACAAATGAGGGATTTTATTGTAGATGCTATGATTCTTATACTAATAAAATATTGTGATCCAGTATTATATATAAGTGGAAATATTATTTACAAACCAGTATGTGCTTTTATGCACATACGGAATTTAGAAAAGACAATGTAGGACAGTGATGGCAAACCTTTTAGAGACCGAGTCCCCAAAAACTGCCCTGCCCCTCCCCCGGCCCCACCTGCTCTGGCCCGCCCAGCCCTTCCCACCCCACCTCGCAGGGCCACCCGCCACCTCCATGGCCGGCCCAGTGGCCCTGCAGCGCCATGGCGGCCACACCTTCTGCCTGCACCCTGAAGCATCATCTGCACGTGACAGGGCACAAGGGCAGAGTCTTGTCCCTGCTGCCCCACTGCCATGTGCTTGGCTGCGCTGCTCTGTGTGGGCCGCATCTGAGGGTGACTGTCCTCAGAGGGGGGCTGATGAGGGGGCCACGGGGGGAGACGGAGCTGGGGCATGCGTGCCCACAGAGAGGGCTCTGAGTGTCGCCTCTGGCATGCGTGCCATAGGTTCACCACCACTGATGTAGGAGATTAAGTCTTAACCTACTTCCTCTCTCTCAAGTCCTGCTTTCTGCTTGTAATTTATAACAGCTTCTTCTCTCCCTCATCTCAGTTATTGATACAGAAATGTCATGAGAAAGTTTTCTCTTTGCAGTCTTGCTGCCCAACAAAGCCTTTAACTCAACAAAGTTTCACTGTCCTGCACATGAATCTCTAGACACACAACATAGTCTGCTTTCTCAAGATGTTCCAGGTTTCTCCTTCTGGTCTCCCTCCTTGTCCCCCGGATTGGAATCTCTGGATTTGACTGGCTGTGTCATTCTTCCGCTCCATGTTAACCAAGTGATGTTCTCTCCAGCAGCAGAAATATAAAGCCACCCTTTATTTGCTTTCTCTTATTTGTTAATAGTCTGTGTCTATAGTCTGAATGCACATGCTACTTTACAGGTGCATTCTAGCATTTTCCCCTTTTCTGCCTATGAGCTCTTGACCTTGTGCTAACTTATTTGCCTTCTCTAAAAACAAACCCATGATTTTGCCACAGACCATCCCTTTAGCCAGATACTTGAAGCTACCACAATCCCATATTTCACATATACTTTGTATAATAAAATAACCTACATTACTTGTAGAATCAAATAATCTGTAAAACTGGGTGTATTATTTTATCTCCAGATATATTTGCTCCCTCTTTTAAGTTGGTTCACCACCTTTTGTGGTCTTCAAGCTGTGTCACGCTATTACTTCTATCATATAGGAACTTCAGTATATTTAGCAAGGTTAGGAGATAACGAGAAAAGGCTATTTTAATTTGTCTTTCTTTCTTATTACAGGTTCTTTCTGGTTGTGGTGTTTATGATGGCACTGAAATCCATGAAGCCTCTGCGTAGGTGTATTTTTAACATTGTAGGATGACCTCCATTGCCATAAGTAAAGCTGATTGATAATCTAGTTATCTAGGCAGCATTTCAGCATTAAGTGACTTCCCATTAGAATATTTTGGAATCTCATCTCTTCCTTCTATCAGTATTTAGTAGCCTCTAGATGAGAGGGGTGGAACATAAATCTAATAAAATAACATTTCATCTTAAATTAAACTTGCATTTAATAGATTATTTATTTAGGCTCATTCTGGCTTTATTATATTTTGATAATAATAAATATTGGAAAAAGTCTGGATAATGGGTATGGCAATACCTGGAGACAGCAGAGTAGAAGAGAAAGAACTGGGGAATAGAAAGACTGGCAAAAGAGAGTAAAGGTAGTACCAATATTAATTGGTACCAATATTAAGGCAGCTTGGTGTAGGAGAAGAGCAGATTGAGCTAGAAAAGGGGTCCCCAACCTTTTGGCCGCAGCCCACTACCAGGCCGTGGCCTGCTTGGCCACTGGGCTGCAGAATAGGCTGGCCAGTGTGCGCATGTGTGCACACGCACTCATACCCACTTGTGCTAGCGTCACAGTGTGGCAAAAACGGGGCAGTGCTAACGGCTGTGCTAGCAAGTGTTACGCGGGCGTCAGCACCATCCCATTAGCGTCACACGTGCTCACAGTCCCATTTGTGTATGCCCGCGGGCTTAAAATGCTGCCCCCTCCCTTTCCCTCTGGTCTGCCAACCGAGAAAGGTTGGAGACCTCTGAGTTAGAAGATAAGGTTAAACATGGCAGTTGGAGCACCATTGGAATACCATCAGCATTGACAAAATCAGTCAATTGCAAAATGCAGCTTTACTTGGAACAGCTTGCATCCTGCAATGATACCTTTAACACCATCAAACATCAACATCTGCCTATGCCAGGCTCTTGGGAAGGATCTGATAGGTGATAAAAATGCCAAATCCAGTCTAAACTCATGGCTGACTGTGTGATGAACTATAGTAATAGTGACAAATCCAGTCTAAACATCTGGCTGAGTATGTGACAAGCCATAGTAATTTATTGAATTTATCTATATAGGATCATGGTTCATTTGAGCCGTGGAGGAGCCAGTGTTGACATGTATGCCCCAAATATTTCTCAGATGCATGTAATTGATCACAGCAGAGGGCAACCAGCTGACAGGGAATCAAGGTAAGAATTACTCAAATATATGATCGATTAATGATGTGCCATCAAGTTGTTGATGACTTTTAGTGACCACATAGTTAAGATTTTCTCCATGATGATCTATCCCTAACCTAGTTCTTCAGTTCCTTTAATGGCGCCCCCCATCACCAGTTTAACAATCTATCAACCTTGCTGCTGGTTGTCCTCATCTCTTATCTTCCATCTTGCCCAGCACTGGAGACTTCTCCAGAGAGCTGGGTCTTCTAATGTATCTGAAGTAGGTTAATTTGAACTTGATCATTTGTGCCTTGAGTGAGAACACTGTGTTCTTTTTTAAAACTCTATTGATAACTAGTACTCTAAAATTGGATGCCCCAAAAACATTTATATTGATATTCTCCTAAGAAACGTCTTAACAGAATCAGCAAGGATCGCTCGTGGGAAAATTACCGACTTGGCTAGACTTACTGCAAGAGACTATGATGCGGTAGTATTTCCTGGAGGCTTTGGAGCTGCTAAAAATCTGTGAGTATTGAATTCTGTAAGTTGCCACAATACGTTACTACTACTTTGCTAATCAGATGTGACTAAATGACATAGCAGGAAGTGTAAACTGTGACTGCGACCCTGAACTGAAATTAGTAAAACATACTTCTAAATATCCTTTCTCAAATCATGAAAAATAGAATTAAAAGTTGCTCTTCTTTCTATATGTCTTGGAGTGAGAATATACTGTGGTTACTTCAGGAAAGATTGCAATATTAACTGCAGTAATTAATGCAATATAAGTTCTTGTAATTAATGTGTCAAACAATTTGAAAATCTATATTTCAAATTTGTTGACAACTTTCAACCTCTTAAAATGTGCCATAGTTGACTTATTGCATTGCATGAAAGGAAAATGTTTATTTTTCAGGATGGCTTCCATATTGAGGCCAAAGTTAGTTTCTCATATAAGAAAGAACCAATTGTCTGTTTAATTTGTGTTTTGTGCTTATTTCTTATTTATTCAATTACCTATTAAGTATTTTAGAATTTAATTTTTTCCTTTGCATGGAAGTATTACAATCTTTACTGAAATCTTGAGTGGTGGTCTGGGTGTGACATATGAAAAATGCTTTTTAAGACAAAGCTTGGGAAATATTAGTGTGGACTAGGACTGGGCATGCATTTAAAATTACTTAGAAGAGCAGTCTGAAATATCTGGAAGCATAACCGTAGCATATCTTCAGAGGAGCCTCTTTTTGGGGTTTCTGTGTAAGCCTGAAAAAACCACAACCAGTGCAATTCATTAAAACAGCTCTATGACTGTTATACTTGCTTGGAAGCACCGCTTTTAAAGCATACATAACTCTGTTATTCAGTTTAAGCTAGCTGTAAGATAAGACCAGAATAATCCCTTACTCTTGATTCATTCACATCGCCATTTATTTAGTTGCTCTCTCTTTTCTCCCCTGAGTTTCTCTTCCAACATCCCTTTGCCAACATATATGTCGATAAGACATTGGCAGTTGTGTCATTTCTTTCCTGGAACATTCAGGGAAACACTTTCTTCCCAATTGGTTACAAATCCTGTCCCTGGCAAGGCAATTAGAGAAAAAAAAATATCTGTTGGTTCTTATGGAAGCTTGTTTAAAGTCTCAGAGATAGCAGAACAAAGGAAAGAATCCCACAGTTCCACTTTTTAAGATAAAAGCAAGAAATAATTAATGTTCCCTTTCCTGAATTCTTGGAAATAGGAGAAGTAGAAAGTCTGACTTGGCTATTCCTGACATTTTGCTGGAAAAAGCATTTCCACATTAAAGGAACAGTATTTGCATTTATGAATGACAAAAATATGGTTATTTCAAGCATTCATATCTTGTAGGTTACTGAATGTGGATGTGTATCTATGGGTTTCTTTTGTTGTGGCAGATCTACCTTTTCTGTGGATGGGAAAGATTGTAAAGTTAACAAAGACGTTGAGCGTGTGCTGAAAGACTTCCACAAATCAGGGAAGCCCATTGGGTATGTTATCTATTTAAATACTCTTTTCCAAAGAGCCCTTCATAGCTGTCAGTTCGGTCAGAGACTTACTTCTGGTGATTCTCTCATGTAAAATGAATTTACAAGCCTAGAACTGCAAAACCAGATTGGTTAGGCACTTGGCAAGTCACAGTTGATAGTTGGGGGCTGCCGTGAGCTTGGGGGAGGGTGTAGTCATCTAATTAAGCTAGTTTAAGCTATTCATTAAAATGCATTAAAGTTCTTTACTGTCAATTTTCAAGGTTTCTGAATAGTACTTTAGAAGGGCAACAGATATGTCAGAACCAAAGGTATTCAGAAAAAGCACCTGTCTATTGCTTTTTAAAGTAGGCGTGTCTTTTCCTGAGGTTGCATGGCTGCCCTCTCCAGTGCAAACATAATCCCGGTTAGGTATAATACAGCAAACACTTCTATGAAGAACTTATGAGGCTTTCCTTTAGCCTGAGATGCAGTTCTTTTTCTTTTTGAAACCTTTTTAGTTACGATATAAAAAAGGGGATGAGGAAGCAAACTGCAAAGTATCAAATAAAATAAAAGCAAAAAGCAAAATACATGTGCAGTCTCCTCTCTCAGTTTTTGATTGTCTATATTTTTAAAAACCACAAAAACTAATGGTTTATATAAATATAAATGAAGTATTTAAATGCCATCTTGAACCAGTAGAACAAATTTTCCTAAAAATAATGTTACGGAATATGGTCAGATAAAAAAAATAAAATTTGTAGTACAGCAGTCTACCCAAAGACCTAATGGTTGAGATATTAAAAAATAGTCAAACAAAAATGTAGATGGTTGAAAAAAAATATCGAGTTGAACCCCAAAATCGCCATGTGTCTACCAAATTTAATTCCACTAGGTAGGCTTGGACGACACTCCAGTTGTATGATTGAAATGTATTTAAAGTGCTACAGTCCAAACAAAACATTCAAAATTTGATTAAAATCAGCCATAATTATAAGATCTGACCACCTAATTTGAGCAAAATATCTCTGTGTGTGCGTTCTCTCTGCTGTATGCTTAACTAGAGCACAATAATGAAAGCTATCTCTAAGTGTCTAATCACTAAACTATTCTATAATATCAGATATTTCTTTTTTCCATTATTAATCTTGACTGTACATAAAATCTTTTTATGCTGAACTCTGCATGTAAATTATGCATTGGTTGTCTTCTAGGTTGTGCTGTATTGCCCCTGTCTTGGCTGCAAAGGTTCTACCTGGCACTGAAGTTACTGTAGGCCAAGAACAAGAACAAGGTGGGAAGTGGCCTCATGCTAGCACTGTTGGAGCCATTAAAGCCATGGGAGGAAAACACTGCGTTAAAGATGTAACAATATCCTTTTCATGTTCAGTTTGACCTACCTCGAGGCAGAATTATAGAGTCAGGATCATAGGCTGGGGGACCTATGAAGGGACCTTGGAAGTCTATTAGTCCAACTCCCTGCCCAAGACAGGAGTTCGTATACCATCCTGGACAAATAATCTTTTCTTGAAAACCTCTAGCAATAAGAGTACTCACAACTCTGGGAGGCAAGCTGTTCCATTGATTAATTGTTCTCACTGTCAAGAAATTTCTTCTTAGTTCCAGGCTGGATTTCCCTCTGATGAGTTTCCACCCATTGCTTCTTACACTGCTCTCAGGTGCTAATGGAAATTAAATCGACCCTCTCTTTCCCTGTGACAGCCCTTCGAGTATTGGAAACATTTTTGTCATTTTACCCCTAAGCCTTCTCTTTGTTAGGCTAAACATATCTAGGTCCCTTAGCTTTTCATCATACAATTTAGTCTCCAGACTCCTTATCATCTTTGCTGCTCTTCTCTGTACTGTTTTTAGGGCCTTAGCATTTTTTGGTATCATGGTGATGAGAACTGGATGCAGTATTCCAAGTGCGGTCTCACTAGTGCAATGTAGATCAGTATTATCACTTCCGATGATTGAGGCAACATAGGACTGCATTGGCTTTTTTGGCAGCTGCAGCACACTGCTGGCTCATCCTTTAAGTGGTCACCAGAATACCCAGATCCCTCTCATTAGCACTACTGTGGAGCCATGCGCTGCCTATTATGTGTGCATTTAATTCTTCCTGCCTAAATATAGGAACTAAATATAGATTTGCCCAATGCGCAAATCTGTCAAGATCCTTCTGAATCTTGAGTTTACCTTCTAAAGTGCTAGCAATCCCTCCCAGCTTAGTGTTATCTGCGAATTTGATAAGCACCCTTCAGTCCTCTTATTTATGAAGATGTTGAAAAGCACCAAGACAGAACCTTGAGGTACCACACTGTATGCTTCCCTCCATGTAGATGTAATTCATTTGACGATCACATCTGATTATCTGTTCCAGGATTTTCCTGGATACTGATGTCAAGCTGATTGGTCTGTAGTTTCTTGGATCCACTTTTTTCTCCTTTTTGAGGATTGGAACCATATCAGCTCTTTTTTGGTCCTCTGGCTATTTCCCTGTGTTCCAGGAGCTCTAAAAGATTTCATTCAGTGGTTCTGAGTTCACATCTGCCAGCTCCTTCAATACCCTGCAATGTAAACCATTTGATCCCAGACATTTGAACTCTTCCAAAGTGGATATTCCTTGCCTATTAATTTGTCTCCCATGGTGCTGCTTTTGAAAGATTGGACTATTTTTTTCTTTTTGTGTGAAGACAGATGCAAAGAAGGAATTAAGCAATTCTTTTTTCCCTTCTGTTCATCACCTTTTTGCAATCTTCTCCCATTAGTGGATTGATCATTTCCTTGATTTTCTTCCTGTTGCTTACATATTGAAAGAAACTTTGTTTATTGTTATTTTGGCATTGATGCAAATCTTAATTCATTCTGAGCCTTAGCTTTACTGACACTATCCTTGCAGATTTTGGGCTATTTGCTGGTATTCTGTTCTAGTTATATGTCACTCTTTCCATTTTTTATACTTGTCCTTTTTGACGCTCAGTTTGTCAGAGAGCTTTTTGTGCAACCGTGCTGGTTTCATCTGGAGTCTTTTGTTTTTCTTTCTTTATGATATTGTTTTTGTTTGGGCCTTTATTATCTTGTTTTTCGGAGTTTCCCAAGCATTCTGAACTTTTTTCCCCTCTGTGATTTCTGTTCATGGAATCCTTCATATTCTGTCTATTAGCTTTGTTGAAGTCAACTCTCTCAAGGTCTAAAACATTAGTCTGACTTTGTTCAGTTACCTGTGCCTGCATTATGATGAATTCTAGTATGACATAGTCACTCAACTTTCATTCCCTCAATCATTTCATCCCTATTAGTAAGAATTAAGTCCAGTATAGTTGACCCTCTAGTTCCCTCTTCCACCTTTTGGATGACAAAGTTGTCAGCTAGGCATATCCAGAAGCTGTTTGAGCTCCCACTCGCTGCAGAGTTTGCTTCCAATTTATGTTGTAGTAGTTAAAGTCCCTCAGTTCTACAGTGGTGTGTTTCCTGTTCTCTCAGCTAACTAGTTAGCATTTAATTGAGGAGTCTCTTAATTCTGCTACAATTCCAATCTTGCATACATGTTCTATGGAAGAAAATCCATAGAAGTCATCAATTCACTGAAGTGTTTTCTAACTGTAATTACAGAAGTGAAGAACTTTATTGGATTGTCCAGTAAATTCCTTATAATGGTATGAGTTACATTGCTAAAACTTTTCCTGGCTTTCTAAATTGCCAGAACCAGGAAGCCATCATTCAGTATGAGAAGTTCTGCCATTATTAGTACTTAGCTAGCAATATGGTGGAAGGGGCATTTCTCCTTCTCTTACTGGCTGCCTTTTTAAGGGAGAAAGCTTAGATCACATCAAGGAGGAGTGATCTACCTTTTCCCATCGTTTGGCACAAAATACCAGACTTTAGATTTTTTGCATCCAGTGTCTCGCTTTTGCTTAGGCCATACTATATATTGTTTTCTCCTTTTCTGTTCTCCTGATATTGAAGCTTCACTATTTGCAAAACAAGGATCCTGGACATTTTTACATAGGCAAGGCAGAGAAACAATGCTAGATTTTCCCTTTTGAGAGTAGAGCTCCCTCTCTAAACTTGAAGGAAAAAATGCTATTAATCTTGTAACCCCCTCCCTGACTTGTCCCCAAAGTGCAAGGAGAATAAGAGTGCACCTAAATTAGAGATGTAATATATAATTGGAAAAAAAACAGTATGGGAAATTATTTAAATTTTCTCAAGGATTAATATTAGGAATGAAGAGTTTGTTTTTAAATTGACATAGCTTCTATTTATTATCTTTTTAAGAGATAGTAAAACAGACTGTAAATTTCCTCTTTTTCTTCCCCTTCCCACTTGCTTCTATCAGAGTTGTCCTTGTGTGAAGAATGCAGATAATCTGAATTGGAAAGACAGGGTAATTAGCTTTATTTGGACACAGTAATTTAGCTCTAATTTTTTGCAGTCTCCCTTCTTGTTCAATATTATTGCCACAAAAGGAGACTGAAGACTTTTGGTTTCATCCTAGAGTAACATTCAATTGTGGTTATATCATATATTCCCCAATTCCCTTTTTTTCCCTTCAGCCTAGCCATGAGGAGCATGAAAGTAGAAGTGTGCAACTTGAATTTGGCTTATTTCAGTAAACCATAGTAAAGGTTATTGACCACTGTCTGAGTTCAGACATGACATTAACCTGCAGTTATCTGAAAATGAAATCCAGTTTTCTTATCAAACAGAAGGTATAACCACTTAAGTCATTTAATGCTCAAACATTTTGTTTCTCTGAAATGTTTTGATTTTGGAAGGGTTCTCTGGTTTTTTTTATCTTTCCTCCTTGGTTATTTTGACAGTGTGGCAAAGTGAACTTCCAAATAATAATATAGTCTGCTCAGTCCAAATTATGCCCTGAATTTGGGTGGGAAAATCCTAAATTCTAAAATATTCATTTTAAAAGTTGTATTTAACATAGTTAGATTTCAATCAACACATCCTTCACTGAGAACCCATTTCAGATGTAAAATAATCCAGAAAGTGTTGAGAATATTTTATTTTCGTATTACTGTTCTTGCAGAGGTTAATGGCATTAGTTTAACCCTAGATAATGTCAGATGATGTGCTGGAGCCTAACTCTAATTTGCAGCCTAGCTACCAGGCTCTTTAACTAGATACTGGAGCAACAAAGGGTTGAGACCGTACTGTGCTTTAAATAGTTGTAAAATGCACAGCTGGTTTTTAAATAAATGTTTAAAACTTAGATGTTTAGCTGTGATTACATTGAACTAAACAAATCCACCTCTCCAATATTAGTACTATATATAGGCTGCAAAAACCATACTGCTACTAGACAGCAACTTTACTGCCGTCTACTAATTATCTAGTTTTTTGCAACCCAAATGTGGAAAACCTGTACCTGAAGTCGAGCTTGATGTTTGGTGACCATATACAGATCTCATAAGAGATACTGTGAGAATAGTTTACCACTACTTTCTTTCAGAATATTTATTGTCTTCCCAATCTAGATTGCATCTCTGGTATTTCCATTCAAATGTTGACTACCTTCAACCCTGCCCAGTTTTTGAACCAAGATAAATTTGGCCAAATGTTGTCATCTATAGGAAGATATTTTTTGTCAATAAGGGAAAATTAAATTACAATGTTATTCAGTCATGTTAATTTCTTTAACTGCCCTTCACGAAGCGCATGTGGACAATACCAACAAGATAGTTACTACACCAGCATTTATGTGTGAAACTGAATTACATCACATTTTTGATGGTATTGGAGCCATGATAAAAAATTTGTTAAGGCTGATAGGCAAATGAAATGGATTGTTTAATAATAACAGCAGTAGCTCTTAGGCATATTGCAGCTTTGATGACAAAGTTGGCACAGAATGTACTTTTAGACGTACTTTACAGGATTGTAAATTTCTGAGCTGGAGCATCCTACACTTATTGAATCGGGATACCTTTAAGTCAAACTCTTCTCCATATAGTGCATTGTCACTGACAATTGTTTTATATTCTGAACATCACCCATTGTTAAACAAATTGTAAGTAATGACTCCTTAAGTATTTAAAGTATTACCAACTGCTACCAGAATGTTTCCAATGTTTATATCATGAATTTGCAAATACGATTCAGCATGTTAAAGTTGAAAGACTAAAGATTCAAATTGGATTTGAATCACTAGTATGACATAAACTCTAGAGAACCTAATCTGAGAATCAAGAACAGCAGAATAAAATTTCACTCATTTTTCTAATTTAAATCTAATTATTAGACCTATGAATATCTGGTTGCTTAACATTCCATAAGCACTGGTATATTACAAATTCCCAAAGAATTAGACACCCCATAGATAGTCACTTGAAGAAATGAGGTTTTGGTTCAAAAGACAGTCCTAATTATAGGGAATGTTTTATAAATAAATTGTAATTCCTCTTGCATAATCCATACGAATGTTTAGTATTCTGATTTACTAAGAGAATTGAGGCAAGATACTGTTCAGATCAATGAAGAGAAATTAACTTTCCTCTATTAGATATACCATATGTTAAATAAAATGAAGTTAAAATCAATTGTTTCCATTTTTATTAATAAGCAGAATATTTCTTTGGTCTATTTTTGTCTGCCTAATCCAAGAGAATTCATGTGATACTTTTAGATAAATCCATTTTGTGTGTGTGTGTGTGTGTGTGTGTGTGCACGCGCACATGCCTGCCTACATGTGCAGGCTTTCAAATCAGCGTTGACTCCTGGTGACTAGGTAAGTCCAGGCAATTTTTTTGGCAATATTCCAGAAGTGGTTTGCCATTGCCTTTTTTCTAGCGCTGAGACTGGCCAAAAGTCACCCAGCTGTCTTTGTGGCTAGGCAGGATTAGATCTCAGCAAAAAGGGAAGGTTTTTGACATCTGATTATAAGGTTGATCCACTTGACCTATTTTGTCCCATTGTGATGGCTAAAACACATCATCATCATCCTTTGTCTTTTCCTAGCCTACAAAAGCAGCATCTCTCTCTTTTTCCTATTACATCTCAAAATTGGACCTTGACTCCAATTGGAATGCAGTGTCGGCTGACAATGAGTCAGTCGAGATGACAGGGACTCGTCTTGATCCTGTTGTGTGGGAGGAGTTTGACCTGGTAGCACCAGATGAAGTGGACAAGGCCATGGGAGCTGTGAGTTCCGCCACCTGTTTATTGGACCCATGCCCCTCCTGGCTGGTTTCGGCCAGCAGGGAGGTGACACAGGGCTGGGTTCAGGAGATTGTCAACGCTTCTTTGAGGGAGGGGTCCTTTCCGGCTCCCTGCAAGGAGGCAATTGTGCGCCCCCTCCTCAAGACTTTCCTGGATGCAGCTGTGTTAAACAACTATCATCCTGTCTCCAATCTTCCCTTTATAGGTAAGGTTGTTGAGAAGGTGGTGTCACTGCAGCTCCAACGGTCCTTGGATGAGGCCAATTATCTGGGCCCTCAGCAGTCAGGATTCAGGCTCGGCTCCTCCATGGAAACTGCTTTGGTCATGCTGACGGATGATCTGTGGCGGGCCCGGGATAGGGGACATTCCACTATCCTGGTGCTACTTGACCTCTCAGCGGCTTTCGATACCATTGACCATGGTATCCTGCGCCGGCTGGAAGGGTTGGGAGCTGGGGGCACTGTTTTGCAGTGGTTCACCTCCTACCTCACTGGTCGGTCGCAGTCGGTGTTGGCAGGCGGTCAGAGGTCGACCCCTAGGTTCCTCCCTTGTGGGGTCCCTCAGGGATCGGTCCTCTCCCCTCTGCTGTTTAATATTTACATGAAACCGCTGGGTGAGATCATCCGACGACATGGGGTGAGATATCATCAGTATGCTGATGATACCCAGCTTTACATCTCCACCCCGTGTCACTTCAGTGAAGCAGCGGAAGTGATGTGCCGATGTCTGGAGGCTGTTAGGGTTTGAATGGGTGCTAACAAGCTCAAACTCAACCCTGACAAGACGGAGTGGCTGTTGGTTTTGCCTCCCAAAGACAATTCAATCTGTCCGTCCATCATCCTGGGGGGGGGAGTTTTTGACCCCCTCAGAGGAGGTCCGCAACTTGGGTGTCCTCCTCGATCCACAGCTAAATCTGGAACATCATCTTTCGGCTGTGGCGAGGAGGACATTTGCCCAGGTTCACCTGGTGCACCAGCTGCGGCCCTATTTGGACCGGGAGTCTCTTCTCACAGTCACTCATGCCCTTATCACCTCGAAGCTGCAATGCTCTCTACATGGGGCTACCTTTGAAAAACGTTCGGAGACTTCAGGTAATGCAGAATGTAGCCGCGCGAGCAGTATTAGGCCTACCCAGAAATGCCCACATTTCAACATCACTCGACGAGCTGCATTGGCTGCCAATTGGTCTCCGAACGCAATTCAGTGTTGGTTATGACCTATAAAGCCCTACATGGCATCGGACCAGGTTACTTACGGGACCGTCTGCTGCCGCATGAAACCCAGCGACCAGTTAGGGCCCACAGGGTCGGCCTTCTCCAGGTCCCGTCAGCCAGTGTCACCTGGCGGGGCCTAGGGGAAGAGCCTTCTCTGTTGCGGCCCCGGCCCTCTGGAATCAACTCCCCCCAGAGGTTCATATTGCCCCCACCCTCTCTGCCTTTCGCAAATTGTTGAAGACACATCTCTGCCGACAGGCCTGGGGCAGTTAACACCTTGCCCCAGCCAGTGTATGTTTGTTGTAAGTTTGTTTTCGGATGATTGGTTTTTAATCTAGGGGTTTTATAAATGTATTTAATGTCAGATTTCTATATGTTATTATCTATGTTGTAAGCCGCCCTGAGTTTTTGGAATAGGGCGGCATAGAAATCGAATTAAATAAATAAATAAATAAAATTAGGATTTTATAACATGTGCTAACTCACTTGCTACACTTCATTTCATTGTGGGCAACACATCCAGTTGGTTACTATGCACTGTGGAGGATGCCTGTTCAGTCACTGGTCTCCATGGCCAATTTTTAAACAAGTTTGGTAGAAGAGTGAAAGGTTTGGTGGAAGAGTAGATACTTCCAAAGCTGTATGAAATTTGCATAACTTTTTTGTTAAATGCATTCATTTTCCTATAAGATGGTACATCCTTTCTCAACCTTCTCAAAAAGAAGAGAGATTGATTTTCTATTGTGGTTTATATTTTGCCACAATAATGATTTCCTTTTTATCCCTGAATTCCCCTTTCTTCCCCCTTAGTTTCTTTCTCATGATCACATTGTGATTATTTCACTGTGGGTAGGAAAGCATACCACTTCTGTAATTGTGTGAGTTTCCCTGATAGACATAGATGGGTTTTGCAAATTATTTTCAAGAGTAAGATGTTTGCGGCAATTCCATAAAGAGAGTCACACAGACACCAAGAACATTTTTGCATAATTAAAACTCCTGCGAGTTTCAAACAATACAGAGCGATTTGGAATCCTTTGTTAAATAACATTTACATTTCAAAAAGCCTTATAATTTAATTTGTAGAGCAAACAAATTGATTACATTCAGATAATTTAATATTAAAGTCAACTGTTGATTATACTAAGTAATAGGATTTTGACATGTTGGTTTGTGTACCTGGTACTATCTCTTTCACAATTACAATCTTATAAGAACACTTATAGTAATCACAGATATATTCTTTTATCTCAATACAATCTCAATAGCTTATTTTGAAGTCCTTACAGCCTTGACACTTGAGCCAATTTTCTTCTCAGAATTCCTAGTGCAAAATGCTGGGTAACATTTTGGTAAAATCCTTGAAGTCAAGCTCAACGCCTGATGACTTCAGGGGCATGCTCAGTAGCAACTGGAAGTGGTTTGCCACTGCTTTCTTTCAAGACTTTCCTCAATTTAATCAGCCTAGCTTACAGCTCTGTAACTGCCTGGTGATCTCCCATCCAAGTAGTAACCAAGGTTCATACCTTTTGAATTCAGAAAAAGCCAAGTGTGCCACATACTGACACACTAATGATATAATATTGTCCTAAAGCCAGAGTCGGAATGCCTTCAGTTTTCACTCTAGTGAAGAAGTTCTTTAGTTCCCAAAATCTGGAAATTAAGAACGCTGAATAATTTCTGGCCGTTCTTGACGACAGCTCTCAGCTGTATGGAACGCCTATTTCAGGACAGCGTTGTGTTTGAGAAAGCAGCAAGGCATCATCTTTGTACAAAATAACAAAATGTATCTATTTCCCATGTCTATGGAGATTCTCAGTCATCCAGGTCACAGCTGCCTCAAAGGTACTTTTTCAAAAGGCAACTGGACTTTGTTTTTCCTTGAAGAGGTTTCGCTTCTCATCCAAGAAGCTGCTTTAGCTGTGAAAGGTGAACCGACTTCGAAGAAAAACAAAGTCCAGTTGCCTTTTGAAAAAGCACGTTTGGGATATCTATTTCCCGGTTTTGGCAAAGTAATACTTTATCAATTGAGGAAGAGTTCTGTTTCTCCCATAGTTTGGATCTGAAGATGAGACCAAAAGCATATCTAAGATCAATAAATGCTGCGCAGAGTGATGAGCATGCTCTTGGAGTAGTATTTCTCAATTAGATGTTGGAAGGTTAAAGTGTGGCCAATAATTGAGTGGCCCTCTCTGAAACCTACGTATTTATCAGCCAAAATACTCTGTTATAACTCAGCCCAGGAGCGTGTTACATAGGTAATTAGCATATAGTTTACTGATCACATTGAGAAGGCTAATGAAATGGTGATTGGCAGCTAAATCTCTGCCTCCTTTATTGTAGATCACCAAAATTAGGTCTCAAACATCAGGAACTCTAGCACAATTATTAGTGTAAGTGAATAAGAAATTCAGAATGGGCATCCACCAATTTAAGTTGTTTCAAATAGCCTCTGAAATAAAATCGTATCTTGGAGCGTGGTTTCAATTGTGCAATCACTTTTGTAGTTTTAGAGCCTGAAGAGGGGAGGAAGAGGAGGCTAGGAGGGGAACAGATGAACTTCATGGCCTAATTCCCTATTTGGTGGCATAATTCTTCCTGTGTATACAACAACGAAATGATCTTCCCAAACTGAAGTGGGATTGAAAGATGAAATTTGTGTATTAGTGGATGCAGATTGAAGAGTTACACATTTCCAGAATAGAACTGAATTCTTAGAATGAGTGGCAGAAATTAGTTGATTCCAAGACTGTATCGGAGCTTGCCTCTTCTTCGCCTGCAATAACTGTTTATATTTCCTCTTGAAGAGGAGCAGGTCCTGGGTTGAGTAGGAGAAAGGTTCCTTTTTTAATATTCCTTTAAAGCAAGAAATTAGTTGTTTCTTCGCTGTGTGGCCAACATTATCAAGCCAAGGTTGGTTAAAAAAAATGCTGATTTCTGTTATCATTAGTTGGACTAGTAGAGAGAATTGGCTGAAGAAGCTGAACTAGATGAATATAAAATGGCGAAGTTTGATGGGGGACCTATCATCTAGAATAGGGGTCCCCAATCTGTGGACTACCGGGCTGTTTGAGTGGTGGGCAGGTGCGCCCATGAGCAGCCCATCACGCAAATGGTGTGTGCTGGTGCTTGCAGACCCCTTGCACTCGCAGCATGCACCGCACTCACAGCCCTGTCATGCAAGTGGTGTGCACCAGTGCTTGCAAGCCCCTCAGGCAAATGGCGTGTGCCAGTACTCGCAGCCCCCTCATGCAAGCTGCATGGCTGGCGGTCGCAGTCCCCCTCGAACAAAACTATCCCTCTTCTCCCCTCTCCCCCTGCACCAGGCCGCCAACCTGGAAAGGTTGGGGAACACTGATCTAGGACAGTTCTACGTAGTTGAAGTGCCTCATTAAGAGCATTTGGGTTACTTTGTCCTTCATCTGACTTGTCCATGATGTTTGTATTTGTTCTGGGAAATCTTCAGATGTAATATGGTGTATATCCAAAACGGAGACCCCAAAATCAGCATGTTGGGACAGTGATCACTCTTGGGATGATCCAATATGGAATTGGAGAATTGACAGATTTCTTGATATGGCAATGTAGTCAATCAGATAAAGCTTTGTGCCAACTCAATGAGAGAACTCTGCCAGATAATCTGTAACAGTGTTGACATTCATAATTTACAAATCCAACTTGTAAAATGTTTGCAGTGCTTGTAAGCCCCTGAAATCTCCAATATGGTCTTTAGACTTTCTAATTAGAGCGGCATTTGATGACCATAAGAAAGCTATCAAAGTTTGAACCTTATGCTGCCAAGATTGAAATTGCCCACTGTTGAGTCAGAACAGTAAAGGATTACAAACATCACAAAATGCAGAGATCCAAAAACCTTACATGTCAAAAACCGTATTCAGGAGGTTGCCTTTATCTCCAACCCATTGCAGACGAGCTGAAGGTTGGCTTCAGTTGATTTTCAGCTGAATTTCATTAGAACTTTGTTACTTGCAGGGAATGTTCAGTTTTCAGTTTCATGTCCAATATTTGAGGGAATTTGTCAAGGTTGTGCTGCAGTGTCATCTGATTTCTTCCCAAGGAACCTATGGCCCCTGGAAATTTACCACTTCCACGGGAGCTTCAAAAATAAAATAAAATACTCACATTACAGTATATAGGAAAAAAGAGAACTGCTTAAATCTGATATTCACTTAGTGGCGCATGTAACCTTTTCCGCCCCAAAAATGACACACCAGCATCAATCAACATATTAAATTGTCTTTCATCCATCCCATGATCTTAGTACAAAGTCTTCTGTGGAAAGAAGTTAAAGCAATTCACCCGCCTGAAGATTGCTGCAAAGGGAAGACACTAATGTTTCTTTATTCAATTCCTATAGCCTCCCAACTCAACTAAGTGACTCTGGGTGGCTTACACTTTTAAAGGTTCCTAAATATCAACACAGAACGTTGGATGCTCTGGTTATGGAGTGAAAAGTCTTCACAATCATTGGCCTTTTCAGAAAGACAACTTTTCCAAAAACCACCACCAGCAACAACAACTAGAGATTGGCAGAGAATTGGGGATATATATGGTGGGCCATATTGAAGCTCCTGAAAAGTATGAAGCTTTTGCATATTTATTTTTTAATTGGATCAAAACATACTTCTACTTTTAAAGACCCCAGCTTGCTTTTCTATAGCTATCATGCTGACTATAATTGCCAGGACCCACCAGTTTAGCTAACTTTTGTCTGATGCTTCTTGTGTCCAGTATGATATGATGTGGATAGTATTAAATACAAGAATATTAGAAGAGGGTGTTGAAATGGATTGTGTCTAATAGATGCAAGAAAGTGATATAACCGCTTGACAATGGAGGTAGTAGAATTGTAGAAGAAAAGAAGGAAGAAAGAACTGCAAATGTGAAAAACCATAAGATTTGCCATAGCAAATCCAAAGTGGTGCTGCCATTTCACAGTGGGCAGGAAAAAAAAGTTGAAGTACAGGGTCAAGGAGGGAAAGTGATCAGTTGAGCCAGCCTGGAAGTGGCGATGGGGGCTGCACTTTGGAATATGGAAATGATCTGACCAAGTAATGTTATCAGCTGAGAATGGACATTGAAACCATGAGCTTCAATGAGAGGAAGTGATTGGAATATGCTGGAGTGTTGATGTTACTCAGAAGTAGAGGGAAATGAGGAAGAGCTGGTGGGCGATATAACCCACAAGGGAGAAGCAGGGAGTGGTAGGTGGATCTCCCACCAGAATAACAGAACAGAAGCAGGGGAGTTAACCACAGTCCCAGGGTAAACCTAGGGCAAGAACATTGGGAAATCCAATACTGTAGCTGGGGGTGATTTATTTCTTGTTGTCTTAATAGCTATAGAGGAAAAGACAATGGGCCAGTAAATTGATGTAGATTCCTATCGGGGAAACCCTCCTTATAGGTTGGATTGCTGGCAGCCACAGCTTCAGGCTGTTGCTGGCTAAATGAAAGCTTATATAAACAAGAAACCCTCTAGACATGACACAAAGGCAGTGAGACATCAGGGCTGAGAAGATATGAACAGTTGTGCCATTGCTATGGAGTCTATGGATATGGATATGCTGTGGACATAGAGTCCAGTGTGGTCTAGATTTTAGGGCCTCCCTGGCTGTCCCAGGTTATTTCAACCCCACTCGTGCTGACACTTAGCACTTCCTTAAGGCAAATGGTATATGGTTTTAAACTGGAGAACATTATTATGAATCCTTTGCTTGGTCAGATCACTTCCCTGTCAGTAGGTATTCATCCTGCAATCACTCTTATGTCCTTCCTACCAACCACACAGGAAATACACTTGGACTAGTTCAGATAAATCTAGCACTTTACTTTTTACTTCCTGATGTAATATTTTTTTAAAAAAGTTCTCCTTGTATCCAATCTGCACAGAACATTGAGATGAAACTGGGACTGAGGTAAACTTTCCATTGATGAGTTAGATTCTGAAATTGCTCCCTACACTGAACATTTAAGATCTGAAGTAAAGCATACGTTACATATGATCTTTTTAGCTCTCTGATCAGTGGTATCCATAGACCTTGTTTTCAATAGTCTGAATAAAGTAGTATTGTGACGGCATGTTGCAAACGTTGCCCCTTCAACAAACTGTGTGTGATGTCAAGACACATGTTGAAAAGGAACAGGGCCTGTAAACTCATTGCCAAGTAATTACTTTTATCAGTCTTGCCTCCTCCCTTCCTATGGGGTACTGCTTCTGACTTAATCATTTCCTAAATTTCAGTCTGCTATCTGCATGGACATCTAAACAGGCAACCATCTTCACTTTTGCAAATCCTCTCATGCAAATTGAAAAACAAATGGAAAGCTGCATAATTGGCTATGACTACTGACCCTAAACATAATTTTGTAAAAATGTAAGTATGCGTACTTACCAGTATAAGTTGTTTGAAGAGAACGTTTATATATTTTCCAGCTTATGCATGCAATAAAAATTATAATTATGAAAACAGCAACAGGAATGCTGAAGGCTGCAGCTCTTTCATGATGTTTGTTATTAATTATAGGGCTGTTTGTTGAATTCTTGAAATCAACTGAATAAGAACAATAATAAGGAATATTAGGAAGAAAAAAAAACCTTTGAACATTATTGGTTTACACTAGACAACTTTTAAAAGTAGCAACATTAAATTAAGAATCATTCAAACGTTTTCTATCCATATCTAAACCCCAGCAGAATTCTTGCTTCCCCAACATGGGATCAGATCAGAAACTGTTTTGGAAAATTCCAAATAGCAAATTTTAAAATAATTCACCAAATAACAGGCTAATAAATCCCAAGTATCCAACATTGCTAACAGTATTTCCTTTGATGCCTGCTGAGCATATCATTATGAAATAATGAACTTTATATTTTTTTTAAAGGGGCATTACCCCATTGCAAAGGAAAGCACCAGTCCTCTAAGTCTCACATAACCTCAGGGACATTTTTTAACATAAAAGTGATGGTAGCTACAGCCTTGTGTGTCCATTTGCTTATCATCTTTAGCATTCAGAGGAAAAGGCAAGGAGTAACTTCACCAATTTACCTTCTAGTACCTTTTTTGTGTGTTTGTGACTGGCCATGCAGTTCATGGCAGTTATTTTCTGAAAGTACTCATGACAGGTTCTTAAATCCCAATTTTTTTCTTAGCCCAGTAAATTTGGGAATCCCACCCTACATCTTGTAAAGCACCTCTTCAAAGCCAGTATATAAATACCTGAACCATATGATGCAAGTACACTGTTATTAGGAAGATAGCAATTATTAAGAACCTCACCTGCCTACTTATTCTATTTTGCTTAAAGCTGATGATGGCACTTAATAACTGATTGTTCCTTTCCCACATCACCTGTTATCTCTCCAATCCTAACCTTTTACTGACATTTCTATGTCAGAGCATTGGAAAATAGATGGAGGTGTTACTGCTGCTGCTGCTGGTTGGGCACAATATATCCAGAAACCAACTTTCCCCAAGTAAAAGAGAAAAGAGAAACTGAAATGCTTGAAATACTGAAAAATCAGATGGCAGTAGAAAAAGTGATAACGATATGACGGGAAAAGGAGGGATAAAAGAATCCAGATGCTTCCAGATGGAGAAGTCCTGGTTCTACCATTTGAAAGAATCAAGTCTTGTTGAGAAAACATAATAGTTAGAGAGAGGGGACAGTATCCTTGGGATGCTTCATGTAATTCTGCATATCAGGTGAGGTACATGGATTACTTGAAAAAAATCTCAACCTGGAAATCCCCTATATTGCAAGAGGATCACAAGGACAAGACAGGCAGTGTCCTACCTTTAGGAAGGAAACAAGCAAGGAAGCTTTGGAGACTTGTGTTGGGGAGAGAAATGGAAGTATAGAATTGACTGTCATAGCCACGAGGACAGCTCCTATAACAGTGATGGGGAACCTTTTAGAGACCGAGTGCCCAAACTGCAACCCAAAACCCACTTATGCATTGTTGAGTGCCGGGTGGGTGTGGCCCATTGGCTGGGTGTGGCCAATTGGGTGGGCATGGCTGCTGTGGTAATGGCAGACTGGGTGGGACTAAAAAGTTCAGTCAATCAATTCCAACTTTGCAAGACCCTTTTTTTTCCCCACGAGAAGTTGAAATTGACCGATTGAACCTTTTTTTTTTTTTTTTGCACATGGCAGCGGAGGCCTAAAGTGAAAAGATTTTATAAAACCCAGCTGAAGGCCTAGGACTGGAGCAATGGCGCACGTGCCCACAGAGAGGGCTCTGAGTGCCGCCTCTGGCACCCGTGCCATAGGTTCGCCACCACTGTCCTATAACTTAGATAATGCAAGAAGGAGGAGAATTGTTATTCATCCCAGCACAGCTGCCAAAGTATTCTGGCAAGTTTCATCTTCTGAATTAACTAAACCAGCCAAGTATGGAATATTAATTGAATTTTTATTCAATTTTTACTCTTTCCAACCCAATCAAATATTGAGAAGAATTTATGTCAGAGGCCTTGGGATTCTTGTCTTTCAGCAGGATAACTTTCCACAAACTGAACAGAATAGAATAAAAGTTGGTATCAGGAGGAAAAGCTGGTAAAAGGAACAATTATGTTAAAAATAGGCTGGATCAGGCCAGATTATGGAGAATGTTCCAGAAAAATGCACCCCTAAGAGACAACTGGACAGCAATTTGGAATGTAGCCTTTCCCCTACTCTGAGCTCTCTTCCATCTTCCAAGTCTCATAGGCTGGATCAGAGCCTTTCTTAAGTGTTTGGAAAGAGTTTCAGAAGCCAGATCTGGCATGTTTTCCTGTTTTGCTTAATATACACAGAAGTATAGTGACACATCAATTCTTCCTTACAAATACCAATGGATAGTAAGTAAGACATAAACTGTGAGGAACAACTTACTTGTAGTAGTAATATTTTGATGCAGTTGCTTATGCTCAATTATACATCCTAATTTTATATCAGAAGCCACTTTCATCTTCAGTGTACTGAATACATTGAAAGACCCATCAAGCTCTTGGGTGAATTGCACCGTTACGTTCATGGTGCTGTTGTCCATTTCATTTACCCAATAAAGCCTTTGTTCTGGATAGCCATGGCTTGAATTGCACATAAACATAATTTCTTCTCCGAGCTGCACAGGACCTGTTATTACTGGTTTGCTGTAACTGGCTGGGAAAAAAGAGAATTTTAATTTTAATTTTATAGCCATGCTTCCCCACAACTTCATCTGCCACTTTTGAAAAAGGTATAACACTGGAGAGAAATTGTTTTAGAATTGGATGATATAACAATTTATATCCTCCTTCATCAGATTATACTACCAAAATGTTGGTGGGAATGAGGTGTTCTCTGGAACCTTACAGGAAAGTCTTCCAGATTAACCCCTTTAATTCTCTGTGGTCAAATATACCAAACAGCACACAATTGGGTTTGACATCTCACATCCATTTCCAAGGCATAATCCATAATGGCACATCTAGCATAAATATACAATATAGAGTACAAAATGAAAAGACACATCCCCATACTTTCAGTGCCTACTCTGTCCTTTTTTCCCCTCAGTGAGTTTGGAGGAAAAAGAATTAAGTATGTAAGGCCCAAGAATTTTGTATAAATTGTAGTAAAAGGCAGTAGGCATTATATAATTTATAAAATGGATATTTGAGATTGCCTTTTCAGCATCATTGTTGTTCATGTTATCCTCAAACCATCCAATTGCAGACAACTTTACATTATTCAGCAAGGGATATACTCATGAAAAAACTTTTGCTAAGACTGAATAATCTGCTATACATATTCATAGCGGCAGGATACCTTCTATAAGCACATGCATAAGTGTTTGCAATCCATGCAGTCACCAAGAGGGAGAAAAATGATGTGGTGAGGAAGTGAATTGTCTTCATGTCTACCGAGCATTCCATCCAGTCTCAATTTAAGCTTTTTGAACATTTTTCCTTCATATTATTGACAAATATGAAAGTTTTGCAAAACAGCTGTAGAAGTTGAAAAGGAGACAGGCACTTCCCCTGCACACAATGGTGCTCTTTTTCATACTAAAGCACTGTTTAATGTTATAGTGCTATTAAAATAAATAATTTATGCTTATATAGTGGCCTTTGCTTAATAAACTATTATATATTTACATGCAGCCGAAAGGAATGTCACCTCAGGAGACCACATCTCAACGCCCGCCTTCTGGCTCTTCCTCAGAGAAACAGGAGGTGAGCTCTGCCCGAGGCACCACCGTTTCCACGCCAACCTCTTCCCCTTCCACTGACCAGTCTTCTCTTGCCCTTACCGAGGAAACCACCATCTCCTTCCGGTCCTCCAGTCTCCCAGCCAAGGTCAAATCAACAACAGTTGAGAGGACCAGCCCTTCCCTCTCTTCCTCAACATCTCCTATGGGTGCGCAGATGAGAACCTCGACTTTGGAGGTGACCGGATCCACCCAGATGAAGTCGCCTTCCACTTTGGACACAGGCTTCACGTCTCTTGAACGTCAAACCACGCCAACCTTCAGCAAGGTTTCTCCCACTAAGGCTGAGCTGACCTCAGCAGAAGTGACCAAAACAGCTTCACCAGCATCCGAGTCTCCCCTGGCCACGTCGTCTTCCATGCTGACTGTATCCTTTCTGGCTCGGACCTCTCCACCGTCGTCTGCACCGGAGACCACCATTCATCCCACGGCTCGATTTCTTCTGTTCATGCAGAATTCCTTAGTAGTAGAGACTCGGCGCTAAATCTGGGCAATGGGTGTGTGTGTGATCCAAACCATCCCAACAGAACTGCTTCAAAAGTTCTTGGGTGTGTCTAGCACAGGGGTTCTCAACCTTGGCAACTTTAACACTTGTGGACTTCAAGCAAAGCTGGCTGAGGAATTCTGGGAGTTGAAGTCCACAAGTCTTAAGTTGCCAAGGTTGAGAACCCCTGGTCTAGCAGTTTGCGGGCAAGCATTATTGTGAACCAACAGTACGCCAGAAGTGGTGGCATCCATAACAAGTGTCGAGGCATGTTGACTTCCAGTGTGGTGTTGGTTCATAATGCTCACCCACACACTGCTAGACACATGAGAAATTTCCCACTGTTTTTTTTTATGGACTGGCAAGCTGAGAAAAAATTATCTCTGAGGACAAATTTCAACCCAATCTTTATCATAATAACTTATCTGGCCATCAAACAACCATTCATAAGTATTTGCTCAGAAGAAAAAGCCCTTACCTGCCACTTTGAGCGATATGGATTCATTATGAATGAGTTTAAACTGTCCATTTATGTTTTTCTGTATTATGCAATGATAGATAAATTCATCTGCTATCCTGATGTTTGACAGCTGCAAAGAAGCACTGCCTTGTTTTGGCTTATTTAACAGAGTCCGTCGTTTGAATTCTTCACACTGGTACTTTTCCATATTTTCATTAGGAAAATAGCCAGCTACAAAGCATGAAAACCTGTCTTTTATTTGCCATGATATTCGATTCCTGTTGTAGTTTAATGATTCTTCTTCAGGATAATAGCATTGCAATTCAACACTGCTTCCTATTATGCCAATCACTTCTGTTTCAGCTATAAAGAGAAAGAAGATTCAAAAAATGCATTGCATCATATAATCTACTTTCCATTTTTCCAAAATTAAAATTGAAGTCACTATTCCAGATTCAGCTTTATGATTGATTCTCTTCACTCCTGAAATTTCTATTTATTCTTCAGAAGTACACAGGTCTGCCCTTGAAGAACATTTAGAAGCTTCAACTCTATTCAACACATGTAAGATCACTGCTACATGAGCTGCATTGACTGCTGGTGTTCTTCATGCTTTGGATTGGGTTACCTAGGGCAGGTGTGCCCAAATCCAAGGCCGCAGCCCACTACCAGGCAGTGGCCTATTCAGAACTGGGCCACACGAGAGACAGGCCTGCATACATGCACACATGCAGCTCAACTTGTGCAAGCGGCGGGGCAGAGCACAGGCACATGCGTGTGCAGCTGAACTTGCAGTTGATCTGTGTGTGCATGCATGTGCACGCCAGCTCACCACTCACGTGAGTTGAGCTACATGTGCATGTGCACCAGCCTGCTGCTTGTGCAGCCTAGTTCCCTCTTCCCACCCCCCCCAGCTGGGCTGCCAAGCCGCAAAGATTGAGGACCGCTGACGTAGGGGATCTTCTGTCAGTTGTTTCTACTCATAAAATTTGGTTTGGCAGGTTGGCCATGTTAAGGATCCAATGAGCCAAGCCATATTGGCTGATGGGGATAAAAGAAGTGCCTTCTCCTGCCCTTTTCTCCTGCTCCTGACCTTCCGAGATTGGAATGATGTCTACCCTATTGGCCTTTCATAAGCCGTCATGATCCAGCTGCATGCCCAGGGTCCTGAGTATGAGGCCCCAAGTGTGTTAAGGGCCCCATTACTTGACTATATTAACAACTGTGGCAACAGTTTTACTTGATGACCATATATATTTATTTTGTATTATTTTCATTTTTTTAGGTTTTTATGATGTCCATCACCTACGGTCATTTGTTGAGATGGGTGGCTACAGAAATTAAATAAATAATAAAACAAATTAAAATAAAGGTCACTGGGCTCCTGTATTTAAATTTGTACTGAAACTTTATTTGTTCTGCATATTTATTGAGAGAGCTGTTATGCAGCTGATTATAAGGAATGGATGCGACAATGCATTTGTGTGAACATAAGAACATAAGAAGAGCCATGCTGAATCAGGCCAAAGCCCATCGAGTCCAGCATTCTGTGTCACACAGTGGCCCACCAATTGTACATGGGGATCTTGAGCAGAAAGAGAAGGCAAAACCCTCCCTTTCCCTTGACCCCCAACAAATGGTACTCAAGGGAATCCTGCCTGCCTCAACCAACATAGAGGCGGCACATGGACATCCGTTTTAATAACCACCGATACATTTGGCATCCATGAATCTATCTAACCCTGCCTTGAAGCTGTCAAGGCTGACAGCTGTCACGACCCCTTCTGGAAGTGAATTCCATAAATCTTCTGGGTGAAGAAATATTTCCCTTTATTTGTCCTCACTTTCTTAGCTATGAGCTTTAGGGAGTGCCCCCTTGTCCTGGTATTGTGTGATAGAGAAAAGAATTTTTCTCTATCCACCTTTTCTATCCCATGCATGATTTTATACACTTCGATCAAGTCACCCCTTAAACGCCGCCTTTCAAGGCTGAAGAGACCAAGGCGTTGCAATCTGGTTTCATAAGGGAGGCGCTCCATTTCCTTGATCATTCTTGTTGCCCTTTTTTGCACCTTTTCCAGTTCCATTATATCCTTCTTGAGGTGCGGTGACCAGAACTGTACACAGTACTCCAAGTGTGGTCTCACCATCGATTTGTACAGAGGCAATACAACACTTGCTGACTTATTTTCGATTCCCTTCCTAATCATGCCATTCTGTTCAGTGGTTACAGTTCATGCTGAAAAACCTATTATTTAATTGATTTGCTTACATGGCCCTCTGTCTTGCAGCAGTGAATTTGAGCAGTTAATAGTTTAAAATATCAGCACAAAACATACACATAATGAAAACAATACAAGCACATTTGGGCAAATGAAGAAAACATAATGGCAAATTTAAAGGAAGAGTGGACTTGATTGAATTCTTAACAAGAAACCTTCCTGAAGGCCACTGGCCTCTTTATTATAACTGTTCTATCAACAATCTTTCAACTGATGTCATTTCAGTTGAATCTAATGGAAATATAATTCCATCCAATATCTGGTCAATCCTTGGCTTAGTTCTATCATTACCACAGCAATTAAGCTGAGCACGTATCCTTTTTTTTCAGTAGGGATTTCAGTCTGTTGATTATCTGCTTAATATGTGTATTAGGGTTCAGATTATTTAAATAAAAAACCCTGAGAATATCAGTATTTTATTGAAAAATGTTTAACAGTAAGGGAAAGTTAATTTAAAAGTCAACTGCATGTAGAATAATGCAGGCAACCAGATTAAAAACTCCTTGCCTTTGTATAATTTGCTCTGAAGTCAAAATAGCTGTATCATTTCCATTAACACAGTGTTTAAAAACTTGCTTTATAGTTGAATAAACCTAACATTACAATAACTTACCAGATCTCCAAACCCAAAGTAACAAGACCAAGAGTCCAAAGCTAAAATAAAAAACCATAAATTTCAAATTAAAAATTAGAATGTGTAATTTTAAAAATTCCACAATGTATTGAGGAAAATGTATGATAAGGTTTAGCATAAGCCATATAATAAATAGTAGGACTAAAATGTGAACGAATTGAGTTCATTATTTTCACTATTTTATCTTTTCTCTATTAATCATAAATGTATGCTGCCATAATAAAACATGATCTTGGCAGCTTCTATTACTATATACATATATATCTAAATAGCCCATTCAAAAATAAACACAGAATGCAATAAGAAGAAAAACTGTAATATCAAACCAGAAAAAGGCTGATACAGCATTTGTGCTTCATACATTATCACAAACTGCCTTTGTGTGAGAAAAGAAAAACACAAGTTAATATACACAGTATTGTGTATGACATTCTTCTGAGACCACTTTCCTATTTTTATGCTAATATTTTGCCATTTCCCTATAGAAGTATACTTGGAGGATCACTTTTGTCAAATTTTAATTCAAATCCCAGGATTAAACATTGCTTGGACTCAGTGGATTAAGTAACAGCTACACCATGTGGGCTGTGTGGTTAACCACATGTCATATCAAATCAAAACACCTCATACCAAATCAAAGCACATACATAAACAAAAACGAAATGATTTGGATACATCATCGTTTCATCTCACAAGAAAAAAAAAGACAACACCCTTCAAAGTTGAGTATTAAAATACCAACGTTTCAACTTTAGGAATGGCTATTTAGAACGCACTTTTTCTTCATTATTAGCAATCATTTCTAGTCTGGTCTATATGTTCAGAATTAGGTCCTATAAAGGCTTATTCTGGCAACTAAGAGTAACTAATCCGCCGTTCATTTTGCATACAAATCCTCTTCTTGGAGTTGCCGCTTCACTACTGACCGTTTGTGATGCCTCTGAATTTAGTTCGAGTTCTCAGCATAGATACAACAAATATACAACATGCTATCAGGAGCAGGTAAAAATGCACCTGGATTCCTGCACATTCGGCCGATCGGCAGTTCTTTGGTTTGCTAGCCTTCTAAGCCCAGCAAATACTCTACTTGTTGATTTTACTTAGCACATTTTAAAACCGACTTTTATACTTGACCGCCCCGCCGCTACTGACTGCGTGAGACACACCTTCCTCTACTCACCGCTCGCGGGGGGCCACCATGACCGGGCCGCGTCTGCAAAAGCTGGGCGAAGAGAAGGCGGGGGCTTCTCAGCCACTAGCCAGCGACTCCCACGCAGCCTCCCCAGCACTGGAGGAGCGCAGGCCCCAAACAGCTGCCCGCATTCTCGCCCCTTTCCCTTCAGTCTCGACACCTCTGGAAAAACCAAACTACCCGGAAGCGGCAGTTTCCTTTTGCCCGTAGCGGGAAGGGGCCTCGAATCAGTTAAAGAAAGACTTCCCAATTCACGGCGAATGATTATATAGTCTTCAGTCGAGTTAGCATTCTCTTCCCTCTTTCCGGTTTCTGATGACTTGGTGCAAACTGAAAACTAAACTAAAACACTTGGTGTTATAAGTTGGAAGTTCTGTGTATAATGGGGGTGGAATAAATGTTACTGTATTTTATACTATATACTATATTTTTATCTTTTAACTGGATTAAGTGGACCGAGACTCAAGAGATATGACTATCTTGATAATTTTTCTCAAGAGGCCTCAAGCTGGCATTTTTTCTCTCTTCCCCAATTTCCAGAACACTGAGAACAAAATAATTAGCATTGTTTACCAGCAATACTTCAAAGACATTGTTTGCAAAGTTTATGGGAACACATCTTCCCTTTCCCCGAATTGATATCTTGCTTAATTTAGATTACAAGCAAAAAAGATTCATTACATTTTAACTGCATACCAGATTGTGACTTGTTAATTTTAATAATATTCATAGATAGTATAGCATCTCTGTAAAATTGCACATATATCTAATAATTTTTCACTTAATGTTAGAGAAGCTGAGAGGATGGAAATGTATGTGCTGTTTATGTGATAAAGTACTGCTTTGTGACCAAGATACTTGATCTGTAAGATACTAATAGAAATCAAAGTCTTCCTAAATAAAAAAATTACCATGAATCTGCCTTTAGTTTTGTTAAATTTCCTTCTTCAGTTTAACAAATCATAGGAATACAAAAGTCTTATTTTCTAAATAATCTAGAATAGTGATTAGAAAAGATTTCATTAGAAACATGATATGTGTACAGATGGGCCGTGCCCTCTGCTCATGCAAATGGAGCTACGTATGTGACCAGAACCATCCCCTCCCCCTGCCGCCCCCCCCCGCAGATCTGCAGAGCAGAAAAGCTTGCGGAATGCTGCCATAAGAGATCCATACACAATGTTTTATTGTGGCAAATACAGTACCTTCCTCAATAACAGGCCAATGCTGTGGGTTACCTCTACACTTCTAGGCCTTGCAAGTCGATGTAGCCACATAATAAAGACATCTTAAAACAATGAAACATTACCAACATTGCTCTCTTCACATGCAGTGCTTTTTGTGTAAAAAAAAAAAAAATGCCGGAATTCACACACGTCATACAACCCGCCTTGCCTACCCTACAAGGTTCCATCCAAAAAAGGTGCCGGACCTCCATTCTGGGTGTTCTATGACAAAAAAAGCCCTGTTCACATGTATTGCATTATAATTCTCATAGTATCAGCTGGTGACAGATGTAGCATACTCAACTGAAGGGTGGCATATTGGTGCCCTTCATTTCTAAGATATCTGCATTTTCTCAACTAAGATCATTAATGTATATTTGTTGTTCAGGAGCATTTAGTTATACCCAAGCATTTAGTTATACTGTCCAAGTAGGCATAGAATATAAATCATAAAGAAGAAATGTGCTACAAATAATAGAATATTTAATTTCAACTTTTGACTAAAAACAATGGTTCAGATCAAATTCCTTCAGTTGTAACAAGATTAATTATTGTTTAAAGCAGGGGTCCTGTGGGCTGTGGCCTGGTAATGGGCTGTGGGCTGCTGGCCACCGGGCATAGGACAGGCTGGCCAGTGTGTGCACATGTGCGTACACCCCCCCCACTTGTTCTAGTGCCGCGGCCGCGGGGCACAAAAATAGGATGCCATGCTGTGTGGTGCAAAAATGGGCTGCTGCCAGGCCGGGGCAAAAACGGGACTGCAGGGCGCAAAAATGGGCCTATGCTGTGCCTTGGGGTGCAAAAACGGGATGCCGTGCCATGCAAAAACAGGCTGATGCCGTGCCTCGGGCTGCGAAAATGGGATGCCGCCACACCTTGGGGCGTGAAAACAGGCCGATGCCATGCGTAGGGGTGCAAAAATAGGCTGCCGCTGCACCTCAGGGCACACACCGCGGGGTGCAGAAACAGCACTGTGCCGTACAAGTATCACGCAAGTGGTAACCCCGCCCCATTTGCATCACACGCATGCTCGCAGCATAAAATGCTTCCCATTCCCTTTCCCTCTGGTCCGCCAACCGAGAAAGGTTGGTGACCTCTGGTTTAAAGTGTTGAAGTTTGATTAGTTTGTTACAGATCTAATAGTTTGTTACTATTCTAATACTTTATTATTATTATTATTATTATTATTATTATTATTATTATTATTATTAAATTTCTATACCGCCCCTCTCCCGAAGGACTCGGGGTGGTGCACAGCCTTAAAATTTAAAAAAACACACAAATATACAGAATTAAAATAATTAAAAATGAATTAATTAAAAATGAATTAAACAAATTAGGCCATAAAATCCCCATATAAAACCCAATATGTACACATCATAAAATTACACAATCCCCCTTTAAAGGTGGTCACTAACACCTACTGTTCTGAGCAGCAGGAAATCTTTTCTACATGTTGTGTTCCTAAAATGACAGTGATAGTTCTGTAGGGGTTTGTTTGTATTTTTTCTTCCCAAGAAATTATATTACAGTGTAGCATAAAAATCTATCAGTTTTGAACTATGTGAACTTGTAAAATGAACTTGTAAAATGAATAGCCAGTTAACTAGTTTGTTTTTCTTCATTTTTCCCTAAATGTATGCCTATGAACTGAAAAAAGTTTGGACTTTATGGCATTGTATAACATTTCAAAATTTGACCTAGTTCTTTTTTTTAGTGACCCAGCATGCTGAACATTCCAGATCTAATACGTTGATTATAAATAAATGGCTATGAGTGTGGAGTCATGAAAGTGATGTCTGAAATCATAATTTTAAATAGAGTTTTGAAAGTGATCCAGATAGAAGACGTTGCTGTGTTTCCGTAGTTGTGGACTGCCACCTAACCTGAATGAAAATATGAAGAAAATGAATGTACCAGAATATGGGCACACGTTTTCAAGAGCACAGTGACATGGTATTAATTTTGTCTTTCCTTCAAGGAAGTTGAAATTATGGTGACTTGAATGGTTGATTTAGCTGTCTCTCAAGTAGTCTATCTAACTGAGAGGTCACCAACCTTTCTTGGTTGGCAGACAGGAAGGAAAGGGAGGGGGCAACATTTTATGTGCATGCATGCAAACACGTGCGAATGGAGCTGTGACGCAAATGGAGTAGTGCTAGCACCCATGTGATACTTGTTAGCCCTGCCCCATTCTTGCGTGGCATAGTGCTGTTTTCACCCAAGATGTGGTGTTCCATTTTCGAGTCCCGTGGGGAGATGGCATCCCATTTTCACACCCCGAGGTATGTCATCCCATTTTTGCACCCTGCAGTGTCCCATTTTCACATTCCTCGGTGCGGTGCTAGTGGCACAGCCTGGTAGTGGGCCACAGCCCCCAGGTTGGGGACCCCTGATCTAACTGATACCTGTGATATTTGATATTGATATTTCTGAAAGGAAATATAGTGCTCTTTTGAAATAAAATGAAACCCCTGTAAAAAGAGTAGTACAACTGACACACTACTTTTGCACATGTACTCTTAAAAACCACAATTCCCATCTTCAGAAATAGACTAATAGGCAGATCCTAGATGTGAGGAAGGTCTAATGAGCATTAGGGACACAGTACTTTCTCCTCTTCTCTCACACATCATCCTACAATTCCTCTTCATCTGTGATGTGTGGCTTCAACTAAATGGTGTGGAGAAATGGGCTGGATAGAGCTAAAAGGAATGATTCGTAACAAACAAACTCTCTCCTCAACCAAGTGCTGCAAATGGTACCGGTAATACAGGTACTGAATAGTGGTGACTCACACCATATACATGTTGAATGTGGCATAGACAAAATGGACCCCCTTCATCCTAGTTGAAACTGGTTGTGTAACGCCACTTATATGAGAAGCAATGGAAAATCTATAAGATACTCATAGATAGGGGCAACAAAACAAGATCTGGTTGTCTTTTGCGGTTTAAATCCAACTTGTGTAGCAAAGGATTGGGGTTTTCTGAATTTTCTAATGCAGGTCTAGCATTCTTTCAAAAGAGTGCTAAGCCTGTGTTTATAAGGAGCTTGGATAAGACCTGGTAAAAACTATGGAAAGTACAAATTAGCCATTATGTATAGGCAGATGCTTCTGCAAAAGCCAGTTGTTTAGTTTTTTTCTGCAGCAACATACAAAATTCATAATGTGCAGTGCCCAGCAACCAATGGAAGATAAATACCCACACTATTCTAAACAATCGACCCATCACGAACCATATAGATTAAAATGCCTTAGATCAGTGGTGGCAAACCTATGGCACGGTTGCCAGAGGCAGCACCCGGAGCCCTCTCTGTGGGCACACATGTCATTACCCCAGCCTCGCCTCTCCCCGCGACCCCCTCCTCTCCAGCAGCCCCCCTGAAGGAGACTCACCCTTGAGTGTGGCCCACACGGAGCAGGGCAGCCAAGGACAGCCAGGCAGCATAGACAAGACTCTGCCCTCACATCCCATCATGCAGTTGATGCTGCAGGGCGCGGGCAGAGGGTGTGGCTGCCATAGCACTGCTTCGCTGCCTGGGCGATCTGCGGTGGGCCCTGGAGGCGGTGAGTGGTCCTGTGGGCAGGCAGGGCGGGGAATTGGGGGGCAGAGCGGGGATGGAGGAGGGAGGTAGAGCAAGGGCGGGGCCAGGTTTTGGGCACTCGGTCTCTAAAAGGTTCGCCATCACTGCCTTATATCATATACCAAAATTTCTGTGAGGAAAAGAGGAAAAGCATTCTTTTTAAACTAACATAGCTAAAGACAAATTTAAGATGTAGACTAGGGTTGAGTTGAAAGAGGTGTCACAAAGAAATGTATATAAAAAGATTACTGGGTATATTCATACTATAGTTAGGAGGACATTCAGTAAGCATGAATCCTCAGTCAAGAGAATTTAGAATAATATGACAAGATTTCACAAGCTTTATAGATATTTTCTATGGGAATCTACATAAAGAATTAAATTATTTTAAGACCAGAAAACATTTTATTACAAATAGTTATTTAGAAAAACCATCAAAATAAAGTATATATAAATGTAAGTATTATCTTTTCATTGTTTATCATTGGTCATTTCCCTTTTTATTCTCCTTATGAGACATTTGGAATCATGAATTATGATATTTCTATATATTTATCAGGGCATTGTGTTTATATCTTTTGCATTTTAAAATTTAAACCTGCATTTACTAATTTAAATATATTCAGCATGAAGTTATGCACTGTAACTTTCCCAAAATGGAATACATAGTTTGTAAATATGTGGAATGAAAAACCATTTAAATTGAAATTTAAAATTAAAAAGCAAACAATAAGATTGCCTATAAATGTTTTTAAACCATATTACGAACAGATTAGAGGAAGAAGAGCTTGATCAGTAGCTTGATGCGAATGAATCTGGAGATGAAATTATGTTCAGCATGAGCATAATGGTTATAGAAAAATACTGAAAATTATCTTCATACTGAACATAATTTCATTTGCAAAGCAATATATCCTTTAAAAGTCACACTGCAGTGGCTTCCTTTGCTTAGGATTCAAGGCAAAAGATTGGCTTATGAAAAGGCCCTAAAATAGTCTTTCAAAGGAACAAAAAACTCTCTAATCAATGTAGCTGGACGTTGAGAGAAAATTCTAGATCTGCAAATGTTCTCTGCCAAGAGAGATAAATCCATGTTCAGTTCTGAAGCAGAATATTTGCTAGAAATGAATTAGAAAATGTTTATGTAACAACAACAAAAACAGTCAGGCAAGCAAGCACACACACACACAAAAATCTACATTTTTTCAGTGGGCTGTTCAGCATTTCACTTACATTTTTATTTCAACCTAACATAAAGGATTATCCTGTTTTCTATTTGGGCCATTTTACCTTTGGAGATCTTACAAGGCGTCTTTATGCAATACAGCATATAGTCACACATTTAAAGATGCTGATGCCAAATTCATGACAAAATTATGTTTTGGATACCAATATGATAGGTAGAATTTTTTTCCCCTTCTTCCATGTTCCCACTCAGTTTTGCATATGTTAAAAGTGCAGAACCTCTCTGGCTATAAAAAGGTGGCTTTCCAAATATTATAAATGAAATTCTTTCTCCTTTACCCTTTGTATTTTTGAATAAAGCACAGGTACCGTGTTTCCCCAAAAGTAAGACCTACCCCGAAAATAAGCCCTAGTTTTGGGGAAAGACACCTAAAATCAAACTAGGGCAGTGATGGAGCTGCCCCACGTGCCCCGCACCCGCTTACCTTGTAACCAGCCTCCCTGCCATCCTACTTCTTCTGCAGTGTCCCCAGGCCTGCATTTTGGAGTCAGAGGCCTTTCCGGAAGGCCACTGCAGCCGAATACCGAGCTAAGGATTCAATCCATTGCTTGGTTGTCGGCTGCAGAGGCCTTCTGGAAAGGCCTGACTGGGAAATGCAGGCTGGAGCTCCATTCTCAGCTGCAAAATGAAGCTGTTCCTTCAGCCACAGAAGTGGGCCGGCTGAGTGGGCTGTCGGTGCTGGAGGTGAATGGAAAAGACACCCCTCCCTCCAAAATAAGACCTGGTACCTCTTTTGGAGGCAAAATAAAAAAATAAATAAAAAAAGACCCGGTCTTATTTTGGGGGAAACAGTAGTTCTCTACTTATGATCAAAATTGAGCCCAAAAATTCTGTTGCTAAGTGAGACATTTGTTAAGTGAGTTTTGCCCAATTTTATGACCTTTCTTGCCACAGTTATTAATGAATCAGTGCAATTGTCAAGTTAGTAACATGTTTGTTAAATGAATCTGGCTTCCCCCTTGACTTTACTTGTCAGAAGATCACGTGACCCCAGGACACTGCAACCATCATAAATATGAGTCAGTTGCCAAGCATTGAAAATTTTGATCACAATGCTACAACTGTCGTAAATGTGAAAAATGGTCATAAGTCACTTTTTCAGTGTTATTGTAACTGCGAAAGCCCTAAATAAACTATTATAACTACCTATACACCTTTATACCTATGGTTTCTATTTTAGGGGTTAAATAAAAAAAAATACAGCAAACATTGCCCTTGGATCACGGGTAGGCAACCTTGGCTCTTTTATGACTCGTGGACTTCAATTCTGGGAGTTGAAGTGCACGAGTCATAAAAGAGCCAAGGTTGCCTACCCCTGCGAGAAACCTCTGATAGAAAAACTAAGCCAAATTGTAGCCAGAATTCCTAAAATTCAAAATGGCTAATTTTCAAATATAATAATAAATAATATTTATAATAAATAACATTTTCAAATGTTATTTATTATAAACAATATTGTACCCTGCTGTTTAATCTCATTTTATATCTCTTACTTCATTTAGAGAAATTATACTGTAGTTCTCATAAAACGGAAATGCAGAGAGCCAAATTATATTTAATAAAAATAATTATACAAATTTAACTACATTGGTTCATCTTTTTCTTGCTAATGCTGTATAGTCATGTGACACATATTTGGAGAATAACTGCAAAATCTCAAAATTACCAATAGTTACTGTATACACTTTTTGGCTGTAATAAATTTACTTGACAGTCAGCTAAAGCATTCCTGGAATCATCCTTTATAATGGCATTGATATATTATTTAACTGTTGTTGCACATGTTAGCCACTCACGGATGTATTGTAGGAATTAATTTACACTGGAATGTAAACTTATCATCAAATGATAAGTTTTGTGTGAGAGTTCAAATGAAACATTACCTAGATTCCCCTGGTGCATTGACCAATAGCTATATAGTCCCTGGGAATAAAAGGCACAGCAATCCAGCAAAATATCTGGAGGGGATATACCACACTGTCCTGCTGTTTAGGAGATGAGGGGGAGTGCTGTGATTCATGATATTTAACAACATTCCAGTTTAGGTATGCACAAATCCAGAAACCTTAGCTGGATCTAATTCTGAAATTTCATTATTGCAAATTCGTTATTGCTTTTTTAATAGTAAAAAAAAAGCAAAGATCTATTAAGGAGGTTGAGGATTTCCTAAATTACTTACACTTTACATTAATTCAGGTTTAAAAGAATATGCTAAGTTAGTCACCTATTAACAGATGGAATGTTGCTCCAGATGTGCACTGCGTTCTGGACATTGCCATCATCTTGTTTATATCTAAGAACTGCTTCCATCTGTAAAACAAACATATTTATACCTGAAATATTAGAATGATGACCATTCCACATAATACAGAACTATGGGTGGTCTTCGACTTATGACTATTCATTTACCAGCTGTTCAAATTTATGACGTTGCTGAACAAAGAGACTTATGACCCCTGTCTAAAGCTGTTGCAGTGCCCCCATGGTCATATGAAGAAAATTTGGGCATTTGGCAATACGCCCAGCCTTACGACCGACTGTGGGGATGCTGCAGTGCCCTCCTACCTATTTCCCCTCTCCCATCCTTCTGCATTGTACAAGGTCTTGGGCCTGTTTTTATGCCCCACTGGGTCCCTGGAGGCCTTTGATCTGCTTCTCACCCTACTGGGTACCGCAACTTCCTCCCCACCCTCCCATCACAGATTGGTCACCTAATTTTGGATAGATCTTCAAGAAGCAGCTGCTCCACTTCATGACCTACTTTCACAGTGGAGGCCATGTAGCACTGTCCCCAAATGCTGCCCACTTCCTGGATGGTGCCCTGCAGCCTCCAGGAAGGCTGAAGGGTAGCGCAGGCCAGCTCTCCTCAAGCACAATTTCTGGACCTCAGCAATCCATCCTTCAGCCTCCCTATATAGAGCAGCAGGCCACATGTCAGCCAGGAGTAGGCCATGGTTAAGTTGAGGAGATGCTGCAGTGCAGGTCTGGGCCTGTACTAGGCCTCCCAAGGCCTCCCCATGCTACACTTAATAACCCATGCAGTTGCTTAACAACCACAATGGGATTGGAGTCATTAAGTGAGCTGGTCACATGAGCACCTCACTTAATGATTGTCATGACTTGTGACTGTAATAGGCAGGCTGCATTACAGTCAAGGACAATCTATAGGCAATTTCATTTAATTCAGCCAGGAGACTTGGAGTTTTGGTTCTGATGTAGGCATGAAAACCAGCTAAGTAACTTTGGGCCAGTCTCTCTCAGCCCACAATGTCAGGCTCGGGAAACAAGTTGGTCAGTCAATTCCTGTTGTAACTAATGGATCAATATTCAGTTGATATGAAAAAAGCGGACCACTAAGAGGAATTAATAACTACCATTTTGCTCTCAGCCTGTGGTGATTTTATCATGGGAGAAGACTATGGATCAGCTGGGAAGCTGCGTGAGGTCTGCAGATTCCCACACAATGGAATGTAGAACTGCTTTCCAGGACCATTTCATATGAGGCTTGGGAATAAATTGGGAATCAGCTTTAATGCAAGCTTGCTATAATCACATGTTTGTGCATCCGAGTTTCATTTTGGATGCCAACAGGATGAATTAAAATCTCTCCTGGATATATCAGGGATGCATGCAGAGTCAATATCATATTTTGTATTGTTCCAGTAAAAATTTACATGAACGTTAGGAATTTAAATAAGTAAGGCAAACTCAGTTCATTCACTTCTCAATAGCAACTTATTTCCAACTAACCTGAAAAAAACGAGAAGCTGCATCTCTCTCTTCTTCATCCAAGACAATGTTGTCTACAAATAGCCAAAAAAATGGCTTTTTATTTTTTTCTTCAGGACTTCCATACTGAAGTATACGAAAATATTGGTAAAAATACCAGGCTTTGGAAGAAAGAAAGAAAACACTCTGTCTGTACAGTAAGTAGCTTTTGAAAATGGTTTCTAAAAATAAATTACACTTTATTTAAGTGATAGATACTAAACATTGTTCTCAGTTGTCCAGAAGTTTGGACCTTTTCAATAACATTCAGTTAGGAAATTGTCTCATATCAGTAATTCTCTGGCACATAACGACCACAATTGAGTCTGGAATTTCAGTTGTAAATCAATCAAGCACCCACTTGATCAAACCTAATTTTATAACTACTTTTAGGGCAATCATTAAGTAAACCACCTGGCTGTAAATCTGGAAACACAAAAATGCCGGAAACTAAAAAAAAAAAAAAGTCACAAATTCCAGTCACATGACTATGAGATGCTAGAAGCTGTCATAAACGTGTTGACAAGTACCTGGAATACAGTCGTGTGACCACAGGAATTAATACATTTTACAACAGCCTGAAGTGTTTTGTTGACTGGTTATAAATCAAGGACTACCTGTAATGTTACGTTTCATGTATGTGGATTGGTGATCCAGCCACCTCTCCCAATTTTGGTGATGATAAATGATGGATCTGGAAGTAGCAAGAAGTTACACCATCTAGCTCTTTGGCTACTGCCACAAATGTCAATGGCTAAAATAATCCTTACAGCAGTGTTTTTCAAACTTAGAAATTTTAAGATGTGTGGACTTCAGCTTCCAGAATTCCGTAGCCAGTATGGTTATGATGCAGCTTGTATAAATTAGAATAATTTACTATACCTACAAAAGGGGAAAGTTGTTGAATTACTAGTAATTGATTCATGTCAGCCATAGTTATATACAGTAGTGTGAATTTCAAGTTATGCTTATGGCAGTGATATCAGAGAAGTGCGTATTAAAATTCTTAAATTGATAAAATATAATATTGGCCTTTTGGATTTATGGTATCCACCTTTTTTATTTGGGCCTCTCAAGTCAATTTGGATTCCTGGCAACTTCCTGAACTAGTCCCTGCAGTTATGTTGGCAAAGTTTTTCAGAAGTGGTTTGTCATTCCCTGCTTCCTAGGGGTGAGAGTGTGTGACTGGCCCAACTGGCCTCATCACTAAGGCAGAATTCTGTCCCCAGATTTCTAGCCTGATAGCCTTTACCGCTATCTATGTAAATTTACTCTACTATGTAAATAATAGCCAATAATAGTGAGAACAAATGAGTTATGTCTGAACTAAGACTAAGATTATTCAGATTCAAGTCCTCACTCAGCCATAATGACAGTCACTATTGCTGAACTTAACGTGGCTTATAGAACTTTTGTCAGAGTGTACTAGGATGCTGTCTTGAAATCCTACTGGGTGCAAAAAAGTGAAATTGGTTTGTGACATGTTTACTTTCACTTAGAAACTGCAACATACTGTAGTTCCTCCCCACCATTGGGCAAAGGTTAACAGCATTAATTTTTTCTGTATACCTGAAGATTTAACAGACAAAAATATTTTATTCTAGACAGAGAGAGAGAGAGAGAGAGAGAGAGAGAGAGAGAGAGAGAGAGAGAGATCACTTATACAGAAATGCGCTACTATAAGTAACTGGATTATTCATTCAGCTGTGCTTTCAGAAGTGTAATCCGTAATTTAGAAGTGGGTCTATGATTATAATTACTGGATGATCACAATGAGTTTATGGCATTGTAGCTATTGTTGAAATACAACTTCCAGGGTACCTCAAAATTGCTGTGTTCCCTAACAAGCTTGGAAGATGTGATTCAGCAACATCTGGGTCCAACCTTTCCTTTTTCTGGCAGTGAGGGCAAAGTTAGTGCATGGAGGATTCGAGAGCTCTTACAGGTGATTGCTCTAATATCTTGCTTCTTTTAGGATCATTTTGTTTGCTTGAATAGAACAAAATATGGCTAGGAATGTGTAGCATGGCCAGACCACAATGCTATAAATACTTTTCTGGAAGATAACTAACATCAATGGAACCATCAAAAAATTTCCCAAGTAAAAACTTATATAAAATGTTTTATAGATGGCACATGACACCAGTTAGATTAGAGAAAATATTTAAAAATGTATCAAATATGTGTCAGAATTGTAAACAACAACCAGGCACTTATTACCATCTCTGGTGGATATGTCCTAATGTTAAAAAGTTTTGGTTTAAGATCCATATGTGGCTAGAAGAGATGATTAAAATACAGATAGAATTTAAACCAGAACTCTGTTTGTTAGGAATATTAGGTTTGAATTATGGAAAAGAGAAAGAGTATTTAATATTGCATGTGCTGACAGCCGCAAGAATAATATTTGCCCAATTTTGGAAAAATGAAAATTTACCATCTGACCAGGCTATAATAACAAAAATACTTGAATGGACAGAAATAGATAGACTGACTTTACAAATGAAAGAGAAAGAAGACACAATTTACTTTAAAACATGGGGAAAATTTTATTATTGGTTAGAAACACGCTAGAGTGAGAAAAGGTTATGAAATTTAAAGAGATAATTGATAATTTGTATTTATATTTATATTCCATGATTATTTGTATGAACTTGTTCTTATTTCTTCTTCTTCTTCTTCCTCTTTGTATATTTGTGATCTTAAATAACATGCTAAACTATAATTAATATGTAGTATATTACTATTTTAAAGTGATTATAATTAATTAATATTAAGCATTATTAAGTAGTGAAATGAATGAGATTTATTGACTAATTTGTTATTTACGTGATTATATGGAAAGTTGTTTAATAATAGAATAATTATTAAGATTTAATATGTAAACCCGGACTGGTAGACTTGCTGAAGCGATGTTATTTTGTGAGATTAATCCCACTTTTGTGTTATCCCTTTTCCCTGGTCTAACCTTTTTGTATGTTTCCCGTTGTCTTACCCTTTTTGACCCTATCCCCTTATTACCTTTATAAAACTCAATAAAAATATTAAAAAAATATTCCAAAGTAAATCTATTTACAGAAGAGGGAAAAATGCAATCCAAAGGATAAATGGTTTTCAACAAACAGAATCCAAGGTACTTATATCAATATTTTCATTTTATATATGATTTAGTTGCTTACCAGATGAATGTTTGTAAAATTTTGCTACTGGAGGAGTTGAGCCAAAAATAAAATCAAATGGACCCCATTCTTCTATCTAGTAAATAAAATAAATCAGCTTCAGAATCTTGGTTGGTTCATTAATTAACATACTGATCATTAATAATGCTGATCACCAAATTAATATATTTAATGAAGAAAAACCAGTAATTTGCCCTAATCTACAAGTCCCCAATTAAAATGTATCATACTGGGTAAGACTCTGCCCACTGATAATAATTTATTTCAAATTCATTCAAATCTGTTACTAAATTATTATGAATATTAATTAAATAATCCATAATCTTCAACCCCCAGTATAGCAGCTCCTTAGAAATAATGTTCTGTGCCTTCTCCCAAAATCCTCTCAGTAGACTGCTGAATGAGCTTAAAATCCCAATACCTACCTTTTTATTGTGGGAGGCACATCCAACTCTCCCTACCTAAATCTCTGCCTCTTACTCAGAAGCTTATGCTTAAAATCCAATTTTTCTCAACAGTTTGTCAACAGTTGTACAGTTCTTCCCTGGCACCCAGTTACTCCAAGAAGACTGTACAAAGATCTCAAAACATACACTAACCCTCCCTCCATTCCACTGTGGATATAGGGTATCTTCAAATTCAGCTTTTGTTTCTATCTTTACTTTAACTCTTCCTTCTCTTGCCAATGTTTTCTTCCAAACATTCAGTTCCCCACTCTACCTTCTTTCAGCTTGGCCTGTTATCATCTCTACTATATGAAAATTAATCCTCAAAATAATCAACAAAACAATCCACACAATGTAATAAATCAATGCAAACATCTCCCCCTCTTCATAGTATACTGACTATTACCTTGAAAAGTAAAAGTCATATAAAGCATCTTGTACACTTACATTTGTTCTTATCACATCTGTGACATCATCCATGTACTTTAGGTACCCATTGCCTCTCTTTTCTCCTAGAAATCCCAAGACTTTCAATTCTGGAGAAGTGAAATGAGAAGTGCAGGATACATTAGGTACAACACATGATCTCAGTTTGTCTTGGATACATTCAAAGGTGCCTGTTAAAGCCAATTAAATTATGTTAAACAACATGGAACGAGGAAGGTGGTTGTATGTTCTATATACTATTCTCCTGAGTAAAATGGTAGAAGAATACAGGACACATAAAAAGGAGTTTTTAGTGGATTAAATTAAATACTGTCCCTTTATTGGTATGTGTTTAGCTATTAATTGTTCTCAGATCTGCTAACCATGCAATATTTACATAGTGTGTTTTTGTTTGACTGATTGATTATATTAATTTATTCAAAAATGATGGTTGATGCCACTTGTAGGCAGTTGATATTCTTCATAATAAATTATTTCAGCAGGAGTTAGACACTTGAATATTTCTTACAGAAACCAATGGGCTCAATGAGTATGCCATTTATTTTTCAATGAACATGGAATGAAGCAAATGTAAATTTAAAAGTAGTATTCAGAAGGCAATATTGCATGCAATTTGTGTGTATAGGGTGGGGGGACTTCTATAACTACTTATACTTCTTGCAAATGAAATAGAAACCCAGAAACATTTAGGCTGATGTAGTCAGCTCATGATGTAACTTATCCTTTATAAAGATCTATAAAGAAACAGATTTGGAAAAGTTCAAAGGTATCCCGTTCAATCCTTACACAAAGATCTAAAGGGTTCCTTATCACTATCCCTATTTTCTAGTCACTTGCTCATCAAATCCAGACTGCAATCAGCAATCAGCAGAGAACATGACTAATAAAATGGCTTTGCAAAACAGCTGGCTCCTAATGAGCCAAGTCAGCCAAGTAAGTTATAGTCTACTGTATATGGATTGGAAACTAAATCCATATTACTGTACCTGTTTACTTACCTTCTGTAATATTGTCAAAAAGTGAAAGGACGTGGATTGACTTTCTCTCCCACGGAGACAATAGCTGATATATCCATATATTAGGGCTGTTCTAACACAATCAATAAAACAAATAATCCAGTAACAACAATTACAAACTCACACATTTTCTCTTATTTTTAGAAATAGTTATTTCAATTATTAACATATCACATGGGTACAATAAGGCCACATCAGGTTCAATAACACAATTTAAGCAGTTAATTTAAATTTACAGTTAATTTAAAGCCAAGCAATACTTGAACATTTTTAAACAAGCTTTCGCTTACAGATTCTTGATCATAAAAATGTTTCAGATCTGCACGCCATTTTATTCTCCTCTTTAGCAATCCATTTACACGCTGGGGTGCACATATGAAGCATATCCAGGTAGTTGTTTCTTTTATTTCTTCTGCACACCCAGGATAAACAAGAGTATCCACACATTCTTCACAAAAGCATCTAAATAAATTTTAAAATAAAATTGTTTAAAGGCACAAAGTATTATTTTCCTGTTTGAGCTGAGCCTCACTGCATTCTGTTAAATAGATCCGGCCTTTTTATAACATAGATAGTTTACTTGTCTCAAGAAGTGCTGTGAAAATACCTTTGAGATATTTTGTATGTTTCACTATTCAAGAATATGTAAAAGGTTCTTAAAATCTATAACAAAAGTTTATGTAAATTTGGTATACAGTTCAGTATGGCGGAAGTCAGGGAGGAAGCACACAAATTAAGTCCCAGCATACTTTGCCACTGAATGTGTTGATAGGGGTTCCTAAACTCATAGTTCAGGAATATCTAGAGATATAGTTTTTTATCTGTGTAAGAGTTACTAACTGCCAAGAAAAGTGACCTAAGTGACCTAAGACTAGGGAATAGTCTTAGTAATAGCCTTAACTGCAAAGATCAGTCAATGGGTTTTTTTGCATGATGGTTCCTTCCCTATAAGGAAGAGCACCACCTTCTATTTCATATCATTTTGCTGTCAAAGAAGCACGTCCAGCAAAATAGATTAATATTATGATATGAATGGAAAAACAACAGAAATCAGAAAAAAAAAGGTTTCATGAAGTTAATTTGGTTAACTGGGTAGGACTGCAATTAAGGTGGAATATTAACCATCTGTTACAGGAATGGTAACAGTAAATTATTACTACTGCTATCATGCCCAACTTCTCATTTAGCCATTTCAATGATTTTTAATAAATACATGCACCATCAAGTAAAAGTAAAAGAATGTTTTATCACCCCCTCCCATTTAAAGTCTCACTGCAAGGCAAAGACTTCTTCAGCTTCACGTTTTGTAGCATTTTAAAGTTTCATTTGTAGTGTTTGGATATTGCTCACTTGTGACATGCTGAATGATCACACATTATTAGAGATTTGCCCCAGCAGCAGATGGTACAGTCAGCTTGGTATCCATCATCGTCACACAGGAAGAATCTTTCCAAAAACCTTTCCTTAAAAAAAGAAAAAGGACATAAAACTTACTTCATAATAATATTTTAATTCATAATACTATCTACACCAGCGGTTGTCAACCTGTGGGTCGTGACCCCTTTGGGGATCGAACAACCCTTTCACAGGGGTCGCCTATGACCATTGGAAAACACATATTTCTGATGGTCTTAGGAACCGAGACACTAAAATTTATGCCCTTGAGGAAGGCAATGAAGAGTTGTGCATTGGGTTCGCTTGCTTGGTTGCTTGCTTTCGTAGGAAGGACTGGGCTCTCCCAAATGAGCAAAAATAACTAGAAAGGGGGCGATCAGTAGCAAGCCAGCTGTGGGCGGTGAGGGAATCCTCTCCATCGACCCCCCTCTTCTCTTGCTGGCGTGTGTAAATGTGAGAGAGAGAGAGAGGAGAGAGAAAGAGCGTGCTTGCTGATTCCTGGGCCACCGAGCCCTGCAAAATGGTTTGTGCTTCCAGGAGGCAGTGTCGTGTTCTTGAATGCGACTTCCACGTGCTTTCTGAAGCAAGGCTCAGTAAAAGGCTCTGAAGCTGAGTCGTTCCCCTCCCCAACCCAGTTTCCTTAATGTGAGGCTATGTGGGTGAGCTTTCCTGCTGCTGGTGGTTTATTTTTTTGCTTGTTCAACTCCAGAAAACGCTCTTGTTTTGTAGCCAGGCAAGGCGCGGGAGAGTTAGGACCTGGCGTAACTCTGCGGTTGTGATAACACTCTTCTATAATCTGCAACTTTTGCCCTATGGACATGATTTAGCTAAATTATGAAAAAAGAGTTGTATTGTCTCTGCTAAACATGACTTGAGGCTCACTTTTGAGAAGACACATGAAGAATTTAATGGGAATTCCAGAATTAAGAGAATTCCTTAATTTTCTTAATTTCTCTAGGACTAAGGATGGTTACAATAGCTAAATCACCACAGGAACATCTATTAATGGCGAACTGATGCACAAGAGAAATTAAAGTCACTCCTACACTTGCTCACTGCAACCTGAAATACTCTTGAAAGATATATGTATGCCCTAGTTTTGCTAACATGAGGATGGGAAATAGGAAACTTTCATCCTAATTTCTAAATCCTAGTCCACAATCCAAAAAAGATTTGTTTTTGCCTCTGATCCCACTGTTCCTTTTCTTCTCTCCTACCTATCATTCGGCTGTAATACATTACACCTGAGGTTAGGGGTCTCCAGCAAAAAACAGTGTTTCCTGTTATAATGAAAGGGAGACTGAAGACCGGCCATTTTAAGAGCCCATGGAGCCTATTCCAAAGGAACCAGAGCATCTTTAAATGTTTTAATGCTCGGAATGGCAAGCATTTCTCCACATAATCACTAGGAATAAAATGTAATGTTTCCTGTTAGTGAAATAAACTTGCTTTACATAAAAATAGCCAGAGAGAGACAGACTGACTGTATGCATACGTGTATATGTAGTCCTCAACTTATGACAACTGGGACCAGAATTTCTATTGCTAAGGTGGTTGTTAAGTGAATTGCACTCAATTTTTTTGCCATAGTTGTTAAGTAAATCACTGCAGTTGTTAAGCGAATCATGTCATTAAGGAAATCTGGCTTTCCCCATTGATTCTGCTTGTTGGAAATTGGCTGGGAAGGTCGTAAATGGCAATCACATGACCCTGGGATGCTGCAACCATCATAAATGCAGTTCCCAAGCATCCAACTGGCGAGTTGCTCGGGCTGGTGGCAGGGCTTCTTCTGCTGCCTCCAAGCCTTTTTGCCCCAGATCCGACAGCCGCCTTCTCCCGGGTGGTGAGCCAGGTAGGCAAGGGAAAGTTTCCTTGAGGGCCTCTGCTCAGGTCTGGCAGGGTTGGCACTGGAGCCCCAAAAATGTGTTTGTGTATGTGTGCGTGTTGTAGGGCAAGGGGAGAAGAGAAAAGGTCAGGTCTCCCTTCAGAGCCATAGGTGGAGCAGCTGAAGGTGTGATTCGGCACCCATGCTTCAAGAGAAAATTTCATTTATTTGTAATTAGAAATAAATATTTCACAACATATAATTACATATTGTTTTTGTGATTAATCACTATGCTTTAATTATGTTCAATCTGTAACAATGAAAACACATCCTGCATATCAGATATTTACACTACGATTCATAACAGTAGCAAAATTACAGTTATGAAGTAGCGACAAAAATAATTTTATGATTTGGGGGGTCACCACAACATGAGGAACTGTATTAAAGGGTTGTGTCAAAACACACCTCTGCCGGCAGGCCTGGGGTAGTTAACATCTTGCCCCAAGCCAGTGTATGTCTGTGTGTATGCTGAATGATTGGGTTTTTTTTAAAAAAAAAATTAAGAGGTTTTATATTTATATGTATTTTTAATGTTGATTTCTACTGTGTTGTGAGCCGCCCTGAGTTCTCCGGAATAGGGCGGCATAGAAATCGAATAAATAAATAAATAAATAAACAATAATGATAATGATGATGATGGAGTTGGAAGGGACCTTGGAGGTCTTCTAGTCCAATCCGCTGCTCAGTCAGGAAATGCTCAGGCAGAAAATCCTATCATTGCAAGGCAAAGACTTCTTCAGCTTCACATTTTGTAGCATTTTAAACTTTCATTTGTAGCATTTGGATATTACTCACTTGTGACATGCTGAATGATCACACATTATTAGAGATTTGCCACACTAGCAGATGTATGAACTTAATGTATGAATTTAATTCATAATATTGTTTACTTGTAGTTCACACAGGCACATGCTTCATGCTAGTCATACAATAACACTTTAAAATACTGTAGGCTAAAATTATTGTTTTATTTTATAAATAGGAAGTGAAGTTTGAATATAGTTTATTTAGAAATACTCCTGGGGTTGTTAGGCATTTCCAGTGATGCTGTAAACAACTACTGTACTAATACTAAATACATATTACCAATAATGCCAATAATATCTCCGATCATTCTAACTAACTTCTTCTATTGCTACTTCAGTTAGCATCTACAAGACATGCATTTTAGGCTTATTTTCAAGGAACACTAATTGCTTCTCAGCCATATTGCTTTTTTGACCCAGGATCAAGATATAAAATTGGGTATCATCAGGATTCTGATAACACCTAATCCTGTGTTGATAGATGACTTCTTCCAGTAGATTCATCTTTACAGCATGTTGAATAGAATTGGAGAAAGCCCTAAACCCTGTGGCTTCTGATATTTCAGGGGCCTGAGGTACAACTTTTCACTCCCTTCCATGTTGACTTAAATGCCCCCTCAAAAAACGAGGAGAAATGCACAATACAGTGCCCTCCCCCCAGGGTGAGTCCTGAAGAATACCATGGTTAATGGTATCAAAAGAGAGAAAGAGAAAGAACACTGAAGGAGAATATTAGAGGTCAATTGAAAGCCTGTAATCCAAAGATACTGTCCCAAGGAAACTAAAAATGTCAGCTTAGCCACAAAATATTTGGAAGGTCAGGGAATGTTGATAAGTTAGGAAAAAATATTAGGAGTCAAGTAATGCTTTAGGAAAGCAAAAGCAACTCCCTAAAAAGAAAACAGTAATGAAATGTTGCCCCTTTCTTCTTTCCAACCCTCTTGGTTTTATAGTTCTGCCTCATTATCTTATGTTTGTACCCCATGATTTAATTGATGTTCCTTGGAATATGACCCAACCAAATATTTGCTGTTGTCTCTACCCAATTAAATACCTTGCTATTATGTTCAATTACACATATATTCTAATATACATAAGTCTGTAATGCCTTTAAACCTTTCTTTGCCTCTAATTGGTGATTCAGTGTAATGGTATCTTGGTCTCTGGGTTAGATGAACCCCATTAAGGGAAAATTTTCCTTCAAATCATCCTATATTTTCTTTTATATGCCTGAGATCTTAATTTTTCAGATAAAATGAAGCAGTAAAGCAAAGCAGAACAAATGAACAAAACAGAACTGTAGTGGCCTAATGTCAGAGTTAAATTATAACACAGCTTAGTTTTGAGATAGGACTCTGTAGGATTGTTCAGAGCCTGATTTCAGAGCTCTACTTTGTCTGGAAAAGTAAACAACAGTTCTACTCACTAAGGCAGGGATTCTGACTTGCAAGTTTTGAACAGTGTGCAAGGAACATACACAAAAAGTTGTGGAAAAATTTGTGTTATTTCCACTTCATTTTAGTGAAATTACATTTATTTATTTATTTATTTGGGATCCATCTCGTGCAAAATGATTCTGGGTGGCTTACGACATAAAACCACACAAACACAAATATCTGTAACAACACAAATACTAATTATGACTAAAAGATGGAGAGGGAGGGAACATTGGACCAGGATACTTACGGGACCGTCTTCTGCCACATACTTCCCTTCGACCGGTGAGAGCGCACAGGGTCAGCCTCCTCCGGGTCCCGTCAGCGAAACAATGCCGTCTGGCAGGTCCTAGGGGGAGGGCCTTCTCTGTTGTGGCGCCCACCCTCTGGAACCAACTGCCCCCTGAAGTCCGCGTTTCCCCCACTCTCCCGGCCTTCCGGAAGAATTTGAAAACTTATCTATGCCGGCAGGCCTGGGGATGATTGTGATTGTGTCTGTATGATGAATGTGTTTGGGGGGGTCTTTTAAATGCTTTGTCGACTTGGTTTTTGGTTTTTAAATGTTGTGATGTTGTTTTTTGTTCATGTTGTTAGCCGCTCCGAGTCCTTTGGAGAGGAGCGGCATAAAAATCCAATAAATAAATAAATAAATAAATAAATAAATAAATAAATAAATAAATAAATAAATAAATAAATAAATAAATAAATAAATAAATAAATAAATAAAAAAAAAAAAAAAAAACAGGATGTGCGGGGGGGGGAGGAAGTGGGATCTGCTATTGGTCTATCAACCACCTCCAGCATGAAACTTCCCCATTGGGGCCCCAAGCCGGGTCTTCAGGCCCTTATGGAAGGTCAGGATGATGGGAGCAGTCCTCACCCCAGGAGGCAAGATGTTCCAAAGAGCAGAAGCCATGGCAGAGAACCCACTTCTACTAGACCCCACCAGCTAGAATTTACTTATGATTAAACATAGGATTGCTTAATCTCCAGTTAATCACATTAAACACCACAGTAGCAAAAACAATTTTTGAAGGCTTTTGGAGGATTTCTGCAGGCTCTGGGTCTCAGATAGTGCATCTCTGTGCCATAGAAGAAGATAGCTTCTCTGCCATGGCTAGTAATTCTTACAATCCAGGGCCGGCAGAAAGATCCACTCTGTTGAATGAAGGGGTACCACTTAAGCTAAAAGAACAAAAGTAGAAGTGATCAAGTTTGTCAGCTACTCACTGAACAAGGAGCACACATTCCTCCATGGAACAAGGGATGTTGTGTGTGAATCTCAAACCCTCCACAGCATATACAGATATCTTCAGACAAACAAAACAAAACAAAATCAGGAAGATTTAACTTTAGTAATCATTGCCATAGATTTCTATGGTTTGATAACAGGAGTTGGCATTTTATAGGACACACTCATGAAGATTGGATTAAGATATAGAACAGTGGTTCTCAACCTTTTTCAGGTTGAGACCCCACTTGCGCCGCCCATGCGTGCCGCGACCCCGACCCGCGGCCCGCCATTTTTTTGTTTTTTTGTTTTTTTTTGTTTTTTTTCATTTTTTTTCATCGTGCGCGTGCTGCGCATGTGCGGTTCGGGCCGTTGCGCGTGCATGCGCGCGCACGTCAAAAAAAATAAAAAAAAAAACAAAAAACAAAATGGCAGACCGCGACAGGCCGATCCGCACATGCGCGGCGTGCGTGTGCGATGGCCTGAAGCGTGCATGCGTGGCGCGCACGCGACAAATAAAATAAAATAAAATAAAATAAAAATAAAAACAAAACAAAATGGCGGACCACGATGGGCCGATCCGCGCATGTGCGGCGCGCGCACGACGGCCCGAACCGCGCATGCGTGGCACGTGCGCGATGAAAAAAAAATAAAAAAAATAAAAAAACAACAAAATGGCGGACCGCGGTGTCCGGCGACCCCCGCGAAACGGTTGTTGAACCCCAAATGGGGTCGCGACCCATAGGTTGAGAACCGCTGATATAGAACATCAATCGTTTAAATAAGAAAGATGTGTATGAAAAAGATGTAAAAATGCAAGGCTGCTTGAATATGGTCTTTATATAATCTTAAGAGCAAATATGTGTATTTGTACCTAGTAGGACTATAACTTTTCCTGCTGTATCTTTTGCTGTAATGACCTACAGAATTTTTTTTAGCAAAGAGTATTTTTTTCATTGCCTCAAAAATTTTTTTTTGACAAAAATGACTAATTAAATGGGCATTGCACTGTATTAATTTATTTAGAATCTAAGTGGAGGAAGGGCTAGTCCTCTCTACAGGGCTCAGAACTAAAATTCTAGAAGCTGTAATCATAAAAAATCTTTTGGAAGCCATTTGACTAAGAATGGATACCCTATTAACAGCAATTCATGAAAACAGAATAATAACGAAAACAATTGCATCAATAGTTAAAAACATTAATATCTCACCTTCAATATGCCTCTCATTATATTTCACTTCATGGGCAATATTTTCTACAGAAAAAAGAATGAGCACTTTTCACATAGAGCTTTTTAATTAGTTTCCACTTGAATTAGTCTCTAATTCAGTGTAAAATATATATTGAATAAAATGTTAATTATTTTCTCTATATTCGGTACAATAGCACATTTTTTTAAAGGTTCTAAGTGAGGAGGACCTTTTGGATCACAGGACACATGAACTCATACTCCCCACCATTAAAGTGCAGAATGATAATAACAACACAATGAAGTTTTTGTCACTTGTCTTCTACTGCCACCCCCTACAGATACTTCTGTTTCTCACAGTTTCTTCCTATAGGTCAAAAGCTTTTTCTGCTTCATGTTGTGCTGTGCAGGTAGTCCTTTGTTTAGCAACTGTTTCATATAGCAACTGTTTGCAATTATAACAGTGATGAAAAAGTAACTTTGCAACCAATCGTCACATTTGCAACATTAACAAGTCTGTAAAGCAAAGCTAAACTGAAGTAAGATCATAAGCAGAGTTGTGGTTTCACCTAGCGATTGTTTCACTTAACTACCATGTTGCCAGTTCGAATTGTGGTTGCTAAACAAAGACTACCTGTAGTACAAAATTGCAATCAATATACTCAGAGCCCATGGATGCAAAGTTTAGTCGCTATTCAAGGTGCACCGAGCAGAAGAAATGTTCATACATCCTGGGGGGGGGGGAATGAGATATTACCTTTGCTTAACTTAGAGGTGCTTATTTCTTCCACAGAACTTGTAGAAATCTCAAGATGAGAACTGTGGCTCTCTACTGATGCCGCTAAAAGTATAATGAGGGAAAAGAAATTTCTTAATTATGTAGCAATTTAAGTAAGATATGTCCTGCATATCCTACTTAAAGCACTGTTGGTTGTGAGTATGAAAAAAATCTCTTAGAATTAAGTTGAATTTCAGATCAAACTCAGAAGTTACACTTGTAATAGGCTCCAAGAGCCAGAATTCTCAGCCAAAAGGCCTAATGCTTATGCTGCATTGGGAAATCTAGAAGTCTAAACCACATTGGAGAAGCCTGATAAAAATAATCAATTTATTTGAACTGTCGCAATCAGTCCACTTTATGCCTCCTGGCAACATGTTTGAACTTGGGAGAGATTTTGGGAATTTATTTATTTATTTATTTAATTTAATTTATATGCCGCCCTTCTCACGAGACTCAGAGAATACCTTCTTCCAGAAAATGTAGTGGAAGCATATCATTATTATGCCTGAAAGTTATCAATGTAGAGAAATAATAAGAGTGAATCCTTCAGCCATCTTTTTTTGAGCTAATTCTCTGTCCCAATTCTATACCAATATGTCCATATCATGGGCAGCAATGTGTGCCAGTCATTGCTTTATAGGTTATACGGTGGACTTTCCCAAACTGTCATCCTCTGGATTTGTTGGATTACAACTCTAATAAAAAAAACAGATTGTGATGTCTGGGGATGATGGAAGTTACAGTCTAGTTCAGTATTTCTTAACCTTGGCAACTTTAAGATGTGTGGACTTCAACTCCCAGAATTTTGGGAGTTGAAGTCCACACATCTTAAAGTTGCCAAGATTGAGAAACATTGGCTCATCTAGGAGTCATCAAGCTGAGAAAAGCTCAGATACTCCAGTGCAGTTCATTATCAATTTCAGTTGCTATCCAAAGCAGGGAAGTAGCCACACTTTCCTATAGGATGGTGCACTCCAAGAACTTAGAGCTGTCTCTAGGTTACAGAGAGGTGGAAAATTTCTGCTACTCTCCAGTAAATACTACCGGCTCTGTCAAATGTGCGTTCGTCACCACACTGAATTATTTAACCAAATCATGGCAATATGATGGGCTATGTGACAAAACCCCACCTAATTTACCATCTGTTACTAAAGCCACGATCCAAGGGCGTGAGCTTATTCATAAGATCAGGGGAGGTGAAGCCAACCCCTCCCTTTTTCCCAGAGTAGCTACTAGAAGTGTGTGTTTCTCACCACTGCAGCACCAGTGCTATTTCTGTGACAAAGAGATGTGAGATTAACTGCCAACACCAGTTCCAACAGTACTGGTGAAGAGAGCGTACAGCTCTGATAATACCGGTATATGAGAGCAATTCGGAAATAAACCTCCGTTTGGTTGTCAATGACAGATATTCGCAGAAGCAGAACTTTTATTATACACATTAGAAAACTACAACATTACTTTTTGACATAATCGCCATTCAAATTGAAGCACTTGTCATCACGTCTTACAAGGTTTGAAATTCCTTAGTAACAGTCGATTGGTCCCAAATCTGGGCTATGTGGGGGGTGGTCAGAAACATCCCAACGGAACTGCTTCAAACGTTCTTGGGTGCATCTAGCGGTGTGTGGGCAAGCATTATCATGAACCAACAGCACACCAGAAGTGGCGCCATGGAAAATCCCGCCAAATGTGAAGATGCCAAAGGAGTACTACTAGCGAAGTTCAAGGAGCATGGTTCGACCATCAATTCAGAAGTCTACTGTGAAACTTTATGAAAACTCAGATGAGCCATCCATAACAAGCATCGGGGCATGCTGACTTCCGGTATGGGGTTGGTTCACGATAATGCTCACCTGCACACTGCTAGACGCACCCAAGAACTTGTGAGCAGTTCCGTTGGGATGTTTTTGATCACCCCCCCCATAGCCCAGATTTGGCGCCGAGTGACTACTAAGAAATTTCAAACCTTGTAAGACATGACAAGTGCCTCAATTTGAATGGCGATTATGTCAAAAAGTAATGTAATGTTGTAGTTTTCTAATGTGTATAATAAAAGTTCTGTATCTGCGAGCATCTGTCATTGATAACTAAACAGAGGTTTATTTCCGAATTGCCCTCATATATATGGAGCATTACTGAAGGAGGAAGGGATGATCTTACTAATGAACAGAGTTCTTGTTTAGAGTTAAAAAAAACCTCTCTCTGTACAGTGAGTTATTACTCAAGTGTTGGAGATGTGAATGTATGGATGCTACGTATTTTCATGTATGGTGGACCTGTAGAAAAATTAAGGCTTTCTGGAGAAAAATATGGTGGATACTTCAGAACATTTTGAAAAAGCGTATTGAATTTCTACCACAGTTGTTTCTGTTAGGTATTACAAAAGACTGTATCACCTTAGAGACGAACTTAATTTTGAATCTGATCACAGCAGCAAGACTGTTGGTGGGACAATACTGGAAGAAGCCAGAACTACCATATATTGAAGAATGGACCTGGAAAGTCATAAATATGGCAGAAATGGCTAAAATATCTGCATACTTGAAGGATCATTCAAATGAAAAATATATGTTGGATTGGAAAAAATGGATAGACTATATACAAGGGAAATATCAATCCAAGAAATTGTATCTAGCTTACAGTTAAATTTTTATATGTTGATTGAAAAATGTTTATAATAAAATAAAAAAAAAGAATTATTTCAATATGAACTAGACATTACTAACACCATCAGTATTGTCTCATAGTTATTCATACTTAAGCACATTTCAGATAGGGAGTTGAAGAAACAATATCCTCTCCACATTCCAGTTTTTTATGATTGCTGGAAAAACAAGGTGCAGATTCCAAAATTCAGGTGGTGATGCAAGTGTGCCTGCATTCAGCTGCCACAAAGAAGAGACTGGACAGCCATTTGTCTGAAATGGTTTAGGGTTTAGGGGTTGGACTAGATGACCTCTAAGGTCCCTTCCAACATTATTATTATTATTATTATTATTAATTATTATTATTATTATTATTATTATTATTATTATTATTATTATTATTATTATTATTATTATTATTTCTGGCTAGTTTGTGTGGATATTTCTGGCTTAATACAACCATTGCTGCCAGGGATGATGCCTGGAAGTCATGACTGCACCAAACATAGAAGAGCAAGAATTTCCCATTTCTTATTTATCTTCTGCTTGTGTCACCTCTTAATATCTATCTTCCATCATAACTTTTAAATCTACTTGGAAAAAGTCATTACTTGTGTTTGGCCCAAGCGGACTGACAGGAGATGTTCCTTCCAGTGAACTGACAGAGATGATCTCAGGAAAACTATCCTTAAATGTCAAAGCTGAAAGAGAATGGAAAAGGGGTGGGGGGAAGGAACATTCATAAAGGCCCCCCAAAAAATATTTATATGGTTTCTTTATTCATTTAAGTTTAGAAGACTGCTCAAGACTTCAGAGTGGTTATATACTTAAAAACAAAAAAGGAAAAAAAAAGAATTTAAATAGAGAGGTATACCTGGATAAGATCAACAAATACCTTACAATAACTCATAAAAGAGCACCAGGAGCTCAACAAATGTCTTATCCTCAGACCTGAGAGCAAGATTTGTGGTACCCTTGTATGTTAGCTCACTCAAAAGGTAATAATCTAGTAGTATTAGCGGACCACCAGGTGAACAAAAGCAAGAATAGTCACTCAGAAGGCCAATGCCATCTTTAGGCAGGATTAACATAAATGATGTAACCAAATTACAGGAGGTAATAAAGTCTTTGCACTGGATGGATTACTCTGCGCTGGTTAGACAGCACCGGAAGTACTGTGTCTAGTTCTTGGCACTTGAAAAGGGACATGGAGAAACAGGCGGAAATGTCAAAAGAGCACTCCAGGGGCATGATAAGGGATCTGAAACCAAGCTCGATGAGGAACTTCTGTGCTAAGGCTGCAAAAAAAAAAAAAAAAAAAAAGAAAAAGAAAAAAGAAAAAGAAAAAGAAAAAAGAAAAAAGAAAAAAAGAGAGAGATGATAGGGGTCTATATTAATTTATTCATAAATGTTTGGTCAAAGGCCAAAAATTAAATTTAAAAAAAAGCAAAACACTTTTTTTGTAAGCTTAGTAAAATAAGGAACAAAATTCTAACAGGGAAGCCAACCAGGTGACTTTGGGCCAATCACTTTCTCTCAGGCCAACTCACCTCACACTGCAATTGTGAGGAAAAAAGAGGAGGAAGGAGTATTCTGTATGTTTGCCATTTTGAGTTAAAAATAATAAAGGTGGGATATAAATAAATAAAATAACAGGTTAAAGCAGGGGTTCTCAACCTTGGCAACTTTAAGACTTGTGGACTTCAATTCTGGGAGTTGAAGTCCACAAGTCTTAAAGTTGCCAAGGTTGAGAACCCCTGGGTTAAAGAGTTGAAAACCAAAGAAACTAAATATTTTTTCCCTTATGTACAGTATATAAATAGTGATCTATATATATATATATATCAGAAGGCAGACATATCACGCTGCAAAAAGTGTGGGAGTGTTCTCTTCTGAAACCGAGAGCAGAACAAGGACCCACAAGTCAAAATGAAATACATTTGAACATTAGGCAGTGCTTCCTGATAACAAGAGCTGTGGAACAGCCTGCTAAAAAGCTACGGCCTCCCTTCCCTGTGGGTTTCCCCCTGGGTGATATTTTTCTGGATTCCAGCACTGAGAAGGGTTGGGCTAGTGAATCTGTTCAGTTCATCCCCTTCTATGAGAACTTTGGGCTATTTCTAAACCTTCCCTTGACCTAAAATAAGCATTGCCTTAGCAAGGATTCTGGCGCTCCCTAACAAGCAGGTTTACACTGGCTTTCTGTGGTATTTTTAGGAAAGATTTTGTCTGGATTTGTGGCATCGCTATATTTTTCCCTGGGCCTCCGGGGGAGGGAGGGGACGAAATAGACAAGCCCCACCGGGAAATCTTTTGACTCACCTGCCTCCGAGAAGCTGGAGGGGTCGCTCTCAGTGTCCACTGTGATGATCGCCATCTGCTCTTGAGCCATGCGCGAAGGCAGCAAACTCATTCCCTCGGCCCAGGGAGCAAGGCCCTTCCGACGGCGCCACGATCCCAAGCGGACAGAAAGGCGCGGTGTCCAGGATGCGAAGCGCGCGTTTGGGAGAGAAAAGTTAGCGGTTCTCGGGAACGCGTCGCGCGTGAAAACACACAAAGGAAATTCGGGCCGAAAAGACCTTTCGGCTTCGAAGTGCAATATAGAAACTTTGTTACGGATTGTTACGAAGTCTAAGTAAAATCTGCCCGGGTTTGAACCACAGCTGCAGCACGAGGCTTCGTGGGAAGACGCGAAGATGGCCAAGAGGCCGGGCAGGAGGAAATGGAGGAGCATGGAAGGAGTCGTTTTAATTTAGACTTTTCTCTGGGTACCCGGAGACCTTACACAGTCACTCTCTTTGGCCATGTTGGCTTGTAATTCTGGGAGCTTCAAACTCAACACATGTGGAGGAAAGGTTAAAGCAACCCTACTGTTAATTTCTATCACCAAACCAATAGAAATCAAAAGGAGAAAGCATTAAAGTACACTTCGAAAATGTTCTATAGCACAGATTAAAAAAATGTGACCCCATGCAGCATTTTTCCCTAACCTGATTCCCCCTCCCCATATATACTGTGGTATGAATCCCCTTTTCTGCCTGCTGGAAAAAATTGCCCTAGTAGTAGAGAGCATCTGGTGTTGCCCAGACTGAGAAAGAAACAAATATAAGAGGATGGAAATACCAGAATATAGAATGGCAGATTTTCCCCCCTCCCAATTGGTACTCTCATTTGTTTGTTTTAAAGTAGATGGCATATGACTTTAAACCATCTTAATTTCATTGGTGTTTTCTGGTCCGAATGTTAGCATGTCAATTGAATGTCCAGCTGGGACCCCTAATTTGGCACACAGGGGTGACATTATCCACAAATACTTCCAGATTTCTTGCTCCATCTGAGTAAGTTGCAATTTTGCAACTAAGTAAAAAGAAAAAAGAAAAGGAGTTGGGGGGGGGGTTAGGATGCTGCAAAGCAAAGTATCAACTCTTTTTGTTTTTATTTTCAGGAATGTCTTGGATTTCCATAAACTTTTTTTTTTAGAAAAAAAATAGTTGATGCTGTCCATTGTTAAGTCTGGAGTTGTATCCCTTTGCTCAGAAAAGGAGACAAAGATAAGCATATAGGCAAAGATAAGGCATATAGGCATCAAGAAGCGATGGAGGTGTCATTTTATAAACTGATCCTTTGCAACTGACAATGTCTTCATTTAGTGACGTGTGAGCCTTCTACCCCAAATTTATCAGAGTTACCCCAGCTGTTGTTAAGATTCCCATCACTCCCCCAAGATTAAGAACTCTTGATCTATTATAATTGTCATTCTGAAATTGAGAGATGCAAAAGATATACTTGTCTTCCCTCTAGTCGTGTCACACTGTGACAATACCTATTTGTAACAAAGAGCTAAGGATAATCCTTTCTCTTATCAGTCCGATTGTACCAATAATTGCGCTAAACATTCTTTGCAAGAAGACTATGGGAACTTATAGTTATTATAATGCTACTTCTATGCATGTATGCATCAGCCTGCTATAACTGAAACGATGCAGTTGATTTTATATTCTTTTGCTTATGGTTTTTCAGTACATTTCAAATTAGGTATATGCAAATTAAGTATATGCAAATCAGCATTCATTTGTTTTGAGACAGAGATCTGAGATTTCATGTAAGTATTATAGCCTGGCAATTTCTGTAATATAAATATCTACCTGCCTGACTATATTCTGATATATTTCAGGTTTCTGGAATAACGGTGTAAAAATCAAGGCTGTTCTGCTGCTTAGCAATATCTTCTAATATCTGCCTCAAATCTGTACTTGAAAAACTAAATTCTCAATTAATTTATGTTGAGAAAGAGATTGGAGGAAACAGCAAGAAAGAGAAAAATATTTGCGGCAACATTTTTATTTGGTATTCCTAAAATATTTTTTTTTATATGTAAAGAAAGGAAGCAATGGCAATTATGATTCCAAGTTGGCCTTAACTTGAGTTAACCTGGATTTTGATTCCCAGAACCTTAGTATCAGAAAAAACATGGGCATTGCCATAGTAAAAAAGAAACTACTTTTTCTCCATAGGGAAAAAAAACCATAACAATTTCATAGCTGTTAGAAGGACAAGAGAAGTGACAGTGTGGTGGGTCAGGTATGGCAAGCACATTTTCCCAAGCCCTGCTTGTGTAGGTAACTCATATTATCATGGCCCTCATGTAACAGTGTCTTACAAATGGTAGTAATGATTGTAAAAATATGTTGATTATGTAGGGCTTCACTGCAAGGAATAATCTCTGAGTGGATTTCATACAGTAGATAGTATTTTACTATTTTTTTTTCTTTTCACTGCAGCCCCAGGGTTACAAACTATGCTGAATTGGATATCCCCAATTTTCTCAATCTCCTGACAGATGGGGCCAAAGCAGCAAGTGGAGAGAGAAAGACCAGCAGAAGGACTGCTTGTGCCTTGGTGTTATCAGCAACACGTGTAAAAATCTTTGGTGTAAAACTATTGAAGTTTACAAGTTGCCCTTTCTCAACCAAGGAAGGTCTTGTCTTGTTTTATATTTTAACTTGCCTTGACTGTGCGTGAGTCATATTTTTATCTCTTTGTTGGAAAGTACTCTGTATTGGGTTTGTTTCATGTATTAGCTTGGTTCTTTTATCTCTTTTGGATTCATTTTGCTTTTGAGTTCACTGGAATTCATCTGAAGTTATTGTCATTTGTGACTGAAGTGATGTGACTTTGGTGCATTCTTGATTAAGGGAACAAAAAAAAGTCAGAGCAGGTAAATCATGTCTGATGGAACTATTGAACTGGATTAAAAAGATTGGAAGGTCTAGTGGTGGATGTGATTTCCAATTTTTTTATTAGTTTATCAAAATATGAAATAGAAAGAAAAATGAAAATAGTGAAAAAGTTAGGGAGGGAAAAGGGAAGAGGAAAAAAATGTAGGATAAAAGGGGAAAAAGAAAGAAAAGCATTGACTTCTGACTCTTTTTAGCGTAGAATCTTTATTCAAAAGCAAACGAAGCTTTCTTTGCAAGCCCTTTAAAGAAGATTAATGTGGCATTTTACACACAAATTCAATAACCTGCCAATAGATGGTGCTAAAGTACTAATAATGTCTATGCTGTCTTAGCTTTCCTTGGTGGTGCTTATGGTTTCATTTAGCTGCCTGGAGAAAGGCTCTGATTCACTTAACAAGCTTCTATCAGGAGGAAGGGCTCAAGTAGCAGTAGCAAATTTCATTTTCCCTTTTATTGTAGTTGTCCTTTTGTTTCTATACGATAACCCTATTCTAAAAGAAGATCACACTCAAAGTGTCAATTTTATAGAAGTTTTCTCTTGCACTTCCTTAAATCCCAACAGTACGATCCCATGTTTCCAGAGATTTAAAAAGTTTTAATCTTGGGTGTTTTAACAATGGCTGCAAATGAATCATGGATTAGTACACAAATTGTTACACCAGCACATTCAAAGCATGATCTCATTTAGATCCAGACATGGCAATACGTCATGCTACAAACTGTGTTAAGTGTTCCCATAGGATGCTGGGCAGAGCTGCTTCTTTCTCTTGCTTGTACTTTGAAAAGGACAATTCAGGCTTACAAGAGTGTTAGTCTAGACAGTCAATGTTTTCTTAACCCATAAAGTAGACAAGAAACCCTGCAAAGCCAGCGGAGCCTATTGAAATTCTGGCACCGGACCTACAACTAGAATCTCAGCCATGCTAAAATGATCATGAACAAATGAACAAACCTTTGGATAAATCAATTATTATTGTTTAAGAAATTTATATGGATTGATGAAGATTGGGGATGTGCGGAATTTCACAGCTGATTTTTTTTATGAATATTAAGAACGACTCCTTATATACCTGCAAACCTACAAGCACATACAAGATATACGTTCATTTCCACTTGGTATTGTTTTACAGGATTAAAAAACATGCAGTTCTTGACATTTTAATATACTGATGCTTTCCTCTATTTTTTGGAGGGGGGTGCATATTTCTAATCAAATACTATTAATTATTTAATGATTAAAATTTCAAAGGTAAATAACATTGGAAAGATACAGATTATCTACGCAATACAGTATGTAAGACTGCATGATCGCTTCTATTACTGGAAATTCTGCAAGTATCATATTAATGGTGTTTTAAATTACAGCCAAACTCTACTGCCTGGTTTTTCAGGGCCCAAACTCGATAGCCTCATTAGTGTCATTTCTGAGACAGAAGCAGCCTTAGGTCAACTACATAAGAAACCTCAGCTTGTCTTCAGGTTTGTGATAGCTGAGCAAGTGAGGATAATCAAGACAAAAAACACTAGGAGATTTTGAATGAAATGCAAATCTTTCTTCTCCAGCCAGATGCCATCCAAAAGATGACTTTTATGCAGTTCTTAGCCAGTTCCCATCATCTTGCCTACTTCTAATATACAATGCCTAATAGGTTATCTTTAAGAGCATACAGCTTTAGACCAGAATAAAACCATAACCTGTGGTTTTAAAAATAACTTGTCTAAATAAATAGATTTCAAGTGGCAGCTTAGGAGAGGCTGTAGTTGAAAAGCCAACTTATTACTTTATGTCTAAAGTGGATGCTTTCATTTTTGTTTTCATTTAGTTATTGTAGAGCAGTGGTTCTCAACCTTCCTAATGCCGCAACCCTTTAATACAGTTCCTCATGTTGTGGTGACCCCCAACCATAAAATTATTTTCGTTGCTACTTCATAACTGTAATTTTGCTACTGTTATGAATTGTAATGTAAATATCTGATATGCAGGATGTATTTTCATTGTTACAAATTGAACATAATTAAAGCATAGTGATTAATCACAAAAACAATATGTAATTATATATTGTGAAATATTTATTTCTAATTACACGATCCATTGTCAATGGTTTTAATCCCCTGAAATGGAGCCGAACCATTCACTTCTCACTCTTAAATTGACTACATATGGGCAGCCCATGATTTATGGAAAGGGGAAAAAATTCCCAATCACTACCAGTGATTGACTGTTATGCAATCATAACTGTATAAAGAAGGTATTATGTGATAGTTCATAATATAAAGTATTTCTGGTAAACTCTGTGCTGCAGTGCCCAGAACCACACAGGAAAAGAAGGCAGAAACAGTTTAAAAGTGGAGCCTTCAAACTACACTTGATATTGAAAACATATTGAATTAAAATCAATTATTGAATTGAAAAATAGCCACTTTGGTTTGGTAGTGAAGGCATCAGGCTAAAAAGCAGGAAATGGCGAGTTCTAGTCCTGCCTGAGGTGTGAAAAACCAGCTGGGTGACTTTGGGCCAGTCACTCGCTCTCTCACAGCCCAGCCCACCTCAGAGGATTGTGGTTCTGAGGAAAATAAGAGAAAGGAGTATTAAGCATGTTTGTACTTTTCGTATCCTTTTTTTCCTCTATACATCGTGGACTTATCATCTTCATGTGGTTACTTAATGTTCATTAATCACCTTTCAATCAAACCTCCGCAATTCAAGCCAGCGCGGCCGAATGGGCGGCCTTCCTCCTGGGCAGCTGCGGTGGCAGAGTGGGCCGCAAGGCCGCCAAATGCCAGCCTGGATTCGGTGGCATTTCCGCCTCCCTCAAAACAGGTGACGGGAGCCAGCCCGCCCAGCTGAGGGAGAGCCAGGGAAGGGGGGAAGCCCTTGGGGGGGTCCCCAATAAGAGCCCCCCCAATGGACGCCCTTCCCAATGGGAAGGAGATGTGGCTTCCGAGGCTGCCTGAAGAAGCTCAAAGCCGCCAGTTGGTCAGAGGGGCGCTGCGACCAGGTCCCTAACCCCCGCAAAGCCATCAGGGAGGGGAGCTGCTGGGGGCTGCAGGGGTCGCTTGCCCCTTGATCTCTGAATGGCGCCCCCCTCCTGTCTGGGGTGGGTGAGTGGGCAATGAGGGAAGTCGGGCCGGCTGGCCGCTCTGTTCGCCTGGCTGCACCTCTCCGCCCGCTCGCCTGGCGCGTCTGCCAGGCCCTTCCCCACAGTGGCTCCTGAGCTGGCTGTGCAGGCGAAGAAGGCGCTCTTGCAGCATGGTGCCTCGGATCAGCAGCCAGCCGCCCGCGCATGCCTCAGCCGGCCCAGAAGGGCACTTTGCATGCCCTTCCCTCTCGGGGGTGCGCATGTGGGGGGCTCCTCCCCCTTCCTGCTCCCTTTCCTGCCTGGGCCCAGCAGCAGAGGCAGGCAGGCAAGGGCGGAGGAGGGGGCATGCGAGGAGGCGGCAGCAGTGTCGGTCTCAGCAGCGGCCCTCTGCTCGCAGACCTGGAGAGTTTCTCGGCTGGAAAGTGACGCCAGTTCCCAGCACCGGCTCTGCCCTCTTAAAGGCGCCACTCTGGCAGGAAATGGGAGCGCGGCAGCGGAAAAGGGCTCCAGTTGCTGGAAAAGAAAGCGGGGCAGGGGAGTTTCTCGGTTCCTAAGACCATCGGAAATATGTGTTTTCTGATGGTCTTAGGTGACCCCTGTGAAAGGGTCATTTGACCCCCAAAGGGGTCGCGACCCACAGGTTGCTGTAGAGGAAAAAAGAAGAGACGACGGAACATAAGCTACGAATCAGTGGCTACTAGGGATTATTTTGAATTGAATGGATTTTATTGGCAGTATTTTAGTTGAACTAGTTTTGATATTAAGCCCATTTGTGCAGGTTAATTCCTAGTTTAATTACTAGATTTGTGGAACATGTCCTATCATGTCAATAGGCAACAATCAATGATCAAGTATCTATATATTTTAAAAGTATTACCAATGATTACCTCCACAATTTATCTGTTTTGGTCACCTATGACAGAATTGTTTTGGTCAGAACCTTCTATAGATGGGGTTAACACTAAATTCACTAAAGCTGGAATTGACAGTGTTTTCTTATTTCCTTTATCATTGTAACATAAAGGACTAAAAGAGAATGTCACTATGATTCTTATTTTACAGATGCAAAGAAATGGAACAAAAACCCAGATCACTTAAGGAATGTATAGTTAAGCTGTGATTTTAATGGCAACCTCTCAGATCCAAAAACAATGGCCTCACTCTTCCAGATATGGTCTCATTTGTTTTTGAAGTGGATGTTTTATATTGTTAAGCACACTCTACCTCTTTAAATGGTGATGCTTACTGAGGTGTCTGGGTTTCTCTGAATGCAAACAACCTGGATATAGTCTGTATAATAGTTCTTTTAGTTAAAATATTCTAGCAAAGTATACTGAAAGGACAGATTTCTACGTGAGGGAGCACAGCTGCTATGTATGTGGTGGATCCTTCACATCTTCATATTTCTTATGTAATATATCATGAAGTTCAGTCCTCACAATTCATTCTACTTTGATTGTATCCAAATTCTTTATTGCCTTTGTGTAACCCTTTCTGGGTTATGATCTCACTGCTAAACTTGCTGTGGATTGTTGATACTCAAAACATCTACCAGCCATCTCATCTATTAGAAGGCCATACACTTAGCTGCAATAACAGGATATGCCGTAGATTCAATATTCATTTATGGTTATTTTAGATGATAGCCATATTTTTTTTGAAGCAAAGACACTTTCGTGGCAACATAAATGTATGTGCTGTTTTCTTAAATGCATAACCGTATAATGATGGGAAATCAGCATGGAATCAAAATGCTGTGTCTCCTAAGTAATATTTTTTCTCTCATGATCTTGAAAGCACCATGAATGCAGTTCTCATTTTCTTTGCTTATTTTAAACTTGGGTGCTGAGATTTATTCTTAGGCTCATATAAACCATGCCTAATTCTTACATTACACTACATTACAAAGAGCAACAATGGTTAGAAACAAAAATTACTGTTCCAGAATTCCATTTTTTCTAGTCTGAATATTTCTCTAAAAAGTGTCAGACATGTATTTATGTTTTCACAGAACAATACATCTAAAATCCATACATTTAGATAACCATTTTCCCCAAAGGAGCAATCAAAATGTAAAATATATTTAACATATATTGAAAACAACTTCAATTTACTTTTAGAAACATCCTTTGCCAGCCAGGGTCATTGAATGATGATGGTCTTCTATCATTTCTCAAGGAAGTTGGTATATTACATGGATGTAACACGCAGATAATAGAAACAATGTTTACACATAGCCTTTTGCTTTCCATTTAAATTGCTTTAGGGCAAATGCTCAAATGTGGTTTTTTGAAATTACATTGGAAAGGGAGAAAATAAGTCTAAACTGATCTTAGCTTTCTTGAAGAACTACTCCCACTTGTGAGGTCACATCCATGTCAGGGCAGGGTAGCTGCTGTTATTTTCCTAATGAAGGTGAATAAATTATAAAATGACTACCGGTATTTTATAAACTGAAAAACATTAATCTAATAAAACAGGTTCCTTTATCAGTGTTGGAATTGATCTCATATGAATGCAACACTCAAATCATAGTCAATAATGTAACACTTTATTGCAACACTTTACTTGCACCAACACTTTAGTGCAAGACCCCCGGATTGGATATATGCTGCAGTTAGTGTGAATTTTAGATGGCAATGACATTGCAGGCAATTTCCCTTTTAAAGCAAATGGCATCTTTTGTAAGGTTAATTTTATTCATAAGGGTTTCTAGTCTTTCTGGTTTGTCTGAGCAATTGTAGGGATGATGTTTTGTATGCAATTTTAAAAGAAGACCAATATTAAATTTTAATTGTGAAAATAATTTACTATGCATTTTATGTTGGGATGGTCTTGGGTGTATTTTACCTAGCATAACTAATGTTCATGTCTTTTCCTTGATCCCATTCCCATCATTCATTGTGATGATATCAATTTGCAAAGCACAGAGGAGTTGCAGTAAAAGAAATCTGTGTCCAATGAAGCACGAGAAAGGAAATTTAAACGTAGTACCCAACTAGATTATTAAATCCATGAAGAATCCTTACGTCAGAAGTATTGGATTTTTGAAATGAAACTGGAGTAATGTTCAAGACATGATGGATGTTGCATCTTGGCAGCTTGAGAGTCTAGCCTGGATTGTGGATACTTTCTTATTTGGTTGTTTTTTGTAAATATAGATTACAAAGGATGTAATAACTTGTGTGTTCTGTAAATAAAATTACATACTGTATTTTATAATACTTATTTAATATCTCCCTTCTCACAAAATCACATTTTAAAGTTATATACAATGAAATTATTATATATTCATTTACAAACTCTGAAAGAGGAAAGAATAGCAAACAAGGCAGAAATCATTTATTCAGCATTAATACAATCAGCCATCTCTAAGCTGTAGCAAGAGGCATCTCATGACTTTAAGGGAAGAGGCATTCCAGTGTGCACTGGATAAAATCACAGAAAAGGCAATTAGCCTTTGCCGTAGAGCAGTGATGGCAAACCTTTTAGAGATTGAGTGCCCAAACCGCAACTCAAAACCCACTTATTTATCGCAAAGTGCCAGGGCTGCATCAGCATTGTGGTGCCCTCATGGGGGGGGGGGCAGGGAAGTGCCTCTGAGTGCCACCTCTGGCATGCAAAATCCGGGGGCGCAAAAATGGGCCACCGTGCTGCAAGTCACAAAAGCGGCTGTGCCATGGGGTGCAGATACAAGGCTTGCAGCATGCAAGAATGGGGCAGGGCTACTGAGTATCATGCAGGCACTAACCCTGCCCCATTTGGAGCACGTGCGTGCTCGTAGCCTTGTGCACGCATGCATGCATGTAAAATGCTTCCCCCTCCCTTTTTCTTCCAATCCACCAATCGACAATGGTTGGTGACCTGTGTTCTACGACCTCTACTCGAGCTTGCTAGTCGGCCGCTCCACCTCCTTTGTGCTGGGCGGGGCTCCTGCTCCGGGTGGCAGCGATGGCTTGATGCACCTGCTGCTGCTGGTGGTGGCCCACGTGCCAACTGAGAGAGCTCTGAGTGCCGCCTCTGGCATGCGTGCCATAGGTTTGCCACCACTGCCATAGAGCTTTCTCTGATGAACTGAGTGACAAATCGTTCCGTAGCAGCCATTTTAAAACAGAATTTCAGAGTCAGAAACTCAAAAAGACAAATAGAAGTTATCTGGTTGATTTTTTTTAACCTTATGGTTTTGAACTTGATAACAATATAAATAGGTATAAATGTCCTCATTTTAAGCCCTTTCTTGGATACCAAACTGTATTAATCTGTTATAGCTTTATATGCCATGGCTTTCGCAGAGAATCTTGGAAACTATCAAAACTAGACACAAACTGTAGTTCAATGCTGAGAATTCTGTTAGTGGCCTCTACTTTTCTCTTTATAGAATTATAGCATTGGGGTTTTTCCAGAATGGGTGAAATCTATAGTAATAGCACCCTTCTCCCATGGCGCTCTTTCATCAACAGAGTGAGATAAAAAAAATAGGCAGTTAAGACAATGAATTCCACAGTTAGTGGGAAACATAGCTCAAACATAAATTTGTTTTAACTAATCATAGTTTTAGAATAACTAAAGTTTAAGAATTCAACATACTAAACTGAAGATCTTAAACAAAAGATAATTCTATCACTCCATAGCCACACTGAATGAAGAAAATAGAGAACACAATAATAGATGACAACAATAAGAATAGCAATTATTTTTAGTGAGATGCATAAAGCTTTTAAATGTTATCCTCCTGCCTGAGAAAGAAGGAAAGCTAAACTATTGATCTTTCTTCACTGTGACTTCACTTTTATTTCAATTTTTCTGTTTTTCTTGTCAGCCTAGAACAAAGTACAGTGGAGGAAACAAAAGTTATTTTGGCAAAGTTAATTGCTACATGTTCAAAAACAAAATAGTACATCACAGAAAGTGTTTTTGTGAGTAGTATAGAAATTGGACATTTTATTTGTAAAACCTCTTTGAATGAATTCTCATTAAAGTAGCCACATCTTTTTTTCAAGCATGTGGCAAAGTGGTTTTAAATGGTTGCTCTGCTCATGCTGTTATATGTTCCAGAGTACCAATACTAGTTTGCTTTTGAAAGTATGCACAGTCTTTCTCTTTACTATTAAGAAATCTTGACGTTTAAGTACTTTTATTTTCTAGGAAGAAATGTTAAAATAACCCCTCAATAATATATGTGGGTACATATCTCTGAAGTTCAGTCCAAAACTACTCATGTAGAATTTGAACTACTAAGTATTCTGTAATGTCTGCCAGATTTTAGGTTTGGTTTCACACAATTGTGCATTGTCGTATGCATGTCTAAGGTAGAAAACCTGAGGCCACTTGAGGGCAGCAAATGCCTTATCTGAAAGTTTGGATACTCTCAAAATGTTCCTGTATGGGGGCAGAAAATGCAAAACATTTTTGTCTTTTCTTCCAACTAAGCAAAGCAGCTGGGAGAAGAGAGGTGGACTGCTTGTCACCTTGATGGAATTGTTCATGTAACTGGAATTGAGGCAGTTCTACAAACCCAGACTTGATGATCTGATTCTTTCCTCGGGGCCAACTGGAGCTCATAGTATTTTGTATGTTAATAATTTAGTCCAGTGCAATGTGTTTTTTATAGATTATTATTTGTATTCTAATGTTTTTAAATTCTTTGTTAATCTCCCAGAATCACTTGGTGAGTGGGTAGCCATAAAAATAAAATGAATGAATGAATAAATGAAGTTGAGCAGTGTCCAGATGTTACCCTTAACCAAAACTTTTGAAGAAATCTACTGATTAGTTTACATTAATGTAAGCAAATGTTGCCCTTTAGATCAGGGGTGTCAAACTCACCATGTCATATGATGTATTGCAACATATCACAACTTTTTTCCCCTTGCCGGAGCTGGGGTGGGCTCAGCTTCCACGTGATACATCCGGCCCGCAGTTTGACACCCCTGCTTTAGATGATTTGATGATTGATGACCATGATGGGTAAATTGCAGTACAGAACATCCAGACCCCATAAAGTTGGTTAGTTTTGGCTTACATTCTCTCTATGGAATTTTCTTTAGATACATTGACTTCTTATCTCCAAGTCTGCTGCAATGAAGCTACTAATGCATAATACCATCTGCTGTTATAGTTGGGGGAGGGCTTTGCAAAGTGCAAAGGTCTATGAATTTAAATTTCAGTAGTTGGTTTCAGCTCCATAGAACATCTTCTAGCTAACCACATCCAGTGAGTTCCAATAGGATGAATTAGATCACATAGTATCTCCTGATGGTCAACACATTCAGCAATTTTAATGCATCTATTCAAAATGTCTTCATAAGATTAAAAATGTGTAAATTGAGTTTTTGAACTATGGAAATAGAACAGAAGCAAAGTATTTTCTTTCATATTATAGCAGAAAAGTTATTTTTCTTCATAATTTCAAAGTTCTTTTTGTTTGAAGCTACTAATAAAAATACCCTTGAGATATGGGTAGGTGTTAATGATTCACAGAAGGAAGAAGTTCAGAGATATTGCAAATCAATTTTTTAATATGTGAATGTAGCCTTGTTATATTTACTTTGAGGGGAAAGTTATTAATTGAGACAATTCTTGACACCTCAAGGCCCTCGTGTTAAAAACAAAACAATTATGAAGGGTCCCTAATTACCCCTGGGAATTTGCCTCTATGAACTTACTGTATTTCCAAAGTATTTTGCTTTTTCTTTACCTATATACTTTTGCCTTTCTTCTCAGAGATTTCACACAACGATTATTATAGGCTAGGACAGTGATGGCGAACATTTTAGAGACCGAGTGCCCAAACTGCAACCCAAAACCCACTTATATATCGTCGGGTGCCAGGTGGGCGTGGCCTACTGGATGGGCATGGCTTCTGTGGTAACAGCAGACTGGGTGGGACTAAAAAGTTCAATCAATCAATTCCAACTTTGTGAGATCTTTTTTTTCCCTGCAAGTTGAAATTGATTGATTGATTGAACCTAAAATATTACAAGGAAAGTTTCCAAGGCTAAGGAAAAATGGACAAAGCCTTCTGTAATGTGTGAACTTTTCTTCCAGACATACTTTCCTCTAGAAGCTGAACTCAGTCAGGGAGAGGTGAGTTATGGGTTGACTTTCTTTCTTTCTTTTTTTTTTGGAAAATATTTTATTGGTTTTATGATTTTAACAATAGGTGCTTAAAACACACCGTGGTGATTGGGTAAGCAAAAATTCCAGAATAAAAACATACATAAACAGCTCAATTTAATACATTCACTTTCATCTTTCTATTTCCCTCACCCACACAAAACAAAAAACAAAAACATATAAATTTAATATATTCCATTTCTGTCATAAATTTCTGTTAAACCTATTTTAAGACTTTGTCAATTTCATTCCAAACTCTCCCCGATACATATACCATGATATTTATAAGATGTTACTATTCGTTCTTTTACATTCATATATACAGTACTTTTAAAGAAATGAGATAAATACCTACACGTAACTTTTGGTGTTGCTTGCCCATTTCCCCTTTCACCGCATCCACACTCTTTCTTCTCTACCTTCTTCTCTTCCCTACTTCCCTCTTCCCCCACCCCTCTCCTTCCCTTTCTCTCCACTCTTCCTCTTCTCCTCCAACCTTCCTACTTCCTTCTCCCCTCCTTCACTCTTTCCTCTCTCCTCTCCTTTCTTCCCTCTCATCCCTCTTCAGATGCAGTTCAGGGGTAATGTCCGAGCAACTCCTCTCTCCAAATTTCCCTATCTGTATTATACATTAATACTTCTATTTTAATCTTCTCAGTAAATATTTCTTTCCTTTTTTTAAAAAAAAGATAAAACTATTTTTTTTGTTGATTTTTCCCATCTTTCCCCAAAAGCTTAGGACACAACATGGTGATCAGGATGTCCAATCATTCAAAGACAAAGTCATATAAATATAGCTCAAATTGAATATGATATTGCTTATTAAAATTTATACAATTAGAAAGGTCATCAAACACATGCAATTATAATCTATATCCTGTTTTTAGGATGTACTCATTACAGTTGTCATACTCCGACTACATTTTAGTAGGTATATAATTGTGATTTCAGGTATCCTTAATACACAATCGTTCATTGAGACAGATTTTTTCTCCTTATCACAAATAGCTCTTCCTCTCTCTCTATTACAACATAGTTATCATATTTAAAATAATAATATAAGTCCAACAAATACAGTTCTATTTTTAAGAATATATTCTATCATTTCACCAATCTACATCTCTAAAACAAAACAAAAAAAATCTTTTTAAGGCCTTGATAAAGTTTATATCTTCAAATACTTGTCAATTATAATATCAGGCAATTCTCATCTTTCATTCCTAATTAAATCAGACATATTCTCTTTCCTTTTTCCTTTTTTACTAGATATATTCAATCATTTCGTCAATCTACTTCTATAAGGTTTTCTTGTCCTCTAGAAAGATTAACTCCCTCAAATTATTATCAATCATAGTAACAGTAAATTTACATCCTTCATTCATTGTTAAATCAGACACAATTTCTAAGCCTTTTTAACCCATCAAATAACATTTTGTATCACATTTAAACCTGACTCTAGCTTTCTTTCTATGCCAATTTGGTTCCCATAGTAAGGCTTTTCGGTTATCAAACCTCAAGATTTGATTACAAGGATTCCTAACACATTCAAACTGAACAAATTTTCCTCTTTATTGTAATTTCCAAAAAGTTGTGTCTGGGTGTCAATCTTTGTTATTTTTGGTAATTGAGTTGGGTCAATTACAGTTATTTCTTGGTCATCAAAATTGTCCATCAATTGTAGCTAATGCGTAGCATTAGTTGATTCAGTGGTTTCCACATTTTCTCTTAATACAGATTCACAATTAGGTTGTAAGAATAGTGTCTCTGTCGCTTTAAGTTGTAAGTAGGTCTGTTCAGGATTATTCTGTTCATCTTCTATTATTCCTTGTTCCATAACTTGATTCATTATTAAAGGGTCAATATAAGATTCCAAGGTGGCATCTTTGGATTTTCTCCAAGATTTCCAATAAGTTTTGAAATCTTCTCTAACTTCTAATATTTTTTCAAGTATTAAATCATAGTCAAGATGTGGATAACTTTCAGCCATTTTGGTGGTAGCTTTGCCTATTCCTTTATTAGAGACTACTTAAGAAAAATCCACAAATATCTGCCTCCAAAAGTCTAATAGCCAGCTTCACCACCCAGCTGTCCAGTTATTTTTTCTCTTTTATTATCCAATCCTCTTCAAATAACAGGGAGAAATACAGTTGAAGTTTCGCTTTTTCACCACCAGATGTCCTCAGTGGACTATAAAGTCTTTTTCTTCTCCCCCCCCAAGTTAATCCAGTTAAAGAAAGAACAAAAAAGGAAAGTTTTCTCTTTCTTTTTTTAAAAGAATCAACAAAAACTGTCTTCTACATTATCAAATTAAAAAAGGAAAGTAACAATGTCTCTTTTTCCCTTCTTTCCCCTGAAATTCAGCCCACAGCAGTCAAATAGTAAAAAAACAACAACCACAAAACACAAAAATTAATCCTTTTCTTTTTAGCTCTTCTTTCCACATATAGGCAGCCACCGCTTTCTTAATAAGGGAAAATAGAAACTCTTACAGGAAAAATCAGGATAGCGAGGGAAGGAAAGGTCTCACCCGGATTCACCACGGTGGTTCTTCATGCTTAGTTGTTCTTGTGACTTGTGGTTGGTGCGGCTAGGTGATCGGCCATTTTATGGCCGATCTTCTGCTCTGTCGGCCCTCAGAGTCAGCTCGGACAGCTAGAGGAGCCGCCACTCCTCTGCAGCCAAGTGCAGCCTCGTCGACGGCACGACGAGGCGCAACTTTCGACCCCCGCAGGGGTCTACGGATGGAGGGAAACTAGCTGAATGAGGAGACAAGTCTCGCCGTGCGGCTAGAGGCGCCGCGATCCGGAACCGGAAGTCCTGGGTTGACTTTCTTTAATTTTGAAATTATTGCTGATCATTTCATGTCCTCTGAATGAAATTGCATGATTCATTGAATCAGAAACTAGCCAACCAACATTATTAACCTAGATTTTTGTGTGAAATCAGCTAATCCCATATTTTTTGCAAATCCAGGAAGTTGAATTAATTAAGTAAATTATATTTCACTTAACCACAAGCAATTGTGTTGTATGTGCCAGACTATGTTAATTGGGTTTAGCTAAGTTTAAACATAGGATATGGTGCCATCAAGCAGAGTTTGAGCTTCTCCACTAGAAGAAGCTGGATGGTGATCCTGCAATATTTGTGATTCTAGCTAGTTAGTAAATAAATAAATAAATTAGCCTTCCATCCAAATGCTAATCCAATCTAACCTTGCTTAGTTTCTCAGCACAGTTAAGGTAATATGCTTATGTCATTTGTCTATAATTAGCACTATGATTCTGAAAACAATGTTAATGCTGCAATTATAAATAAAGCTAAATCAGATTTGTCAAAAAACCCCAAGCAATTGTTGTAAAACAATATTTTAATACTTTAATAATTATTCATCTGCCCCAAAATGTTTCAGAGTCTTTTGTTTTATCTTCTGAATTTAAACTTAAGTCAGTCGCTCTAACTCAATTAAAGTTCCAAAGGCATTCTTGGATTGAAAAAAAAAATCTGTTTCTAGGATACAGAAGATGATATTTGTCCTCCATTCAGTTCATTTGCAACATCTTAACTCTGTTTTGTTTCCTATAAAAATCTACTTTCTGATGAAATGGATGCTTGCCTCTAGCAGATAAAAAAAACACAATGACTAGTCTGCTTGATTTATTTGGTTGTTACGGAGTAGCAAAAAATAAACAGAAGTGGCAATATCTTTTTTAAAATCTTCAGCTTTGGAAAAGATCTCAAAATCCTTTTTTTATTGAAAATGTGGAGTTTCTGATTCTTTGAAAGCCACATAAATTTATTTATATTCTGAGGTAGCTATGAAGATGATTGTTAAAATAAATAAATAAATGGTTTCACTATTATCTTTTCCAAGGAATTATCAGAACAATTCCTATGTTATATTCACCATTTACAAGACTTGTCAGGAAATGAATTAATTGTATATATTAATACAATTAATATATTAAATGTATCAGCAAATATTAATTGTATCAGCAAATAAACTGTTTTTTGGTTTGGTCAGTAACCTTGACCAGCATTTTAAAAAAAATAGTATGAAATCATAATTGATCTGAAGCTAATCAGAAAGTCTTGAACTAAGGATCCTACTATCCTATTTAGTGGTTGGAGTTTTATACTAAAACCAGTGAAAAGCTAACTCTGTGATTATAGGAATTCTATTATAATTAGCTAAAAATAAGGAGTTGAAGGAAAAGTTCCAAAGAAAAATAGTAAACTTCATCCTTCCATTTATTACAATTGATTCAAAATTATTTATGAAACATGAAAAGATCACTCAGGAAAAATGGCCAGAAGCAGCTTCAAAAATCAAAGAATATTATGTTAAATGAAACACAAACTTCTTTTTCTCTCATATTTAAGATTTAAGATGGGTCCCAAAAGATTTGTAAATGAAAGTTGGAATTTAAGAAAAAGTAAGGATAAAGTAAGTAGTGAACTGGCCAAATTTAGATGTTATCAGTGGTAAACACATCTGTGTGGGTCAAAAAGTCAAGATGGCAGCCTCACCCCTTTTGTATGTGTATCAGTGTCAGTGTATGTGCAAATGGGTGGGCTGTCATGACTACAATTCTGACCTTTTTTACACCTCTCCAGCCTCTGGATGCTGCTATTTGATTCCAAAGCATTCTAATTAATACAGCAAAGAGTGATTTTGAAAAAGTTTACTTTAAACTGGGAATTTGGTTGACTAAGTGGCAATTGGAGTTCAGTGCAAGTAATGTAAATTGATCCACATTGGGGCAAGAAACGTAGAACTATTTGTACATACTTATAGTCTCTGAGTACTCTTTAAATTAACTTAGAAAAAGGTAGATTGCATTGCATGTATTGCATAACTGAATGATGATATCAATTCAGTAGATGGCATATATGAAAAAAAATGGCCACACACAAATCTACCATATAACCACACTTGGAATCCCATGTGTAGGAGGTGGGGGTGATTAAACAAATAATAATGAGAAATTGGAAAAGTGTTACAGTATTATTGCAGATGTTAATGAATAGTTCTTGGAAATATAACACTTATCCATCTTGGAAAAGGCAATATTTTCTTCTAATCAAAGGATGAAACAATATCTTCCTCCCTGGGAAAGTTTTTATGGTATTTTACAATAATATATTTTACCTGATTATACTATAGTATTATGTATTTTATTAGTAAACCACAAATTTACTACATAAGGTAGGGATTTGTTTTTAATTTTTTTTCTCATTTCTTTTTCTGGTTTCTATCATTTTTTAAGTTCAAAGATTGTTTCATTTAATTTTGTATTTTAATGTATCATTGTATTTTGCTTATATTTGTATTTCTCTAAAATAAAGATAAAATGTAAAATTTTAAAAAGCCTACCAAACAAAAAGAAGAACACTTCAAACCCAATCATGGCTGGAATTTGAATCTAGCTTTCTGTCTAATTGTGAAAACAGCAAATCCTCTGAAAGAATTGATTGACTGTTTTCTTTGTTTTTATTTTTAATATCAGCCTATGGTATTTTAGCATATTGTTTATCAGTTTTGATTTTTTATATTGATTACATTTTGTTTTTTGAAACTGATGTGGTAGGATGTGATAAAGAAACAAAGCAAAATTAGACACTCCCAGATGATTATCTGTTGCAAATCTGTATGATTCATAGAATCAAAAAGATCATTTAGTGTTCTACTACTGTATCCTTTAGAGCAGGGTTGACAAACTGCCGGCCTGTGGGCCGGTTGCATCATGTGGAGGCCATGCCCACCCCAGCTCCGGGTTTGACACCTGTGCTTTAGAGCATTGTTAATAGATCAAACGTATGAGATCTCCTGTGAAGAAAAATGCCTCACTTCATGCAGGATCATATTTCATTACAAGTCATGTTGTCAGGAAGGTACTTTTGAAATCTAGCTTGACTCATCCTCCATGTAGTTTTAACCCATTTGCTCTGGTTCTCTTCTCCAGGGCAATAGAGAATAGGTTCAGCTTCCTCTATGTGATAATTCTTCAGGTATTTGAAGATTGCTATCACATCTACCCTTGTCTCTTTCGTAGTCGAAAGATGCCCAAATCTTTACTTCATTCCTCTTGGTTTCCAGACCCTTCATTATCTTGGTAGCTGTACTTTCACTTATTACCATTTATCATTGTCTTTTTTGAACTGTAGCGTGTAGACACCATATTCCAAACAAGGATCTTCCTGTGATTCAGAATCTATGTTTCCTGTTAATGCACCCCGAGATAATATTGGTCTTATCAACAGATGTTTCACTTTGCTGGCCTATGTTTAATTTGTGGTTGACAAGGACATCCAGATCCTTTTAAAGTATACTACTGCCCAGTCAAGTCTCCTCCGTTTTATGACTTTTATTTTTTCAACCCAGTTGCACAACTTTGCATTTCTCCCTGTTAAATGCCATCCTATTTATTTCATCACAGTGCTCCAGCTTGTCTAGAAATGTTTGAACCTTCTCTCTCTCCAAAGAATTAGCTACCACTTCCAGTTGGTAAGTACACCAGTATGGAGAGAAGGAGAAAGCTGTCGTTATCTCCTTTAGTCTCTGATTAAAGTGATATAATTCAGTTGCATCTTTTGTCTCTCTGTTTGATGTGGACTCAACTGCTTTGTATACAAATCTCCCAGATTCAGCCTTTAACATTTTGCCTTGGATTAGGAAGACACTATTTGAAAAGCTACTTTTGATAAGAGTAGACAACACTGAGGTAAATGACATGATTAACTTATTAAAGTTTCTAAAGGAGGTTAATATGTCAGTCAAAATACCTGTACAAGCACAGTTCTGGTTTTAATCCAGGTTTATCCTAGAATGCACCCTATTCTAATAGAGGTTCATCTCCAAATATCATTCCACGGAGCTTCTATATTTTTAGGTATACAGCCAATACGAGAATACACTAACACTAACACTAGTTTCATTAAACCAGGAATACCCAACTTTGTTTAGGCTGGGAATGACATATAGCTTTGGAAAAGACACAAAGAACTGTGCTCCCCAAAGTAGTTGGATCTCATACAAAATCCGTATTGTTATAACAACAATCCAATTGTTTTGATTTAAATTTAGCATTTAATTAAATTCAGTGACTATAATTAATCCCCATGAATTTAATAATTTTCTCCTTCTGATACATTAAAAATGCAAGCAGATGGCAATTTTGGGGGTTATAGCTATTGCTTTTCAGAAATTCTTTTGTAAAAGGAATAATATATTGATAACTATTTTATGAGTTGTCTAATTAATTATAGTTCAGATTTGAACTTGCTAACAAGCACTTGGCTTTTGCTTGCTGTTGACCTTCAGTAGGAAATAATGACTGTTTGTGGTTGGCATACATTTCTTAAGAAAAACAGAACATAGGACAAGAACGTAAGAGAAGAGAGGAACTGAGCCTTGTTCATGGGTACAACTTTTGCAATGACACGTGTAGGAATGGTAGTGAGGAAAATAGTGGCTAGGACAAGGACAGGGAAGAACTAACTCAGTAGTCAGTTCCAAGAATAGGGAGGTGACCAGAAGGAAGGTTCTGAGAAAGGAAAATATCAAAACATCATTTGATGATATGTTTAATAAGAAAGGGGAAATGGGATGGCTATTGGGTGGTACCAGAATGCTAGAGGTGGGCACACTGTAAAGGTATAAACTTGCCTCAAAGATTTGGGTGGTGCCACCTGGCTCAGCCATCACACTTAATGACTGCTTGTCCATTTTGTCCTTATTGCAATAAATTGTTGAAATGTGAGCACTGGATTTGTGTGTCAAATTTAAATAAACCTCTGGATCCTAAAGTGAGAATGTTGTTGTGTGTTGTCTCTTGTTTTTCTTTAACAGGTTTTTCTCCCTGACACTTTTTGCACTTCTGTTTCAAACTATGCATCATGCCGGTAAGCATTGCAATGTTATTTAAAAGCTGTGCCCTCCCATTTTTTAAAAGGAAGTAATGTATTATAGATGATTACTAGATTGTTGCCTGCCCTTAAAGGAAACATCCTTTTCTTTGAAGGCTAGCTGTTTTTAAAAAAGAAAAATCAAAAAAGTTCTCCCCTCTCCCTGTACTAGATGTTGTAAATGATCCCATCACAAGCCTCAGAGCTCAGACAAATGATGGTTGTCCAGCATTAGTCATGCCTTTTGCACATACTCCAATTGTTTTGTGTGTTTCGATCTGTGGGGGCTGCAGGGGAAACTTCCTCAGCTCATTCAGGTAGACTCATTCCTTTTGGTCCCATGTTTGGGATGGTGAAATAAAATAGTTCCCATCATTATCCCTAGAAGTTAATTAGTTGTGACACTGGGAAAAGGGCAACCTCTGGATAATGAGATATTTATAAAAAGGTCTGTCATTTGCAAGGTTAGACAGTTATCCAAAGGATACTAGTATATGGGGCTGTGTTCCTAGCATGCCATTTACTTAAAAGGTAATAAACATCAACAAATCAAAGGTGATAGCTGTAATATAGCAATATTCAAGCTATAAGTGTGCCAAAGGAATATGCTGTAATGTGTCTACAGCATAATAGAATAAGAACATTCACATTTCCAGCAGTGATTTTTTTCCCAACTCCCTATTTCCAACTATATGAATATTAAAGCAAAACAGAATCATGTCTATAGAACAGGGTCAAATGAAGCAATATATAGCCTACAGTTTAAAGCCAAGCCCTTCCTACACATTATCTGGAACGTCCAAAAGACCCAGAAAAGAATATTTTGTTAAAAATCTGCTTTTAAGATCATGGATATCAACTTAATTTTCTTCAAAACATTAGGTCATAGTTTTGTTAAATGAGACTGTTCCAACTTTTATTGTTCCATGTTGCTTGCCCACAGTATTTATCTTAATGTAATGTTTCACTTCTGAGACAAAGTTAATGACAGATTTGGGAATTTCAACTAATATATCTAAACAGTTGAGGTTTTCAGGCATGGCTAACACTTGTGTCTATATATTGAAGAAAAAAGAGGTTTTAATTGAATGTAGTGCTAGGAATTCTTCTGTGCTTCAAATTGCCGACAAATCAGTCTAGGTGTTACTAAGTTCTGCTGAATAAAATTCCACTTATATCCTTTAATACTATTTCTGCAATGAATATAGACAGATATTGAATATGAGACTGTGCAATCATGCTTGTTAGCTTTAATCTTGTTAGCCCACTGCCCCGGCCAGTTTATCCTGTGGCCATAGACATAGATAAAGGTAGTTTTTTCACTATGATGCAAAACATGACCAAAAAGAGTGATTGTCCACAAGGGGAGCAGGCAACAGGGATAACTGAGAAAATTAGGTTTTATTTATTTTAACACGGCATTTTGCCTATCAGTGAAAAGCCACATTTAAAGTAAATTACAAATAATAATCACTTTAAGGAGGATTCAGAGAAATTGGAACAAGTTCAGAAAAAGGCAGCTGAATGATTAGATAACTAGAAACTGTGAAAGAAATGGAAGGAGCTGGCTATGTTTAACCTTGAAAAAAAATAACTGAGGGGAGATATAATAACATATTCTTCCAATACCTGAATGATAGTCACAGAGACAAAGGTCAAATTTTTGTTTTTTGTTTTGTTGTAGAGTGCAGAAAACAAAATAATGTATTTAAATGATATGGAGGCAAAGTCTGATAGAAGGTTAGGAATAGTAAGAACAATTTTGTTGGAAGCTGAATCTTTCAGTGTGTGATTGTAAATGTTCCCCAGAGTTTCTCTCTTTAGCAATAATTTATGAATCATATTTTATATCATAACAGAAAGAAGATTATTTTTTATTGTAAACAGAGTCTAACCCCACCTAACTACATTTTGTCAGAAAAGGAGTCCAAGAACATGTACTCTGTGTATGTGTGTTTGAGACAGAAGGCAGAAATAAATGACCTTAGATTAGAAATTTCTTAGACAAAAATAGGCAGAATAGACAAAGAGGGGGCATAGAGTTAATCCTTCTTGATCATAATCATAGTGCCTTCATGGGCAGTAGATCAAGAAAAACCTGAAGAACCAGTGTCATTGGATTTGGACTTCCAACAGAGGAAGAGAGGTGTCTGGTTCCTTTTTACTGGGTGTATTCAAGTGGAGGTTGGGCTGCTCTGACTCAGATGCTTGCACTGGATTTCTGCAGCAAGCAGGAGGCTGGGCTTCGTGGCCTTCTTCCACTTTCATAACTGTATGATCATTACAAATTAAAAGTGCTCAAAATAGGGGATAAAAGCTGAAATAACTAATATAACAGATCTGAATGAAAGATCCAGCTAAAGTAAAATCATCTTAACAACCTGTTCAAGGAGGGTCTCAGAAATCAAATCTGACTCTCAAAATGTTTAAGAACATAGGGAACGTACTTACATTTATACTTTGTGGCTCTACTTTCAGTTTTTCCATTTTTATTGAAAGTACGAGAATCTGAACTGGGAAGACCTTCTGCATCTTAAATAGTCATTGAACTATTCAGGTTTATGGATTACTCTAATTCCTGGCCATTTAAGGCATTTCTGTTACATTTATGTATTTATAAAATTTATTAGTTTAGAAAAATTAGGTAACATATTATGTTTTAATGTGCTTAAAATTTACATTTAAAAGGATACATTTATGGTATCATTTCTCTTCTTCTGAACCAGAATGAGAAAGGATCTGTCCACAACTTTAAAAAAAGATACTTGAGTTATTGCTCTAAGACTATTTTCTGTATCATGTAAACCTGGTCAGCTAAAAAGTAATAAATATATCTACAATATTCTACTTAAAATGAATTTTATCTTTTATTAGTAAGTCTTATAAAAACTCATAAATACTATCGTAAATTGTAAATTATAGTATAGTGGCTAGTATGTTGGACTTGGACTAGGAAGGACTAAACTCAAATCTTCAATCAGTAATAAAACTCATATAATAATTTAGGGGCATTAATTGTCTTACCCTCATTACCATTGTGTTTTAGCTGCTTGAAGGTGCCAGTGAAGTAGACTGGCACACAAGCGTTCATGAATCATTTTGTATCATACCTAGTACAAGCATACCTGGTAGATGGAGAATAATAAGCAAGGAGTTATGCATTTGGGCAGCAATCAACCAAATCTTTAAGAACAGCATTCCTCAATCTGCAAGCTCTCCAGATGGTCATTGTGAGAATTCTGGAATTCCATATGTAAAGGAGATCCTGATGGAGAAAGTGAGATCTTCCAATATTAATGCTGATTACCGTTTTAAAAAGCTTCCAGATATTTCTGTGTATTTGTTGTTGTTCCAGTGCAACTGATGAATATGAATGTCATCCCCAGAGCCTGATATTCATGAAAGGAAAATGTTTAGGATCAGGTGCAGAACATTTTCCTAGAGTTGGACAATTGGTAATTCATTTGACTATGAAACTATAGCTAGTGACAAATGGGCTTTTTGACATTCTCCACTGAATTTGAGACATTCTCCAAAAAACTGAGTGGACAATTTTTCCAAATTTCTGAAGTAAGAATAAATTATCCCATAAAATTATCAATCAATTGCTAAAGATGAGACTTCTTATTAGGGCTGAATATAACACCATTATGAAAAAACAAGTTAGGAGAAATTGCCTTATGATGTCTTCCCTTGAGGTTTACCTGGAACACAGGAAGATTACAGAGCAGAGATAATATACAATGAAAACTAGATCATTCAAACAATCTTTGGTACTTTGCAGTTAAATTAAATTGTGAGCATTTCTCCAAAATTCTGTTGTACATGGCAGAGCATAGTAGCAGATGTGTTATTCTCTGTCAACATCCCCCCTTCACTCTAAAACTCCCTGCCCATATTTCCCAGTCTCAAGAAGCCCAGTGAGTTTCCTAGGATTTAAGTGAAGCATGAGAAGCCAGGGAGGCTGCATATTGTGGCTAGAAAATTGTACAGTGAAAAACAGCAATCCACTTACCTCATAAACAAATGCACAACTGACCTACCTACTGCTGCTGATTATCTCCTGTCTGGGTTGTTTTACTATTTGCTACTATAGAGGTTCTTTTTCTAACTTTGACTTAATATCAGAATGCTATATTAGGCTACATATATTTGGCAGGAAAGTCTGTACAGATAATAGCAGTGTGGAGAAATTATTTATGTTTCTGGTGAATCCCCAATGCTGCTGCACAGAATCTAGCCACCTGCACAATGATCACTGCCTGCTCATCCTTAAACAGCCACTGGAGATAAATACTTTCTGAACAACCAGGATACCTATCAGTTATGGGGAGGATATGGTTTATCTGAGTAGCTCTATAGAAGGAACATCGAAGGAGTATGTTAAGTCCTTCGTTCGCGTGCGAATGATGAAGACACATGGCGATGCTGAACAAACACTTTATTCTCCTTCTACAACAACTAAGCAAAAAGCAAAAGGCACGCAGGCCTTTTTATATGGCAAGAAACCCGGACATGTCAACCAATAGGAACAGAGCATTTTTGCGCCTTGCGCATGCGCACAAGGCTGGCGCCATTCTGTCTGGTCCCAGGCAGCTTTTGGAATGCCTGGGACCAATGCAATGTCCCGAGCCTGCTTTTGCAGGCTCAGGACACAACACCCCTCTCCCCTAGAAGGAACATACTTCATGTACACACAGGTACGTCGTGCACTGGGAAGAGTGACATACAGCTCCATTATTCAAATGCAAAAAGTGTGGAATACTCGAGTCTGCACACAGGCAAACCCCTTCAATATTTATTAACACAAATAAATGTATCCAAAATCAAAATAATGCAAAATAATCTAACCCCGAATTACTCCCTTCATTCAGGGGCCTCATAAGAAGATCCCTCATGATTTGACAGCAACCTCACAAAGTCTCTCAGGTGTTTGGGTGGGCACTTGGCCCGCTGCAACCTTCTAAGGCCCGGAGAGATTGCCTGGACCACCTGCTCGATTACCAGGCCAGGCAGGCCAGGACGTTGCTGCCCTAAATATCCAGGTGAGCCTGGTGAGGGTGTGATGCAAAAATTCCTCTCAACACCTGGATGGTCCTGGCAGTATTTATTTATTTATTTATTTTATTTGGACTTATATGCCGCTCCTCTCCGAAGACTCGGAGTGGCTTACAACATATATAAAAACAATAATCACATCTAAGTCCAAATCAAAAATAAACATTAAAAACAAAAACGGAACACACATTCATCATTCACACAACAATCCACAATCATCCCCAGGCCTGCCGGCAAAGATAGGTTTTAAGATTCTTCCGGAAGGCCGGGAGGGTGGGAGAAGTGCAGACTTCAGGGGGCAGTTGGTTCCAGAGGGTGGGCGCCACAACAGAGAAGGCCCTCCCCCTAGGACCCACCAGACGACATTGTTTCGCTGACGGGACCCGGAGGAGGCCGACCCTGTGCGCTCTCACCGGTCGAAGGGAAGTATGTGGCAGAAGACGGTCCCGTAAGTATCCTGGTCCAATGCCATGAAGGGCTTTATAGGTAATGACCAACACTTTGAATTGTGCTCGGAGACCGATAGGCAACCAATGCAGCATGCGGAGAGTTGGCGAAATGTGGGCATAACGTGGAAGCCCACAATTGCTCGCGCAGCTGCATTTTGCACTAATTGTAGTCTCCGAACACTCTTCAAGGGTAGCCCCATGTAGAGAGCATTGCAGTAGTCGATCCTTGAGGTGACAAGGGCATGTGTGACTGTGAGTAGAGACTCCCGATCCAAATAAGGGCGCAACTGGTACACCAGGTGAACCTGGGCAAATGCCCCCTCGCCACAGCCGACAAATGATGTTCCAATGTCAGCCGCGGGTCGAGGAGGACTCCCAAGTTGTGCACCTTCTCCGAGGTGTTTATGGATTTACCCCCCAGGGTAATGGAAGGACAGATTGAAATGTCCTTGGGAGGCATCACCCACAGCCACTCTGTGTTGTCAGGGTTGAGCCTCAATCTGTTAACGCCCATCTAGACCCTCACAGCCTCCAGACACTGGCACATCACCTCAACCGCTTCACTGATTTGGCCAGGAGTGGAAATGTACAACTGAGTATCATCAGCGTACTGGTGGTATCTCACTCCATGCCGGTGGATGATCTCTCCCAGTGGCTTCATGTAAATGTTAAAAAGTAGGGGGGAGAGAACCGACCCCTGAGGCACCCCACATGGGAGTAACCTAGAGGTGGACCTCTGACCCCCCACAAACACCGACTGCGACCGACCAGAGAGATAGGAGGAGAACCACCGTAACACGGTGCCCCCCCACTCCCAATCCCTCCAGCCGGCACAGAAGGATACTATGGTCGATGGTATCGAACACCGCTGAGAGGTCAAGAAGCACCAGGAAAGAGGACTGGCCTCTATCCCGGGCCCACCAGAGATCATCCATCAGAGCGACCAAAGCAGTTCGGTGCTGTAGCCAAGCCTGAACCCAGACTGCAGAGGCCCCAGATAATCGGCTTCCTCCAGAGACCGCTGGAGCTGAAGTGCCACCACCTTCTCAATAACCTTCTCCACAAAGGGGAGGTTAGAGACTGGACGATAGTTGGTCAAAATTGCTGGATCCAGGGAAAGCTTCTTGAGGAGGGGGCGCACAAGTGCCTCCTTTAAGGGAGCCGGGAAGGACCCCTCCCTCAAAGAAGCGTTGACAATCTCCTGGATCCAGGTACATGTCACCTCCCTACTAGCAGAAACCAGCCAGGAGGGACACGGGTCCAACAAACAGGTGGCAGAACTCACAGCTCCAATGGCCCTGTCCACTTCATCAGGTGTAACAGCCTCATGTGTAGTAGTGGAGGAAACAGGAACAACCTCTAGCCACAACCAAGCAAAAAGTAAAAGACACGCAGGCCTTTTTATATGGCCAGAAACCCAGACAGTGTCAACCAATAGGAACAGAGCGTTTTTGCGCCTTGCGCATGTGCACAAAGCTGGCACCGCTCTGTCTGGTCCCGGGCAGCTTTTGGAATGCCTGGGACCAATGCAACAGGCTCGGGACACAACAGAGTATGTGTCCAATGGTCTCCACCTCTCCTGAGCCACAGGAACAGAGTCTTTCAGACAATGGTGTCTTTTTATACTTGCTGTACAGGCCAGCCGATGGAAACGCATGGCACCATGGAAGCAAGAATGCTTTCTGGTGGTTTACTGACTCCAACTGACTAAGATAACTGGCAGGTGTAACCACGTATCTGGAGCCAGAAACAGCAGAGCTATACCTAAGTCCACTTGCCTCTCAATGTCTTCTACCCTTTGACGCAAGTTTTGTTTTGCTTGGTCGTAGTCCAATTTGAGAATTGAGGCTGACAAGAAGCCTAGTTTGGCAAGGTTGGACTCAACTGCCTTGATCCATGAAGAGGAGAATTTATCTTGAAGATTAATGGAGCAAGGTCTTGCGGAAAGCAATTAAGCCTTAGTCATATGTTTAAGGAAACTATACAGATTCTTGCTTTGACTTTTATCAATCCTGTCTCCAGGCGCAGAAGTGAATTTGGGACATAGTGCGGCATCTGGAGAATTGTTCTGATAAATTTGGATTTAACTCTTTCCAATGGTGTAAAACACAAAGTTGAGGGTCTGAGCAAGGTCCCGTAGAGAAGCTGTGCTAGCGACTTAGCCAAAAAGAGCTTAATTGCAGCTGGAACATAGTGTCCTCCCTTTGTGTGGAAAAATTTAAGAATGGCATTCACTGATCGTTGACCAGAGGCAGCCGCGTATTCTCCATGGGCCTTTTGTGAGCAAGTGGCATGGATGACCACTCCTAGGTACTTAAAGGTGGTTACCTGCTGTATTTTGTGGCTATTTAAATACCATGAGTACCATTTTGGTCTTTTTGCAAAAGCCATAACCTTTGTTTTTTCATAATGTATTATATTTGCAATACTGGACAAGGGCTCGCAAGGCTCTTTTAAGGCCAACTGGAGTCCTGGAGAGACTCACAGTGTCATCTGCACAGAGCAGCAGAGCAATGCTTCAATCACTTATTTATGGGGGGTGGTAATTTGGATTATTTAACCATTTTACCATATCATTTATGTAAAAATTGAAGAGCAAGGTGGCCAAAATGCGCACCTGTTTAACCCCCTTTTGAGTTTCAACTGACCTCTAGAGAGACCGTTGCATATTACACCTCACCTTGAGGGATGTTTTGGTATGTAAGGCATGTAACAGATGGAGGAGTTTGTGATCAATTGAGGCAGCTTCCCGTTTCTCCCATAGCTTAGTCCTTGTAACCATGTCAAAAGCTGCCTTAAGATCTATAAAGGCAGCATATAATGATACAGGTCTATCTGATGCATATTTTTCAATCAAATGATGAAGAACTAAGCACTGATCTATGGTGCCTCTCCCTCTCTATTGTTCTTCGGCAATCAGGTTCTCAAGATCCAGCCACTCCTTTAATTTATCTTGAAGGTGTTTGGCATAGAGTTTGTTGATTATATTTAGCAGACTTATTGGTCTGTAATTGGCACAGTCATCTCTCTTTCCCTTTTTATAAATTAGGACCACAATTGCCAAGCCCCAATCCTCTTAAACACACGTTAAAAAGAATCAACAGCAATTATTGGAATGTTTAAAATTAGGAGAATCATTCGTATCTTTAGCCCAGGTCAAAAAATGTGGAATTGTGCTATACATCAAAACATGGCTAAATCCAAAATTGATCTATGCAGATGAAGAAGGCAGAATTTTAATCGTCCAAATTGATCAGGGAAATAATCCCATAACAATAGCTGCAATTTATGCTCCAAGTACACAACAAACTAAATTCTATACAAAGTTTTATAAAAAACTTCAAGAAATAGAAATTTTAAAATTAATAATTATCGGTGATTATAATGCAATAGTAGATACGAAAAAAGACTATAAAAGTGTGAATAGGCCGGAAATAAAAACAATAAGAAGAACATTACCTCTCCCTTTTATGCAGATGGTAGAAGAATTTCAATTAAAAGATACTTGGAGAGCCTTACATTTAGACAATATATATTACACCTATTTTTCACACCCTTTTAAATCCTGGTCAAGAATAGACATGGCTTGGGCCAATCCAGAACTCATGAAAATAATAACGGAGTCAGAAATACTTCCATATTATTCTTTAGTAATTCGGCTGAAATGAAGTCAGCTCCTGGAGCCTTCCCAATCCTGACTTGGCCAATGAGGGATTTAATTTCAGACTCTGAAACTGAATGCCACTCAGATAAATCCTTCATTAAAGACCTTGTACTCTCGCTGGAGGGGTCTTCATACATTCTCCGAAAATGAAATTCCCAGGTTATGGGAGATATATGACAGTCTAATGGGGTATAGATTCTTTCAGAGTGGCAAGCTATTAGACGCCAAAATAAGGAGGAGTTCTTTTGCTTTGCTGCCACGATGAGCTGTTCCCAGGAAGACCTTGTATCGTGTCTCTTTTTGAATGCAATCAATTGCTTGAATTGTTTTTTGAGTGTAAGTAACTGTTTAAGAATTGCTTTATTGCCATATCCAGTCTCGCTTTTGTACTCCTTATATGCCAAGTTAAGGGCTTTCTATGCAATCCTTATCAAACCATGGTTTGGAGGCAGTACAGGACCTCTTAACTGAGAAATTTCAGTCATGTGCTAACAATGGTTGTAGCTCATAAACTAAACTTTTATATAGTTCTAATAAGTCTTGAGTCGGGTCGGCTGATATAAAGGCTGTGCGGATTTTTTGAAAATTATCCTCTATTAGGGCTCTTCTTACCTTCTGATCAAGTTGTTGGGTCCATTTCACCCGGCATCTTGTTAGGCTGGCTGTAGAGATTACAGGGATAAAATGGTCCTTGGAGGATATCTGCCTGATAAAGGGCTTCATATATATACACAGAGGAAGATGATCACTTTCTAGATAAGGCAGGACTTCAAAATTTTCTATATAATGTACTAAGTTCATAGACATTAAGATGTAGCCAATGGTGCTAGTTTTGGACCCTGCCATAAACGTAAATTCACCAAGATAGTCACCAGGCATGAGCCGTTAGATATGAAGAAGTTAAATTTATTTGCCAACTTGGCAAGACAGAGGCCAGCATAGTTAGCTCTAATGTCTTTAAAGAGTCATATGAGGTTTGTATAGGGACCTCCGATGGTGGGTGTTGTGGGTGTCTCACGACTGGATGATGACATATCAGAGAATGAGGAAGCACAAGCCGGCCCCTCTGGGTATTTTCCCCCCCCGACAGCCGAATCAGACAATGAGGAGTTTTGTATGCATTCTGATTCAGGCTCTCTAACTGATGACTCAGATTTAGAGCAAGACGAGCAATGGATTGATCCGAGGTTCAGAAGGTTTGATAAGCGAAGGTGTCAGTTAATTGGAAAAAGGAAGTAATGGGGGGAAGTGACGTATCGGACACTATATTAGAAGGGGGGAAGTAGACTACGCCCTTGCTACGGGCAATGTTTATCAATGAGAGGTTTGGAAACTTGTGCAATGCTTTGACAGTCTGATGTTTTGAAAACCTAGCGAAGGATAATGAAGTATCGGACACTGTGATAAAGACGGAGTGAGTAATTGGGAGGTTTGGCAAGAGTTTGTTGTAATCTAAATGTAAATATTTTAGTCTTAGATGTTTTTGCCAGCAAAATGTCTACAGTTGGCTTTGAAATGAATCCTTTTGAAATGTGTTTAATAAATCTCTCTTAAAGACATTTACGTCGCTTTTAATGAGCTGAGAGCGAAACCAGACAGAACAGATTGCCCGTAGCCAGCTTAAAACAGAAAAGACGAAAATTAATCCGAGCTTTCAGTGACGTCATGGAGGAACTCCTGGCTGCTAACCCGGCTCTGCATCTATTAGTTCAAAATCTCCAGCAACAAATTGGACATTTGCAACAGCAAATTCAAGACGCAGCAGCAGCACCTGCTCCAGCCCCCCCTCCCAGAAGAAACAGATGTTACTTAGCCTTGCCTGATAAGTTTACTGGAGAGCGTAATAAATTTCCAGCTTTTTTAAACCAATGCAAAACATTCATTGCCTCAGCCCCAGCAGATTTCCAGCTCGATGAAACGAAAGTAGCGTTCATCTTAAGTTTACTATCTGGGCCAGCTGCTGATTGGTCGTCTCCTCTGATAGACGGACCAGATCCTGTTCTGCGCAATTATGCAGGATTCTGCCAGCTGATGGAAAGAGAATTTGTTGACCCCCTTCGTAGACAAAATGCCACCCGGCGGATACGCGAGCTACGTCAGGGATCGCGCTGCGTAGCGGAATATATATCAGATTTTCGCCGCCTAGCTCAAGAAATTAATTGGAATGATGAGGCTCTCATGGAAATCTTTCTAGATGGTCTGTCTTCCCAGATCTTGAATGGATTGAAAGTTACTGAAATACCCACAACCCTGGATGCATTATACCAACATTGTTTGACTATTGAAGCACGAACGCAAGCCATGGATGCCCGCCTAGACAAACAGATGGTTCCAGTCACCGGAAGTGCCAAGCCAGTGCCTGCACCACGCAGAGGATTCCAGACCCTACCTATCGCTCCACCCATCCCGGCACCCAGACGTATTTTCCAAACAGGGCCGGCTTACACTGAGAGGCGCCCTGCACCCATGACCAGAGATGAGCCCATGGATCTTGGTGCAGCCAGATCTCATTTGACCGAGGCTGAGAAGGCAAGAAGGAGAGCTGAGGGCTTGTGCCTGTACTGCGGAGAGATGGGTCACTTTGTCATGGCCTGCCCCCAGAAAAGACGTGGTACGGCAGGTCCTACTCCTGTTCCAGCTCGGCCTCCCACTCAGCAGTTTCAAGCCACCTTGCCGGGAAACGGCCAGAGCCCGGCCTAATGGAAACATTGGGTCGGGCAGGCGCCAAACCCAGTTCCAGTTCCGCAGACAACGACCCCGGTCCTCCGAGACATCTGATCCTAGCAACCAATATACTTCTGGGAAATCATGCCCAGGGCATTCCGGCCCACGCCTTGTTGGATTCTGGAGCCACCACCAATTTCATGAATGAAGCTTTTGCTCGTCAGCATGCCATACCTTTGTGCTCCGTGAAGCCGCCTATGTTGGTTGAGACAATCGATGGTCGTGAGTTGTTGTCTGGACCGATCAAGTTTATGACCCAGCCCATACGCCTGGTCATAGGACAACATGAAGAAGCCATCCAATTCTATGTTACCAAGGGACTTCATTTCCCCTTAGTTCTCGGCTTAGCCTGGTTGAGAACCCATGATCCTTGTGTGGTGTGGTCCCAGAACTTTGTTTCATTTCCCAGTTTGCAATGCGTAGACCACGTACGCCAAGTTTGTGCAGCCCAGCTACCATCCCACCCTGACATCACCTTGCCGGCCGATCTAGCGGACTTTGCAGATATATTCAATGAGAAAGAGGCAGACCAATTGCCTCCGCATAGACCATATGACTGTGCCATTGATTTGCTACCAAATGCCAAGCTCCCAAGGGGACGCCTTTACTCCATGTCAGAACCCGAGTTGGCCGCATTGAAAGACTTTGTGGACAAAAACCTGGCCAGGGGTTTCATTCGTCCCTCTTCCTCGCCTTTGTCAGCTCCTGTGTTATTCGTGAAGAAGAAAACCGGAGATTTACGCCTATGCTGTGACTATCGCAAGCTCAATGCCATCACGGTGCGCAACCGGTACCCTCTGCCTTTGATTCCTGATCTCATGGACCGTCTCCGATCAGCGACCATCTTCACCAAGATAGATTTAAGAGGTGCTTACAACCTGGTTCGCATTCGAGAGGGGGACGAGTGGAAGACCGCGTTTGGAACCAGGTATGGTCATTTTGAGTATACCGTTATGCCCTTTGGACTCACCAATGCTCCGGCCGTCTTTCAACATTTCATGAATGACATCTTCTGGGATTTATTAGATCAATTTGTGGTGGTTTACCTCGATGACATCCTGATTTACTCCCCGTCACGAGCCACTCATCTTCAGCATCTCCGGCGAGTTTTGCAACGCTTGAGGGAGCATCACCTTTACGCCAAGTTAGAGAAATGTCAATTCTATCAAACCACCATTGAGTTTCTGGGACATGTGATTTCTCCACAAGGCATCGCCATGGACCCTGGCAAGGTTGAAGCCTTGCAAACCTGGCAACCACCATGTAAAGCAAAAGATGTCCAAAGATTTTTGGGATTTGCGAACTATTACAGGATATTTATTCCGAGATTTTCTGCTTTGACTGCGCCCCTTACTCGACTGTTACGGAAAGGCGTTAAGTTCCAGTGGGGCGATGCCGAGCAACAGGCGTTTCAGACCCTCAAAAAGGCTTTTGTTCAGGAACCCATTCTCAAGTATCCAGATCCTTGTCGACCCTTTGTAGTGGAGACTGACGCCTCAGATGTTGCAGTAGGGGCCGTGCTACTTCAAACACGCCAAGATGGCGGCCCCCTGTTCCCGTGTGCTTATTACTCCAGGAAACTGAGTCCCTCCGAACGCCATTATACCATTTGGGAAAAGGAACTATTGGCCATCAAGACTGCTTTTGAGACCTGGAGACACCACCTGGAAGGAGCCCGCTACCAAGTCGAAGTTCGGACTGACCATAAAAACTTGGAATTTTTGCAATCTGCCAGGAAATTGAATCAACGTCAAATCCGTTGGTCTTTGTTCTTCGCTCGATTCAACTTCAAAGTCACCTACATTCCGAAAGGGTACAACAAAAGAGCAGATGCCCTGTCCCGTAAACCTGAGTATCTACAGGTCAAGGATCCCTTACCGCTTCGAACCATTCTGCCTATCGAATCGATCGCAGCCGTGCATGATCCGGTAGATCTACGACGACAGATTCGGGAAGCGCAACAACTAGATGACTTTGCAATACGGAAGAGACAAGAAGTGGGTCCCGACTCACCTTGGACCTTGTCCGAGGGACTATTACGCTTCCGTAACCTGTTATATGTTCCAGCAGGCCCACTCCGAGGTCTCATCCTGACTCAATGCCATGATAACCCTGCGGCAGGTCATTTTGGTTTCTTTAAGACTCTGCACTTAGTGTCTCGGACTTTTTGGTGGCCCAGACTTCGCCATGATGTGCAATCCTATGTGAATTCCTGTGTACGGTGCCGTCAGGCAAAACATGCCACAGGAGCCCCTCCGGGATTATTACAGCCTTTACCCACGCCGGAGAGACCCTGGGGAGCTATTTCCATGGACTTCTTGACTTGTCTACCTGTTTCTGCTGGCTACACCGTTGTCTTTGTAGTAGTGGACATGCTGACCAAAATGGCACATTTCATTCCTTGCCGAAGAATACCAACAGCCAAGGTCACTGCTCAGCTGTTCATTCAACATATCTTTCGGCTACACGGTTTACCTGACAAAATAGTGTCCGACCGAGGAACCCAGTTCACCTCGGAGTTCTGGAGAGAACTCATGTCTGCGCTTCAAGTCCAAGTTAATCTAGCCTCCACGCATCACCCAGAGACTGATGGGGGTACAGAGAAAATGATTGGCATCCTGGAGCAGTATTTGCGTTGTTTCATCAACGACCAACAGAACGATTGGTCCAAATATCTCTCTGTGGCCGAATTCGCTTTCAACAACTCTCAGCACACTTCCACTCAGACCACTCCGTTTTTTGCCAACTACGGCTATCATCCCAGATTTTTCCCGCTCACGCTCCTCGATTCTCCAGTTCCAGTTGCAGAGGACTATTTAACCGAACTACAGTCAGTCCACGAGATGGTTAAGCAGCACTTGACTAAAGCCAAGGAAGACTACAAGCGGGTTGCAGACCGCTCGCGTCGCGACACGCCGCCGTTAGCTGTTGGAGATCGGGTTTGGCTTTCCACCAAGTACTTGTTTCCAGGGAGAATTCACCGCAAGCTTGATCAACGTTTCCTGGGTCCTTTCCCTGTGGAGACGGTCATCAATCCGGTGACCTATCGTTTGACTTTGCCCAGGTCTTTTCGTGTACATCCCGTGTTTCATCGCTCCTTGCTTGTTCCTGTCAACCCTGATTCTCCGCTTCGACCTCCTGATCCGGGCCCGACAGCTCGCCGTGCTCAAGTTCCTGTTTCCCGGTTGGAGGTGTCCGGCATCCGAGATTCCCGATGGCTCGATGACCGCTTCCAATATTTGGTTGATTGGACCAGGGGTGGGCCCTCCGCTGGCTCTTGGGTAGATGCTCAGGATTTTGAGGCTCCTGAGTTAAAGTGGGATTTTCATACTGCATTTCCCTCCAAACCACATCCCTTACGACGGCCCTCGGGGGAGGGGCCTGCGGGGGGGGATAGTGTTGTGGGTGTCTCACGACTGGATGATGACATATCAGAGAATGAGGAAGCACAAGCCGGCCCCTCTGGGTATTTTCCCCCCCCGACAGCCGAATCAGACAATGAGGAGTTTTGTATGCATTCTGATTCAGGCTCTCTAACTGATGACTCAGATTTAGAGCAAGACGAGCAATGGATTGATCCGAGGTTCAGAAGGTTTGATAAGCGAAGGTGTCAGTTAATTGGAAAAAGGAAGTAATGGGGGGAAGTGACGTATCGGACACTATATTAGAAGGGGGGAAGTAGACTACGCCCTTGCTACGGGCAACGTTTATCAATGAGAGGTTTGGAAACTTGTGCAATGCTTTGACAGTCTGATGTTTTGAAAACCTAGCGAAGGATAATGAAGTATCGGACACTGTGATAAAGACGGAGTGAGTAATTGGGAGGTTTGGCAAGAGTTTGTTGTAATCTAAATGTAAATATTTTAGTCTTAGATGTTTTTGCCAGCAAAATGTCTACAGTTGGCTTTGAAATGAATCCTTTTGAAATGTGTTTAATAAATCTCTCTTAAAGACATTTACGTCGCTTTTAATGAGCTGAGAGCGAAACCAGACAGAACAGTGGGTATTGATGATGTTTCATGAATAATGTATAATCATCTGGTCCCAATCTGGCATTAAAGTCTCCCCCTAATAAGACCCTGGCATTTGGGTGTGCCATGAGTTGTTTATTAACATAGTGTTTCAACTCCAGCCATACAGCAGTGGTTTCAGCTTTTCTTAGTGAAGGAGGGAGAAAAACATTAATTATCAAAAGCAGGACCTAGTCCAACTTGAGGAGAAGGGCCATAGCTGAATGGTTTAAAGGGGGTAATGTGCGGACTCTGGTCTCAAGTTGGTAGAAATAAATATACCCAGACTTCCTTTCAGTCTCCCTGGGCCTCTGTCTGGCCCTGCCTCCAGCTTATATGAATAATAGCCATTAAGCAGGAAATCATCAACAGTCCAAGTCTCCTGCATCAATATAATATTCTTACCTTTTATAGGATCAGAGTGATTAAGGCCTCTAAATCGATACCACCTGACTACATTCCATGAAATGATGTTTAAAGTGTTTTTCTTGCACTGGCCTTCATATAATCAGTTCAAGTTCTCCGTAGGGGCACTTGTTGAAGGATAGTTATAATAATTGTTATTTGATGCATTAGATCAGACATGTCAAACTCGCGACATCACGTGACGTCGTGCAACATATTGGGACGGGTTTGCCATTGCCGGCAATGGGGTGGGCGCGGCTTCCAGGTGATGCATCAGGCCTGCAGGCCGGCAGTTTGACATCCCTGTATTAGATTGAGTAGTTGTTGTCAATGCTTCTTTTAAACCATCCAGTCTCTGTGTATTATTAACTTGCTCAGGTTCTGGCAATACATTGTTAAAGTCTATCAACATTTCTTCTGGCCCGCCGTCAGCAGAATCAGTGACTGTGGGTAACTCTGTTTGTGGATCACTTCTCTGTTTTTTCAAGGTTGATTGAGCTGCCCCTGCTTCAAACTTATCAGTATGAGGTCTGTTGCCGCTTGGATTTAAAGCAATAGTTCCCTCATGGAGAGACTGAACCAGGAGTGGGCGCAGGTTCCCTGAGCAGAAGACACGTATTGGAAATATTGAAAAACTGCTTCTAAAAAGCATTGAGGGAATTATGGATTGTTTGAAGGATAACAAAATTCGCATGCATTGCCTTCTTGCTGGCAACCACTCTGCATGTAATAAATCAATTTGAGTATACTAGCAGCGGAGCAGCTGGCTCAGAGATTGCCTAACAGCTTTTCTATCACTCCAACATCCTCTATTCCTTCTGTTGTTGTAGATTTGCAAAGTAAACTGGTTGGTCTGTAATCTGAGATTATAATGGTCACCTCTAGAAGTATCTGATTGAGTGTTGTTTTCTTTGTGGATATTCTTTCCTCTCTCATTTATAGAAGGGGGAGAGGGGCCTATTCTAGTTTCTATTTCTGCATTAGCCATCCCATGACTATCATTATGTGTCCTCCTGGGTCCTTCTGCAATGTTTGCTTGACTGCTGATAAACTTTGTAAAAGACTCTTTCAAGCAGTCAACCTTATTTGTGACAACTGATAAAAGTTCATAGATTGAATTTATGGTTTGAGCTGTGAGCAAACGTTGTCTGGAAAGGAGATCAGTTTCATTTTCCCTTACTAAGTTTGTTACTATCCCATTCTGTGCAGGAAAAGCAGGTGCTGAATTCCAGGGAGGAGAGCTATTTTCTGTGAGAGAATCAGAAAGTTCTATATGCTGTTTGTTTTCAAGTTCAGTTTGTAAATCCCATTCCAATGAGTCACATACAGATGAGTTACTTACTGGAGCAGACCGTCCATTTGCAGCAAAACCTTCCATTTTCTGCTGCTTTGGTGGCTTGGAAGAACTCTGTGCTTGCCGAGCAAACACACTGTCTTTCTCCTTTTTCCCATTCTTGGTAATCCTGGTTTGTAGAGTTGTTAAAATGTGGGTAAAACAACGGTAGCCTCTCCAGTATATATCCTTTATAAAAAGTCTTTGACTATTATAAAAAGTCAAACAAGGGTTAAAACAGATTTAAAAATAAGTTAAAAATGGGTTAAAAATAGGTTAAATGCAGTGTTAAAAGGATTAAAAAGTTAAAATAAAATAAAAAAAAGCTTTTACTTTTGGAGGAGCTCTTTACTGCCTTTGCTGCCTGTCCACCATCTTGGCTCCTCCTCCCCAATCCAACTGGAGGTCGAGAAATAATGATTTTATTAAATGACAGTTGTACAATATTACTGTACAACTGGACTCTTCCAGCTGGGAAAGGGTCTCATGGCAGTTCATTGAGTTGGATGTCTTGAACCTATGGAGTCAAGCAGGATTAACTCAAGTGTTCTGTTTGAGTAGAATTCACCCTCTTCCAGGTTGGTAAGATTTGGAATTTTTTGGTACATGGCTACAGTGTACAAAAATAATTTCTGCTTATTTTGGAAGCACCACCTTTTCTGGTGAAGATGAAGGCAATAGAAAGTTTTTGTGGGAGGCTACCAACACAGACATTTTGAATGCTTATGAATAATCAGTTTTGTTTTCAGTTAGTTCAAAAATAACATAGTGGTGCTTACTGATGTGAAAGGAGTTACCAGTTCACTTGAAGCTTATTCACGGGACCGTGGGAAAATGACTCAAAGTTGTTTAGCTTAAGGGATGTAGTCATGTGCAAACAGTTAGCATGCTGGTGGAGGAAGCTGAAGTGTTTTAAATAAGGAAGATGTGAATCATCATGATTCTTCAAAGATAAAAACTTTGGATCTCTCAAAACATGGAGAGCCTCTATGTTACAATTTCAGATCTACAGGTACACATTTACATTATTAGAAACCACTTCCTCCCTTAAGGCAATTTCAGATTTCTAATATGAAGTGTTTGGTTTGAAACATTAAACTGTTTGGATACTTTATGCCCTGCAATATCTTTTTTCTCCAGCAATATCACTACATTTGTTTCAATGTTATGTAATTTTAAATCCAATGTAACTAAATTAAATATCTTTAATAAGATCACTTTCCTTGTAATAAATACCTTTTCATTTCATTCATATGAAGTTTTAATTAAGCTGCATATTTTGCAGAGTCTCTGAGTCTTTACAATAAGATTCGGAGGACTTCAAACATCTCTGAGACTATCTTTCCCTACAGTAGAAGGGAAATCTGTAAATAATGAATGCATTGTCCAGAAAGAGTGTTTCTCCTCCTGACTTGTTACTCAGCTGTTGACCTATGCCATTGGTCAAGCACAACACAGGCGTAGGTGTTGTCTATTATGTAAGAAGTAGTTGTAAGACAATACAATAGTGGTGGCATGAATTCTTCAGGAGCCAGAGCAGTACCTTCAGGTTCGATATCAGGAGGGAACTGGCTCCAGTTCTTCAGCAGTTAGTTAGTTAGTTAGCCAGCTCCTCTTCCTCATAGCTCAAAGCTAGAATCATTTAACTTCACACTTAAATAAGGACTGCAGCTATCCTCATTGATAAAACTTCTGTTGACTCAAGGCTTAACTTCCTTCTTCTACAAAATGTGGCATCAGAACTGGAGAGACATGGAAAATCAATATTAAGGGGGGCAAAAGAAAACCCGCAGTCATCTTGCCGTCTAAAAGACTTCAACTTGTTTACTGCAAGGGCTTGGTAGGATTGCCAGGCCCGAGAACAGAACTTTAAAACAAGGCTGGGAGCTGAGAGGATGCAGGGACTCAACAGAACCCCTTCAGTGGACAGATGTGGTAGGAGGAACTGACAGTGTCATTATTCCTGGCCAGCAGTGAGCTGTTGTTCATGTCTGCTATTTGCCCTTTTTAAAGATAACTTCATTAGATTTTTTTTTAAAGTGGAAAGATCAAAAACTAACAAAAAATAATAAGACTGAAAAAAGTAAAAAAAGTAAAGAATGAAAGAGCAAAGCCAAAAGTGCAGAAAGAAAAAAAAATGCAAAGAAATGACCTGATTTTCTTTTACAACAGATATGCATACATTTACATTAACCTCTTATTCTAAGTTGACAATGGAACTTTCAATTTTTCTTGTTATCTACTATTTTTTTTCTAATTATCAAACCTATACATTATAATTTCATTTTCCTGCAGAGAATCCAAAAGGGGTTTCCAATCAGCATTACAATTAATCAATGTCTGTTCTGTAATCAAAGTTGTCAGTTTTGCCTTTTCAGCCAATTCCATCAACTTCACCATTCATTCTCCCATTGCAGGTTGCATGAAAACTTTCCACCACTGTACTGATAAAAGTCCTGCTGCTATTATCATATAAATATGTTGTATATATTTGTATAGACCAAAGTTTTTAGCCCATCTTATCATACATTCTTTTACTTGTTCATCTTCTGTTTCAAATCTCAATAAAATTTATACTTTTTAGCAATAACAAGGTCATCATTTGTATATAATTCTTGCCTTATCTGGACTAATGCTTCCTCTGTGGCTTTAGCATTTGCAAGACACCATCCTTTTAAAGCGCAGTTTTGGTTTCAACTCTCTATCTTCTTTCACCTATTCCTTTTTCCCACAGTCCAAGCATCAAAAATATGTCAAGCCATTCTAAATTTAGATCACAAGTGTGTTCCTGTCCCATCTCCACTAAATTAAATAACTGGATGAACTGACTGGGGGAAAAAAGATACCTTTCAAAAAACGCTTTGTATCAGTCATATTTGCTTAGGCTAACCCACACCAACTTACAACCACTTGATTTAATTTTCTTACCCATGTGTAGAAACTTATGAATGGAATGTAGAGTAGGGAGAATAACAAAAATCAGTTCTGATCCTTGGTGACCACGAGGTTCTCTGGTGCTGCCTCCTGCCCTAGGGAAGCAGAATCTATTAAATAGATCTGTCCCTGGTGGGGGACAGGATAGATGCTGATGGATTCCAGAGGGTTATTTCTTTAAAAAAAAAAAGATTTAAATCAGGGGTTCTCAACCTTGGCAACTTTAAGACTTGTGGACTTCAACTCCCAGCTTTGCTGGCTGAGGAATTCTGGGAGTTGAAGTCCACAAGTCTTAAAGTTGCCAAGGTTGAGAACCCCTGATTTAAATTAAAATTTTGTCAAAGAATATAAAAACTAAAACAAACTAATTAAGGATAAAAAGGCAAAGGAAGAAAAAAAAAGAAAAGAAGGTGCAGAAAAAGAGAGCTAAAAGAAATAAAAAATATCTTCAGTCAACTATGGTAGGATGGTATTACATGGTGCCTATGAGCGGGAGGGACTGTCTGTGGAAATGTAGGTCAGAGTTGCCTTTTCCCACAAGCTCTACGTGGTAACTTTGTTTTTTTTTCCATCCATGTATTAAAAGTCTGCTTTATAAACCATGTAACCAGTATAAACTAGCTGAAGTATTCTTATTGGTGTAATGGGATACATATCAAAGAATAAAAATGAATATGCGGTTTCCATAATAACATGTATTTATAGTATTAGCTACTTTTAGTAAAAGTATTTAGAGAGTGAATTTATATAAATTATGACTAAACACTAGATACAGATTTAAAATAAATGCTTGATATGTTGGTAACAAATCCTACGCATATTTACTCAGAAATATATAGGTTATATCCAATGCAAAAATACTTTTCTTATCACAATTATTTTAAAGCTAAGCATATAAGATGAGGGGGAAAATATGTATTTGTACACTTTTACCTTGCCTTACTGAATTTATTTATATTAAATATTTTATGTTCTCTACTTAACTCCATAAAAAGATGGATCAGACTTTCTTATGTTGTTCACTAAGGACAGAAATATTTCCTGAGAGGAATACTAACACTGATCACTGCATTCAGCTCAGCTGCCTGAAAGGATTCCACTCCACAGGAGCCAGGAATTTAGGGGCTTGGGCCACAGGTATATAAGCACACATCATTTGTTACTTAAGCTGTCTTAAGCTGTCGTCATTCTGTGCCAGCCTGTGATCCCGACAGCGCTGTCGTCATTCTGTGCCAGCCTGTGATCCCGACAGCTGAGTCCGGAGAATCTGAGGAGGAGGAGGAGGAGGAGAAGGGGCCTGGAGAGCCATCAGAGTTGGGGGAAGGCTCTGATGAGCTTCAAGACTTACACTCCAGTGAGGAACCTGTCCCTTCTGCTCGTGCTCAGGATGAGATGCAGCTGGGTGCGGAGGCCGGGTCAGACTCGGAGGATGCACAACTGGTGGAAATGAGAGACGCCCGCAAACGAACACAAGCTAGGAGAGTAAACCAGAGAGAGGCAATGGGGCGACTCCGGAGAAGGCATTGAGAAGCCATGCCTTGAGGACTGAATTACAAAAGGGGAATGTGTAGGCGGTGCTGGTTGCTGAAGCAACCGTACTTCATGGGATCATGTTCTGTTGGTATTGCTGGTGACTAATTCTCTGTTTTGCATTGTGTTTCGTGTGGACAATTTCCTCCATTTGGATTGTGCTTTATTGCTTTTGTTTTTGGACCATTTGGCAGGTTTGTTACCAATATTAAAAGGGGTTGTTTTCTTCTGAGTGTCCAGCCTATTTTCTCAAAAGGGATTTTGTCCTTGTGCATTTAACAAGGACAGCCATAGGCTGGGACAGAACATAAGCACTCTGCTCTAGTAATAAGCATCTAGGTTGGGAACAAATTTTAACCTGAAGAGACAATAATTTTCAGCAAGCCTGTGAGTTATCGCTTGACAGAAGATCAAAGCAGACTGCCTAACTAGGATAGAAATGGAGGCTGTGTCTCTCTGTGTATGTTTAATATGTGAGATGAAGAGCCAAAACTAAATCTGGTTTTTCCATATTCTTCAATGCCGAAGTAACTTTCTGGTCCAGGGATCTTGAACTGTTTTGGTTGGTGAGCAGATTTGGAATTCTTAGAGCCTGCTTTAGCAGACAGATTTAAACAGAAACACATAACACACCCAAGCAAGATGATGACAAATCTCCAGTCAACTGTTGGGATCCCCACTGGAACAACAGTGACAAGACGCCAAAACATCCAAGTTACATGGCCCTCAGTGCTAATCTGGGTTGAAGGTCCAAAATCAAAAGGCAATACTAAGGTCTTAACAAAACAAGGTATGAAAACCCTGTTTCGATGATAATGACATTGCAGAATCTGACTTTGACTGCATGATGCATCTGTTTATCATTCAAACTGACAGAATCCTGGGGTGGGAACTATACAGATAAATCAATACCAACCTAAATAATCTTAAGGTTTTTCTATAGCTGTGTGAGGATCCCACCCTTTTTTTCATCATCAAGAGTAAAAAACAAGCCAGCTAAACTTATAACATACCTCAGAATGAATTTTAAATTTCTAAAATCTTTTTAATATGATGGAGAAATCAAAAGACACCACTACACTCTTTGAAATACCATGGTTTTTTACATTGCCACTACTCTGTTATCATATTCCAGGGGAATATTATGCAGTAAAAAAACTGGTCTATCTATTTCTAGTCATAAACTGCCACCTGCTGATGACTTTTATTTCCTTGGTCACTTGTATCAATTGTATTTGTTTATCATCACCAGTCAGGTATAAAATTATAGTGGGAATAGTAAACCTGAAATGTACCCTAGTTCAACAGCAATAAAATATGATGAAAATTAAATAATTCTTAACTTAACTCTAGAAATGCCATAAATCATGTAACCATAAGCTCAGCCAGCGGTAAGGCCTGTGTAATGGCATATATATGTGGAAGCTGGTGAAAATGAGCACACAATACAAAGTGGTACTAATAATCTGGAACCTCTCAGTTCAACTGAAAAGTGGGAAGACTGGGTTACTTTTCTAACAGTACTATTTTCCCCTGTTTTCTGCTGAGTCTGCAGTTATTCCACATAGTAGTGCTACTTTTTGGTCCATGTGTACCATCAAAACAGAGAAAGAGGGAGTGAAAAACTCTCTTGCTAGGAATATGCCATTGTCCTGGATATTCAGGATGATGACAAGAAGATGAATCTGAGAAATGCCTGATTTAAGGAACCTGCTGTCTAAAACCTGATTTGCAGCACAGTCTTAGAAGGAATATACTTTCAGAGAAAGTGAGTTCTCATGTGTGTCTCCATATCATTTCATTGGTAAAGCAATGTCTACAGAGCTTCACAGTTATGGCAGAGGAATTGGAACAGCTGTTCTCCCAAATTAGGTAATGTAACTAAATTAAAGCAACTTTCCCTCCACTTGACATCCTCCAGATCTGATAGCATTCCCAGAGTTCTAAGCCAGTATTATCTTATGTTGAAGAAGGCAGAAAGAAAGAGATCTCTTTTGAAAGCAGGCAAGCATCCATGACTGTTTGCGGAATCAGGAGACGAGTTTAAACTGAATGTAGGTATGAATGGATCCCAAGTCTTGACACTGTCAATACGTCTGCACTGTTTTCAGTAGCACTTTGAATGACAAGATGCAGACAGATTGTATCAGTTGTAATGTAGATATAAAATTGAAACCATATGTTTAACTAGTAACTGATGGATTTATTGAAATATCATTGATGTACTTTAACTGGCAATGCTGGATAATTTATTACATATAATTGTTCATAACATAGACCATATTTCTGGCCATCTCATTTTTGTCAACCCCATTTCCTGATTCTAATGTACAAAAACAACTCAAAGTATTGAATTTACCCATGTTTATATTTCCAGATAAGAACTTCATTTATAATAGGAGGAAAGCACATCAGCGGGGACCATGTGTGTGTATTTGCTGGGCCTGAAATTGCCGCCTGTTTCAAATAAAGTAACGGAAAGGGTATATACTGGATGAAAACATGACTGGTTGGTAGTGAAATCAATATTGGTAGAAATAGTCAATACTGCAACATTTTATTACAGGCCTCACTTGATGTTTCAATCTCAAAAACATCACTTAAAGCTGTAGTTTTAGTTATTTAAAAATGAAACATTTACAAAGCCAAAATCAACAGGGGGAGTTTCATATCCATGAAAGATTGGTACTCCCCCAAAATCCCAATTTTTTGTAATAATATCATAAAAAATATCTTAATATTTGTAGTGCTAGAGCAGAGCAGAAATATCGCATTTTGCTCTACTTTTTCTCCTGCTTGGGTCATCCTGCACAGGAATGTTGTATCCTATGGCAAACTGATATTCAGAGGAATAATGTTGCTGGGTTTAGCATTATTTAGCATTATAATAGCATTTAGCTGTTATGAATACTTTCATTGATAGATTTAAACACCCCTCCCCAAAAAAAACTGTCTAAAGCCATCCACCTCACTAGCCATCAAAGAGCTATAGTACTGAATTCTATAGATAACGAACAGCACAGAGAAGTTCTTGCATAATTTTATACATGTCTATTCCTTCCTTCTTAATTGCTGTACTGATGATATTTTATCTCATATTTATTTTTTAAAAACTCTTTATTGCCACACCTTTTCAACAAATACGTTTGGGCATCTAGTAACCAAAATAAAGCAATGCAAAATGCAATTAGTTAAACTTGAAATTTTAACCAAAGTACAAAAAACAAAACAAAACAAAACAAAAAACACCATACACACCACAGTTATATTTGGGCTTCACAAATGTCCTTGTCCTAGTGTCTGACCTTCTGGAAAGCCATCCCTCTTAAACTAAAATTCATTTATATCCAGAATTTTTCTATTTCTTTAACCATATTCAAACAGGTGTTTAATTTATAGATATCCTATCTGATAAATCCCATCATCTAATTTCTTAATTCTAACTTTAGCCTTTTTCTTTTTTTTTTGCCAAACATCTTTCCTAATAAGTATGGTCTGCTGGACCAGAAGATCTTCCCATAGACTTGTAGATGTTATTGCAGGTACAAGAGACAAGTCAAGTAAGATGTTTTTGTAGGAATGTTTTGCCCCTTCATATTCTTTGAAAATATTTTTCTTTCTCTTTTAATTTCTCTTATCATTTTTTGTCTCACAAGTTCTCTTAGTTTTCCTGACAGTTCTATAATCCATTTTGTTGAATCTTTGTCGCCTCTCTGGGGCAAGTTTAAGCCCATTTAGGGTCCCCAAACAGAAAAAAATCTGCCATAGGCGTGGAGCCCTGCGATCCCTCAGCTACTGCACTGCTGCACAAAACCAGAAGCCTCAGATGCAGAACTTTTATTATACACATTAGAAAACTGCAACATTACATTACTTTTTTACATAATTGCCATTTAAACTGAGGCACCTGTCATAATGTCTTACAAGGTTTGAAATTTGTTAGTAGTAGTCACTTGGTGCCAGATCTAGGCTATAGGGGGAGTGTTCAAAAACATCCCAATGGAACTGCTTCAAAAGTTCTTGGGTGTGTCTAGTGGTGTGTGAGTGAGCATTATCGTGAACCAACACCACACCATGATGCCATAGAATATCCCACCAAATGTGAAGATGCCAAAGGAGTACTGCTAGTGAAGCTCATGGAGTGTGGTTCGACCATCAATTCAGAAGTGTATTGTGAAACATTACAAAAACTCAGATGAACCATCCATAAAAAGTGTTGGAGCATGCTGACTTCTGGTGTGGTGTTGGTTCACGATAATGCTCACCGCACACTACTAGATGCACCAAAGAACAAATAAGCTGGAATTTTTATTTTAGAAAAAAGGCAAAGGGAATGTGACAGAGATATATAAAATTATAAATGTGGAGAAAAAGATAGGTAAACTTTTCCCTTCGTCTACGGAGTCTGTATCTGGGGATTATTCCATAAAGCTAATAGTGAATGATTCATGTGCAGAATGTATTACCACAGGCTACAAATATGAATGGCCTTAAAAGTTTACTATGCTAATTCCCACAGGATATGGCTATTCATGGATATTGGGAAGCATCTGGGTTCTCTTCAGTGATCCACATAATCATTTGATATGATTGCAGGAGAATATTAATGGCATTTGATTGGTCAAGATAGAAACAAAAGGTTCTTCTTATTTCTTCTTTCATTTTTATAAAATAGAAACAGCTTAAGCAGCTAAGCTCTTGGAGTTGTCACAACCATCCCTTCAAATCTATTACTTTTTTGATTCATATATATCTTTTTCATATTTTTGTTCATACTTATCTCTGTGACATTGCATTCAGCCTAGCAATGTTTTTATTTATTTATTTATGCTTTAAATTGGGTGTCATTTATTGACTCATAATAGATTGACACAATGGGAAAGCATTCTTCTTCCGAATAATGTAATTTGCATATTTTGTTTATGTAAAATTATCATAAAATGCATTTGCAATTTACATGAGAATTGTGATTACTCGCTTAGTTAGTGAATGTGTTATATTTCTCTCATTGTGCCATCTGTGCATGTTCCAGCTTTAGATTAAATATGGCAGTTCTGAGAAAGTCTTGGGAGCTGACAATTGTTGAGATCAAATCTCATTTTATCAGTCCAATGATTTAGTGCTAAAAACAATTTCCTCAGAATACATGTACCCATAAGAAAAAAGAAGATGGGGAGAGTAATTCTAAAATGGCCATTTAAGGATAGCAGTGGCATTACTGTACAGGAGGTTCTTTATTTTTATACAGTAAGGCTGGATTTCTTTTCTTTTTTTCAAATATATTTTATTAATTTTGTAATTTTAACAATAAGTACATAAAATCCCAGAATAATAACCTATTAAAAAAGAAAAAAGAAAAAACCTAGATATACAATTCAACATAATACATCTTCCATCTTTCAACATACATAAGTTTAAATACCTACACTTATAGGTGTTGCCTGGACAGCACCCCCTACACCGCATACACCCTCTTTCTTCCTCCCTATCTTCTCCTACTTCCCCCTTCCTCCATCTCTCTCCTTCCCTTTCTCTCCACTTCACCTCTTCTCCCCCAACCTCTTCCCTCTCCCCTCTCTTACTACCTCTCACCCCCCTACAGATGTAGTCCAGAGGTACCATCCGAGCAACTCCCCTCTCTCAGTAAGCATTTTTTTATTATATGTTACAAATATTACAGTTGAGTATAAAACAATCTAACAATCTAACACCCTCCCCAACGTACCCCCCCCAGCTTCCCAAAGTGAATACAGGGTAAACAAAATTAATATATAAATCCTAATAAAAATTAACTATATACTAAAAACAATTTCTTGGATTGATATTTCCCTTGGATATACTCTATCCATTTTTTCCAGTCCAACATATATTTTTCATTTGAGTGATCTTTCAAATAAGCAGATACTTTAGCCATTTCCGCCAAATTTATAACTTTCAAAGTCCATTCTGCAATAGATGGTAATTCTGCCTTCTTCCAGTATTGTCCCACCAACAGTCTCGCTGCTGTAATCAAGTTCAAAATCAAGTTCATCTCTATGGTGGAGCAATCTTTTATAATACCTAGTAAAAACAACTGTGGTGAAAATTCAATACGTTTTTTCAAAATATTTTGAAGTATCCACCAAATCTTTATCCAAAAAGCCTTCATTTTTTTTACAAGTCCACCATACATGAAAATAAGTAGCATCCATACATTCACATCTCCAACATTTAGGTTGTAAATTAGGGTACATACATGAAAGTTTTTTCGGATCCAAATGCCATCTATAAAACATTTTATAAAAATTTTCTCTTAAATGTTGCGCTTGTGTAAATTTTACATTTTTCACCCAAATTCTCTCCCAAGTTTCCATCATAACTGGTTGTCCAAAATTTAGTAAGGCTGGATTTCTGAATGCAAACAATGCTACAGCTTTAAATATTATAGGAAAGCTTAATTTAAAACAGGAATCTGAAATTCAAATCATCCGAGTGCAACTCAAGGACAAATTCATGAGCCTGAAGGTTGTTACAAAAGTCTCTACCGTTAGTCCCTGCCTTATGACCACAACTGGGACCAGAATTTTGGTCACGAAATGATACAGTTTTTTTTACATTTTCACCGCAGTTGTTAAGCCAATCCAGCTTTTGACTTTACTTTGATCAGAAGATGGCTGGGAAGGTCATAAATTATGATCATGTGACTGCAGGATGCTGTAATAATCATAAATACAAGCTGGTTGCCAAGCGTCCAAATTATGATCACATGACTGTGGGGATTGTACAACTGCTGCAACTTTGAAAATGGGTCATAAGTCACTTTTTTCAGCACCATCATAACTTTGAACCAACAGTAAACGAATGGTCATAATTGAGTATTACTTGTAGTGAGTCAAAAATGAAAAAAAATATTATACCGTAGTATGCATAAACATACTTTTATTTTAACATCCTTTACTGAGAAGCAGAGCTATTTTGTTTCACTTTGACCATTTAGTAAGCAGCATTTTTCATTAAGCAAAACACAAAGATTGGGTTTTTCTAATAGATATGTAATATTTTCAGAATTATATCTAGAATAGAGAAATCTAGGAAATCCATCCCAAGCTTTCCAAGTCCTGCTTTTCTTTTTCTTGTCTCTCCTGGTCGATCTGAGAGATCTTCAGCACAACTTTGGCCCTTCTGAGCAACATCCTCAGTATTTGCAAAATATCAGTGTGGTGGGTTAAATCATAGGGAGTTTGGAGTGCCACCTGCAACTCCTGAATTGCAAGGCTGAAATCCCGGAGTAGTTGGGGCCTGAATAGGGTTACTTTATATCTTATCCAGCAAAAGAGACAAATGTTTTTACAGTTACATAAAGAATTCCAAGTATGATTTGTGACTAAGGCAAAATCTTAAATCTTTTCAGCATTATAATCAGGGCTTTTTTTGTAAAAAAAAAAAAAAAAAAAGGTGCCAGAACTCACACACATCATACAACCCCCCTTGCCTACCCTACAAGGTTCCATCCAAAAATGGTGCTGGAACTTTGTTCTGGGCGTTCTATGAGAAAAAAAGCCCTGATTATAATGATACGTTTTTAATTATGTACAGTATAATACATGTTTCTTACCAGTTCTCGAGAATTAGGATTACACTTGCCTAAGGGTATTAGGAGGCTCGGCTTCAAATACGCACAGGAAATAAATGAATACACCCCAACCCCTGTCATCTATTGACAGCATCCCTGGTGTTTTCTGTCACACCAGATTGTAACTTCCTTTTGCTACAAAACTTCAGCATTGCTGAAGCAAGAAGTGGCCTGGAACTGTTACAGAAGAAGATGCTCCCCTCTGGGAGGAGGTTCCGAAGTATTTCTAGCAGGAACTACTCGATTCTGTAATAGCTTTGTTCCCTATGCCATCCATCTGGTAAACTCGCAAGATTCGTTTTTCTCGCCATGCAGATGTGTCATAAAATATATGTGGGTAATATGCATAATTCTGTATTTATTTATTTATTTTTGTCATATTTATGTAGTGTATATTAGAGGTGGTGATCCTTTGAGAGATGTATGCAATGAAATTTCATTTTAATGTATGCCAATTAGTATACATTCAAAGTAACGATAAAGCTATTCTATTCTATTCTATTCTATTCTATTCTATTCTATTCTATTCTATTCTATTCTATTCTATTCTATTCTATTCTATTCTATTCTATTCTATTCTATTCTATTCTACTGTCAGTAATGGTGTTGCCTGATCAGCAGGCTAACTCAGGTCTTTCCTAAGTACGGTGGATTTGAAGGCCCCCTGGTAATGATCTTAGAATTAAAGCAACTGTCCTCTGCATATTTCCCCAGAAGTAAGTCCTACAGGTTCATCTCTGGCAAAGGGCATCAAATTGCAATCCTATATGTGGCAATCAGGTTGGTTCCACCTTTATGTACTTAATCTATTATGGCACAATATGGGTTTCAGGAGTGTTGCAACAATACAAAATAGAAAAGCATAGATCAGTGTGAAAGCATCTTTTCAAAGATCATGTAACGTGCACTGCTGTCGCGACACTGGACTGGAATTGACTCTAGTCAGAGTCCAGAGTCCAGATCAACCCTTCTTAATATTTGTCTTGTGATTTAATCTTCAATGAACACAAACTGCTCTCCGCTTTGATGCTGTTCCTGCCAGCTTTGGAAGCTATTTCCCCATGCATGCATTTACTTCTTTACCATTTTAATCACTTTATTTTAATATCTGTAAGAACTTTAAATGTCAGGAGAATAGAAACACTCACTGTACAGCAGGTTCGAAACTTGAATATCAGTAATTACATTTGTCAAGGAAAAACACAAGGCTCAGATAGTAGGTTACAATAGTACAGTTGTGTCCTTTTCATCAGGAGATTATTTACACCAAATTGAAGCAACAGATCAAAGATAAAGACTTTTTTCCACATGTAATTGAACAACAAATCCTAATGCACCCAAGCAAAATAATCTTCTTTCTCAGAGAAGTTGGAGCAAGAAGGGTCTGTGAGAATTATGGAAAATATCAGGGAACAATTGGTAAACCATGACAAATAGTGTTTGAGTTATTTGGTCCAAACATACCCATGGACTTGAGTCTATAAGGCAGATTGGCTTGGAAGTAAGACTCCAAATGCAAATCATTGTGGGCTACAAATTGCCACATTTCACAGCGCATTTCCCAAGATAAGTACTGTTATACGCCAGCTTTCCCAAATCTGATTCCTCTTGGACTTGTTGAATTAAAAAAAAAAATTGTGAATTGCTCTCACTATCATTCCCCTCTGTCCAATATATCTTTAGTGCACCAGTACAGGCTGTTCTTGAACAATCTGTTGAATTTACTTGATGAAAAAGTTTCCGAATTGTACTTCAGACAATTATTTTTAACAGGCCTTAAGTTAGCACCTTTGCGATCAGTACTTTCCAAATTTACTATCCATTTCCTGTTTGTGCACATATTTCTTTTAAAATATTTTTAATATAAAAATGTAAAGAGAACAGCAGAAGGCCATCAGTTTGGCAGTACACTGAGACTATTTTAACTAATGGACAGGTTTTGGAAGCATAGCAGGAGAAAAAAAGTATACTTTCTGTTTTTACTTTAGAAATAAGTAAAAATTAAATTAAGAAAATATTGAGACAAAGTAAAAATGGCAACAACAAATGTCTCCCTCCCCATCAGAGAAAGGAAAAGTAGACAGCTTAAGTTTAGAAAAGAAAGCATAAAAGAAAATTAAAACTATGTAATGAACAAATTTAAAACACACAATATGAATATATATTTAAAATGTAATATAAATCAACAAGGGGGAAGTAGAGTCAAGTCCAAAATATTGGTCTATATTCTGAAGCATATGGGCTTCAGCTGACATTGTATTCATTTTACCAGTTCTCAAGGGGAAGGTGGCCTGATGGTTTCCCTCAGATTTGGCGAGAGAGCGGTACTACCAGACAAATACACATCTACCACAGATTTCCCCTTTGAAACATACCTGTGTTTGACATGCAGTGTTTTGAATTTTTAAATACTCTTGTTTCTCCCACACACAACAGACAAGGGGAAGAAAGCTGAGGAGAACTTGAGAAGAGTTTTTCTGTTTCTGTCCTGCCTTTGTTGATTGGGAACAAATGACACATGAAATTGCTTTGGTGCTTAATTCTTTTATGGTTCATTGCACAGTCAGCCAGATGTTCAGATGGGTTTGGCATTTTTATCCACCTATTGAGTCCTTTCCAATGAACTGGGATAGGCAGATGTGGCGTTTGGTGGTCTTAAAGGTATCAACGCAGGATGCAAGCTCTGAACAAAGCTGCCTTTTGCAATTGACTGATGGTGAATTTGTCAATGCTGATGCTATTCAAGTGGTGCTTCAGTTGGACTGCACCCAAGACATCTAACCTTTGCTTTCTTTTCCTACAGTCATTTTATTTCTGTTTCCAGGTCTTTGTATTTTGTTATCTTCTCCAGTTCCTTCTCTTCTCTTCTGCTCTCTCTGGGTACTACCACATCCACTATCCATACTTTTTTGTCTTTTTTATTGACAGTTGTTAAGTCTGCAGTGTTATGCTGCAGGGTGCCTATATCTGTTTGAATTCTAAACTCCCAAAGCATTTTAGCTTCTTCATTTTCTATTACTATCTCTTTATTATTATCATTATTATTTAAAGCAACTATTGTGCAAATGTGTGGGTGGGTGGTGGGGGTTGTTAGCCATTTCTTCTCCCTTGGTATGGAATGAAGAGAGGGGGATCTGAGGAGATTTTTGTTGTTTTCTTTCTCTATAGACAGACTTCAACAGCTTGCTTAGACTATATTGCCCCCTTCTCTACTCCAGCTCCTGTAGCAACATGCAACCATGGTTACAGCTACTGGGGAAAGCATCTGGCTGCAAAATTGTCAGGATGCTATTCCATTATCAACTAAGTGAGTAAAAGGCTCCTAAATGCAGCAGAGACCTATTTGCTTGGTGAATTTGCAGCTACTCCTTTATTGCAATTACTCAGGTTTTGTTTTTGTTTCTGTTTTGTCTGTTTGCACTTTGTGGAGTCCTTTGTGTTGTGCTGTGAGCTTGATGATGTTACCTAGTCAGGTAATAAAATGTCTGCAAGCAAATGACCAAGCACAGAAAGCACCAGGGACTCCACAGTTCAACCTTGAGCTACATATATTCTCTTCTACTGTTTGTGCTTGTTTTGCGAATATCACATAAATACAAACCATGTGTTTAGCAAATACAGTTGGGGTGCATTAGCACTTTTTGCATGGAGGCCAGGGGTTGTTGCTTCAAAAACTGCTGCAGTTCAAGGCAGACACTGTCTTTTCTTGCATTCTCTGATTGATTAGGTGGCGAGAGAACACTGATTGGCCCATGATGTTTCCTGCCTGTGATCTGAATGTGCAATACAGCACAAGCACAGAGAGGCCAAGGGAAGAAGGGTGCAGCACGGTGCAAGTGCTGGGAAGTCAAGGGAAGGAAGGTGCAGTAGGGCACACAGGAAGGTAAGATACTTAGCAGAGAGGCTTGCAACCTTCCCTGTTGGCTCTCCCAATGACGATCTCGTGACCACAGGAGGCTGCATCTGCCGTAACTGCAAATTGGTTGCTAAGTACCCAGATTGCAATCATAGGGTTAGGGTTAGAGTTAGGGTTAGGGCTAGGGCTGATTATAGGAAGACTTTCATTGTATTGATCAAATTGTGGGATGTGTTTAGAAAAATGGGAATCCCAGAACAACTTGTCCTCATGCAAAACCAATACACGTGTCAAGAAACCACAGTATGAACTGGGCAAGATGAAACAACAGATGGGCTCAGTTGATCAAGAAGTGAGACATGGGTACGTATTTTCCTCTTATTTATTCAACCTATATGCAAATATATATTCAGAGACGCTGGTTTGAAAGAAGATGAGTATAGTTTAAAACTGTAGGAAGAAATACCAGCAACTTGCACTATGCTGTTACCGGTATATAGTACTACTTTGATAGATGAATATGGAAATGAACTGCAAGTTCTAGTAATGCAATTCAAGAACAACAGTGAAAATGGGATTAAAATTGAATATAAAGAAGACCAAACAAATGACAAGGGGTAGATAGCTTCTTCCTTTTAGGTTCAACAGTCAATAGTAAAGGAACCATCAATAAAAAGTACGTTTCAGATGAGCACTTGACCGGATAGGCCTGAAGGCCTTAGAAATGATATTCTGATGCTGGGATATATCTATGCCTATAAAGGTCAGAATTATGCTGGCAATAGTTTTCCCCATGACACTCTGTAGAAGCAAAAGTTGGATTTTGAAGAAGGAAGATGGAAAAAGTATTTGAACTTTGACAATGGAGAAGGCTCCTGAGAAAATAATGGATAGCTAAGAAAAAAACCCAAATGGCCATCAATCAAATCTCAGTCAAGGCACAAATGACCAAGCTCAAATGATTATACTTAGGACATATTATGCAAATACCTAACTCTCTGGAGAGGCTTACAATGCTGGAAAGCTGGAAGCAAAGGGGATGAACAACAGCAATTATAATTTCCAATTTCAGCAGCAATAGTACATGATTGGAAGATCTGAAAGATTTGGTTGGGGACACATCATCCTAGAGGAAATCTGTCCACTAGTATTCTTGATAAGAATCAGCTCTGACTTGAGGGCACATAGTTAGTCAACGTTAGGAATGCAATAGTTACATGAAAATGTTGTAAATTTGGAGGCTTGAGAAAAACTGTGGTTGGAAAGGTACTGAAATAATATCCCATCATCCGTAGCCATCATATACCGGTAGTTACTAGGAAATACCAGTTTACAAGGAGAATTTAATAACAGGTGAACTACTACCTAATTTTTTTATACCGAAAGGGTAGTTAGTAATAACGTTCCTGTTTTCCACTCAGCATGTATTGACTTACTAAGTAAAAGTAAATGAAAGATTGAGGTGGCGACAATGATAAGCAGCAAATCTGTTTGATCAGTTGGGAGCCAAACTATGTTGATTTATGCTTTGAAGAAGCCGATTTCAAAGTGCTCACAGGAAATGCTCCAGCAGATAAACTTTGTCCTTCAAGGTTCATCCCAAACACCATTCAGCTTTTTGCACTTTGTTATCTGATCATTTTTTTTTATGATTCCAGTTCCACAAAATGCTCCCAATAAAAAGGACTATGATAAAACCAAGAACTTACTTCTTGCATTGGCCACGAACTAGGTTCTTTGTCAGGATAAATTGGCAAGCACAGAAGCTATTAAGATAATTCTAAAAGTGCACATAATCTTATAGATTACTAAACTTAATTAGTAAAAATAGGAAAAATTCTTTATGTCAATCAATCAGAACAGAGCTGGAAGGGACCTCAGAGGTCTTCTAGTCCAGCTCCCTGCTCAAGCAGGAAACCCTATACCCTCCCTGCTCAAGCAGGAAACCCTGTTTTTTTGTAAAAACAAAAAAAGGTGCTGGAACTCACACAGGTCATACAACCTGCCTTGCCTACCCTACAAGGTTCCATCCAAAAAAGGTGCCGGAACACTATTCTGGGCATTCTATGAGAAAAAAAGCCCTGCCTATGCCATTTCAGACAAGTGACTGTCCAGTCTCTTCTTAAAAACCTCGAGTGATGAAGCACCCACAACATCTGGAGGCAAGCTGTTCCACTGGTTAATTGTCCTCACTGTTAGGAAGTTTCTTCTTAATTCCAGGTTGCTTCTCTCTTTGATTAGTTTCCATCCATTGTTTCTTGTCTTGCCTTCTGGTCCTTTGGAAAATGAATTGACCCCCTCCTCCTTGTGGCAGCCTCTCAAATACTGGAATACTGCTATCATGCCCCCCCCGCCCTTCTTTTGTCTAGACTGGCCATTCCCAAATCCTGCAACCATTCTTCGTATGTTTTACTCTCCGGGCCTTTAATCCTCTTAGTTGCTCTTCTTTGCATTTTTTCCAAACTCTCAACATCTTTTTTGTCGTGTGGTGACAAAATTGGCTGCAGTATTCCAGGTGTGGTCTTACTAGGGCTTTATAAAGCAGTAATAGTACTTCTCGTGATCTTGATTCTATGCCCCTGTTTATACAATCCAGGATTGTGTTAGCTTTTTTGGTTGCTGCTGCATACTGCTGGCTCATAGTCAAGTGATCGTCCACTAGGACTCCGAGGTCCCTCTCACAGTTACTGTTTTTGAGTCAGGTCTCACCCAATCTGTATTTGTGCCTTTGGTTTTCCCTGCCTAAATGTAAGACTTTGCTTTTTTCCACATCTGACTCCACTGCTGACTCATGTTTAAGTGATCGTCCACTAGGACTCCAAGGTCCCTCTCACAGTTACTGTTTTTGAGTCAGGTTTCACTTAATCTGTACTTGTAGCTTTGGTTCCCTCCCTCCAGTGTAAAACCTTGCTTTTCGCCACATTAAATATCATTTTGTTGGATAGGGCCCATTGTTCAAGTTTGTCAAGATCTTTTTGGATCCTGAGTTTGTCTTCTGGGGTGTTGGCTATTCCTGCCAGCTTAGTGTCAGACAGAATCTTGTGGTACCCCACTGCTTATATCCCTCCATGTAGATGTAATTGTAGTACTACTCATTGAGTAGTTTGTCAGCCACTTACAAATCCATCTGGTGGTGATGCTGTCTATCCCACATTTTTTTAGCTTTGGTCTACTTTGTCAAATGCTTTGCTGAAGTCTAAATATGCTATGTCCACAGCATTTTGCTGGTGTACTACTACTGATATAATGTGCATATTTGAACTTTATAGAGTTTATTATAGAGATAAAATATAGAACCAGTTTAGTGTAGTGGTTTAGATGATGACCTAGAACCTAGGAGATGGTGAGTTCTAATCCTAGGAGATGGTGAGTTCTAATCCTAGGAGATGGTGAGTTCTAATCTAAGCTAGCTGGGTGACTGGGCCAGATACTCTCTCTCAGTCCAAACAACCTCACAGGGTAGTTGTTCTGGAGAAAAAGAAGAGGATGAAGGAGTATTGTGTATGTTTGCTACCTTGAGTTATTTATAAAGTAATAAAGGTGGGATAAAAATGTAATCTAATCTAATCTCAATAAATAGCTAATTTTAATTTATCTTCAAATTACACAAACATCAAAGAATTATATCCTGGAGCCACCAAGATTATAAACAAATCCTTTTAATAGGTGAACCGGTTTCAAAACTGTTGGTGTGAGCAACAGATCTACTTGGCAGTTACCCTCACTAAGCTAAATAGAACAACATGCAGAAGCTATCTTGTATATGACCTAGGCCTGCAATTGTGGAGTGCAATCATCCAGGTGACCATTAGATGCAACAAAGAGATATACAGGTAGTCCTTGACTTACAACAGTTCATTTAGTGACTGTTCAAAGTTACAACAGCACTGAAAAAAGAGACTTATGACTGTTTTTCACACTTACACCTGTTGCAGCATCCCCATGGTCACGTGATCAAAATTCAGATACTTGGTAACTGAGTCATATTTATGACAGTTGCAGTGTCCCGGGATGATGTGACCGCTTTTTGTGATCTTCTGAAAAGCAAAGTCAATGGGGAAGCCAGATTCACTTAACAACCGTGTTTGTACCTGAACAACTGAAGTGATTCACTTAACAACCTGTGGCAAGAAAGATCATAAAATGGAGGGAAACTCACTTAACAAATGTTTCATTTAGCAACATAAATTTTGGGCTCAATTGTGGTCATAACTTGAGGGCTACCTGTAATTCTGTTTGTTGCCACCTAAGGATCATAGCGACTGAGAAACCAGAACGAATTTCTAGAAAAGAATTTTTTTGGCCGGGTATAAAAACCCTTTGCGTATCGATATCCCTAGCTGTGTGCATGCTGCAAGTATAACATCTTTCTTTTAACAGAGAAAATTGACTGATGGAAAACAATGAGGATTGGCAACAGCAGCAGAAGAAGTTAATTATATCATAAGGTGCTTATACTAAGAATTCCTTAATCACATTCCCAGGAAGGGTGCTCTCTCTATCTCTTTAGAAGTAGTTAGCCTTTCTCCAAGGCCTCACACACTTTCCCACGCTCATAACTGTGCCAGTTATAAATGTGTGGGAGTCCTGCAGTTTCGATCAGTAAGGTAGACTGAGTTTCTGCTTGTTTGACTGCATACCTTTGAGCTCTATCAGTATGCAGTGGAACAGTAGAATTCCAGGCATTTTTGTCATAGCATCAGCGGTAAAACAAATGCCAGGGACCTGCTGTCCTGCCAAGACTTCTGTCTTTACTTTTTCTTTGCAAGTCAAAGGTTAGACCTATGTATGTAAATCCTCTGTTATATGCCAAGTGATCTGACCTTCTGGTTTTTATTCTTTTGATTGTTTCAGGTACCTACTCTGCCTCCAAAAAAAGAAACTGTTTTGGCCAGTTAAAAAGAGAGCGAAAGCAGAGGAGACCCTCAGTTCTCTGTCTGGCTTTGTAGCCTTTGAAGAAGGCAGGGAGCTTCTAAATCCCACACAGATTGCAAAATAGAGACATTAGTGAAAGGGAGGTGCCTTTGGTTAGATGTTCGGTTAATGAGCTGTATGTCCCTATGTACCCACAAACTTAAGTACACACCTAAGTTTACATGTGTCAATGTAAATTATCAGTAATGCTTGTTTGATATTAAATACTATTAACTTGCTCACAGTTTTGCCCATAGATCAATTCTATGACGTTAATAGATTGCAATTATTTTGTGATATGTTAAATAAACATTCTAGTGTATGAAGTGCCCCATTGGACTTCGCATGATCTTTTGTAGCTTGATATGAAGGACCTTTCCTGTCACGATACCTGCTGTTTGGGATAGGTTCTCCCTTGAGATCCATATGTCTCCTACCTTGTCCATGTTAAAGTAGCGTTTAAAAACCTGCTTTTCCTCCAGGCTTAGAGTAAGTTTCTTTGTTTGGGTCCTCTGTTAGATGGGGGTAATTTGGGGGTGCTAGTTTTTGCACTTTCCCTAAGATGGTTGCGGTTTTATATAATGTTATCTGCTGTCTTATATATAAAATGTTACTTTTTAAAAAAAAATTTGTGAAGCTGCCTAACCTGTTTTGGAATTGGGTGATCTAAAAAATTGACTAATGAGTAAAAAATCAACCCTAGAACAGCGGTTCTCAACCTTTTTCAGGCCGAGACCCCACCTGCGCCGCGCATGCGCGGCACGCCCCGACCTGCATGTGCAACGCGACGGCCCAAACCGTGCATGCGCGGTTTGCGCGCGATGGCCTGAACCTCGCATGTGCGACGCGATGGCCTGAACCGTGCATGCGCGGTGTGCGCGCGACGGCCCAAACCGCGCATGTGCAACGTGACGGCCCGAACCGCGCATGTGCGACGCGATGGCCTGAACCGCACATGTGCAGCGTGCGCGCGACGCCCCAAACTGCGCATGCACGGCACGATGGCCTGAATCGTGCATGTGCGGCATGCGCGATGACCTGAATTGCGCATGCACGATGCGATGGCCTGAACCGTGCATGCGTGGCACGACGGCCCGAACTGCGCATGTGCGGCGTGACAGGCTGAATCGCGCATGTGTGGCGCATGCGCGACGGCCCGAACTGCGCATGCGTGGCACGTGCGCAACAGCCCGAATTGCACATGCATGGCGCAACAGCCTGAACCACACATGCGCGGTGCGATGGGCTGAACTGCGCATGCGTGATGTGACAGGCTGAACCATGCATGTGCAGCACCACGGGCCAAACCGCGCATGCGCGGTGCGATGGGCCGAACCATGCATGCGCAGCGCAACAGGCCGAATCACGCATGCGCGGCGCGATAGGCCAAACTGCGCATGCATGGCGCGACGGGCCGAATCGCGCATGCATGGCACGCGCGCGATGGCCGAGTGGAAATGGGGGGGAAATGGCAGACTGCGGTGTTTGCCGACCCCCGTGAAACGGTCATTCGACCCCAAATGGGGTCGCGACCCACAGGTTGAGAACCGCTGCCCTAGAAGAAGGCAATTGCAAATCAGTTCTGAATTGCTTCTAACAAAGCTTTTTGACTGTTTCTGTGAAGTGAACCAAGAGTCAAGCTCAAAAAAATTATTAAATTATATGGCTGTGTACAAACATTTAGGCATTTTTGGTTAAATTTTATATCTGAGAATTGAAGACCAAGAAAATTTGTTCTAGAATTTACTCCAACCTGATTAGATCTGGAAAACAGAACAGACCAATACTACAAGATGACCTGCTGAAAATTTATCTGACACTGAAGTAGTTGTCCATTGGAGCATAGTACTACAGCATTGCTTACACAACAGCGATCTGTGTGGGAGAGTTGTCAAAAGGAAATTCTTGCTTAACCTCCTCACAAAAATCATTAGGTAAAACAAAACTTTGGTAAATCTACAACATTTGGGGGAAAGTATTTTGCACTGATAAAAGGAAAACGGAACTCTTCAGTCATAACCACATTTGGAGAAAAAAGGGTGAAGCATTTTAAGAAAAGAACATATTCCATCCGTTGGGTATGTGGGTGGCTCTGTTATGCTTTGAGGTTGTGTGGCAGCCAATGCCACAGGAAATAAATGGATGAAAGTAAGAATGGATTCTGCTAAATATATGAACATGTCCCAGAAGCTAATGACCCAATAAAATTGGAATTGGATATTTCACCATGAAAATAATTCCAAATGTGCCTCATATCAATCATGAAATACTTAACAGAGGAAAAAAGGCTTTGGAAACCCTTCATGCTCCCCATTACTATTGGAAATCTGTGGGAAATCTCAAACGTGCAGACCTAAGAATATTTCTGAGCTAGAAGAGTTCTGCAAGGAAGAGAGGAAAAAAAATTCCAAAAGCAAGACAGAAAGAGTCTTACCTAATTACAGGAAACCTGTTAATAGAAGATGTAATAACTGTCAAAAATGGTATTATCAAGTCCCGAATGGAAAAGTGCTCAAATTTCTGCATCTGCTATATTTACTGTTTTCTTATTTTAATTTGCAAAAGTTTTAAGTATACATACAAATTTTCAAAGTTGCCATGTTTGTCTGTATTATGAACAGAGTTTGTTAGTGTAGCATTACTTCCTCGGAGGCCGCCAAAGCCCAGGCCCTCCCAACCCCACTCCCTTCTGTTGCGCTCAGCAGCTGTGCTCTCAAGATGTCAATAAAGTGTCTTTTCCAGCAGGAGCTCACGCGAAGCGAGAAGGTGGCAGATTCTCATCGTCAAAGGGGGGGGGACTTTTAGAAACAAAGATAACCAGCCCCTAGCCCCGATAGTCAATGCGTGGTGGTGTTTAACAGCCCCCGGCAGTCGTAGCAGCAATAGTCAATGATTTTACAGCAACCATTCGGAAACAAGGGGGTGGGGGAAACCCCAGCTTCAAGCAGCACTGGGAACACGAACGAAGGTGGTCAGCATTCTGCATTAACAGCTCACCCTGCGAGGGCAATTCCCCACAATGTCTACAACTTGCGCAAGTAACAGTAATCAAAGCTCGGGTGGCCACTAGTCTCCAAAGCAGTAGCGACCAGCCTCTCCTTCTCTTCTGTTGTCGCTCGTGGTCCCAGGTCTTGTCGGTGTCAAAAACCTCTCCCCCTTTCCTTTATTGTTAAAATCTGAATTTAACAACCTCAGCAACTTTCTCTCTCTTCCCTCTCTCGCTCTCTCTCTTCCCTCCGCTCAGGATATCACCCCCCTGTGAAAGAAAGCAATAAAATTCTACTTTCTCACTCTCTCCTTCCCTCTCCTTCAAAGAGAGGGATCAACTAAAACCTCATATCCCTCTGCAACTTCACCTGGTCTCTTCCCAACAATAGCAACTACACTGACCACTTTTTTTTCCTCCTTTTTCTTCCTTCCGCCCAATCCACGCCAAAAACCAGCGGCAGCTGTCTGAGCTTCCCTCTCCCCAGGCAGGCTTCTGCAAAGCCTTTCAGCCAGCCCTGCTACATTAGTATTCATTGAAACATATAATCTGAATGGAAGTGCCAAACTTTTGCATGCAACTCTTACCTTTAAATATTACAAGAAAGCTTAATGTAAATGCTCAAATTCCTATAATAGGATATCTTATAACAGGGCACTATTTTATGACCCTAATCCAGGCAATGGTATGATTTATCAATTATATTGGTTCCTATGTCCTGATATGACAAGACATTTTCTTACTATAGTCAGTATTGCAACTGTAATAATATTGTGACTGCAATACATTGGGGAAAAAAGAGTAGGACAAAATATGAAAAATAATGCAGCAGCTCACACAATTTTTGATCCAACATCCTAGTTAATTCAGTCTCCCTCACACAAACACAATGTATTTACAGTTTGAACAAGATGTATAGTTTAATTTTGCTTTGGTCAAGAAACTTTACTATTTCTGAGATCTTCAAATGGAAACTTTTCTATTGTGGTAGAAAACCCTTCATCTTTGAGGATTCCTATAGGAAAATGCTTAAGATTCAAGCAGGGATACTCTTTATTTCTTTGCCTCTATGTGAAGAAAAAGAAAGCTTCACCAAACAACGATAAAGGATACAGATGCTGTCACCAGTACACAACAAATATATTGTCACTTCTGCCAGCTATCTTACACAGCTAGAAACAACTAACCATCAGAAAGCTTTCTCTCTTGCCCAACGTCATGCTCTCCCCTCTATAGTATTTGATGGTAAATATAAAAAAATGTACCATTGGCTGAAAGGCTTTGTCCCTGTAATTCTGTAGAGGTAGAAACTACAAAACATGCTCCTTCTGTGGAGACATCGGAACCGGATTCCTACTCCCTCTGACTAGTAGATAACCTGGTCACCCAAATTCGTCTTATGTCCAGATGTTGCTCAGAAATGAAGTACCCCTTGGTACAATGTTTATAGCCAGATTTTCTGCAAATCCATCAAACCCTGATGGACCAGCATCCCATAATACATTCCCTATAACTATAATTTGTTTAAATTTTACATATTATTACTTTGTTGATATTAATAGTTTTAAATACTTCTACTTTGCTGTAATTTTTATATGCCATTATAATTAATGCAATTTTAGTGTTTATATTATGATCTAATGTGGGCTATATCCTGGATCTTATTCATTAGATGCTAGTTAGTTCATTCTATAAATGTATTTTAATCTATCTTAAATTTCATTTGTTTATTACTTGTATTTGTCTTTGTGATAAGCTCAAACAAACAAATACCAAACAATATCTTCCAAATGATTTTTACCATATTTATTTAACATAAGGAAAGTCCTTGGGATGTGGACAGTGGTGGGATTCAGCCAGTTAGCACCACTTTGGCAGAACCAGTAGCTAATTTTTGGTTGCCCAGGCCCTGAATGGACTTCTGGAAGTGGCATTCACACAGAGGACCTGTTGTTCACATATTTGAATCCCACACTACCGGTAGATGTGGACACATGTACACTTCGCCATGGTTGTGTCTTTTCTTTAGAAACATAACATAGCAAAAAAGAAATGGCCAGATGAGGAGGACAGGCACTCAGCTAGATAGCGTTCTGCTCTGCAAGCTATAAATTTATTTGTGGGTTTAGTTTTACCAAAATGAATGAGCATTGCTTATGTAGATGGATTTAAAATGGGGGTTTTAGTCTCCAAAGATAAGATTCAGTTTTGTTTCATTTGTTCACAGCCTTAAATGAAGAAAACATTTGATCTGATATATTAGAGCCCATTACCTCTGTCCTTTTTATAAAGTTGGTTTGCAGACTGATTTCTCCCCCTTCCCCCCCCCCCATGAAGTTTTGTGAATAAAATTGTGCTGCAAGATGTCGTGACTAACATGCCATGAAGCTTTTATTCAAACAGCAGATGAAGTTGGTTCGATTTAGAAAGGAGTAGGAGTTGGAACATTCCACGGAAGCTGAGAGAGCAAGGCTGGCTAAAATAAATACCAACGAGGGAAGGCTGAGGCCAAGCAGCTCTTGGAATTCAGTGCCAAAGACTGAGGGTGCTATTATTCAGAATGTATCGGTTGAGATATAACATTAGACAAGAACTCTGTAGCATTTATGACTGGTGTGTGACATGTGATTGCATAGCACTAAGAGATATCCTGAAAGTGCTGAAGTAGAAAATAGTCATTTATTGCTCCTTGCAGTTATTTTTATTGATCTGATGCCAGACATTATGCTGCAGCAGAACACAACTAAGGGTAGCAGATGTATTCAGTGCTAAGAAGAAAAAAGGGCAAAAGAAGGAAAAGAATACAATTCCTGAGCTGTGGATAGAATAGCTTTGGATTGCTCCAAATTTTGGATTGCTCCAATATTGCTTCCTACTAGATTTAATCTTTCAACATGACATCCCATCCTCCTGTAGCCTAGTATTTGTTATTTGGTTTACTGGATTCATATGTGATCCCAGGTTCTGAAGTGCTAGATAGAGATCCTGAAGGAATTAATTGCAGTTCCTAGTTCAGTAACCTTGCTTAGAAATTCAAGGAAAATTGATGAAAACTATATTTATCATTTATGTAACATGTGCAGCAGAAAGCTTATGGGTGGTTAGACAATATGAAATTGCTTTCCTAGAATCTAGATAAGGTGAAGCTAGTATAATTTAAAAAAAACCCAAAGGTTCATGTACGGACATCTCAGAATATATTAAGTTTGGCTACAATCACTCTGCTACTTGGAGATATAACTTGGAGGTTGGAATACAGAACGAATTCATTTGCTGGTTGTGATGACTTCAGCAATATAATTAATATGATTCTCAATCAGTTGGTGTATGTTAAAGTTGCACATATTCTTCTTGCTTGTATCTCAAGTATCTGAGTTGAACCATAAGAAAAGCGGAGCGCCAAAGAATTGAGGCCTTTGAACTATGGTGCTGGAGAAGACTCCTGCGAGTCCCCTGGACGCCAGGTGATCAAACGGGTCTTTAGAAGGCCAGATCCTGAAGTTGAAACTCAAGTACTTTGGCCACCTAATGAGAAGGAAGGACTCACTGGAGAAGAGCCTAATGCTGGGAAAGATCGAGGGCAATAGAAGGGGACGACAGAGAATGAAATGGCTGGATGAAGTCACTGAAGCAGTAGGCGTGAGCTTAAATGGACTCCAGAAGATGGTAGAGGACAGGAAGGCCTGGAGGAACGTTGTCCATGGGGTCGCAATGGATTGGACACGACTTCGCAACTAACAACAACAAGAAGAAGTATCCAAAATCTAGTAAAGTAACATTAATCATGGATTTTAATGCAGAAGCAAAGAAAGAAACTTTTCAGCAATATGGCAAAACTTTGTGGAGTTTTGTTTACAATATACAGGTAGTCCTCGACCACAATTGGGAGTACAACCTCTGACGTTAAGTGATGCAATCATTTACTGAGTCACACCCAATTTTAGGGCCTCTTTTGCTATGGTCATTACATAAAGCACCATAGTTGTTAAGCAAATCACATGGTCACTAAGTGAATCCGGCTTTTCCCACTGACTTTGCTTGTTGGAAGCCCCTTGGAAAGGTCAAATGGAGATCATCTGACTACGGGGACACTGCAATGGTCATAAGTGACAGAACAGTCACCAATCACTTTTTTTTCAGCACTGTTGTTTTAGAAATCAAATTTGGGGAATCAGTAGCCTTCCAACTACAGTACAACTCCAAAAGTTTACTTAATGGTGAGACATGTTGGGGGCTGAAATTCAACATTATCTGGAGGACTGCAAGTTCTCTTCTCCACATTTTTGAACAACTTGGTTGGTATAAAATCAATCAGTTTCTTTTTGTTTAATATTTCATCTACTAAGGAAATGGTGTATTTTGCCTGAGGTAGAAAGTTTCAAGTAAAGTTAGATTTTTGAGCAAGTGAAGTGGTAGAAGCAGAAATCAGCACTTATTTGTGTGTGTTTCTTCAAACCACATTTTTAAGGGAAAGTCTTGGATAGAAATTGAAACCATTACAGTGATGGCAACATTTTGCCTTAATGCTTACTAAATGCACAACTCCATGGATTCAATATCACAGATAAATACCACTTTCTTTTTGACATTTGTTTTGCTTCAAAAATAATAAACTCTAGATAACATTATTTTATCACAGTTATTTAATTGACTCAACTAAATAAACCATGTATTAGTGTAATGTGTGGATTAATTATATATGCACAATAGTGGGAAATTGATGGGACAATCTCTACAGCAGCGGTTCTCAACCTGTGGGTCGTGACCCCATTTGGGGTCGAACGACCATTTCACAGGGGTCGCCAAGCACCGCAGTCCGCCATTTTTTATTTTTTTAAATTTTGGTCAGCCATTTTTTTTTGGTCGGCCATTTTTCCCCCTATTGCGATGCGGGCCATCGTGCCGCACATGCGCGATGCGCCCCGTCGCGCCGTGCATGCACGGTGCAGGCCTACCATTTTTTTTTTATTTTGGTCGGACATTTTTTCCCTATTGCGATGTGGGCCGTCACGCCGCGCATGCGCGATGCGGGCCGCCGCGCCGTGCATGCGTGATGCGGGCCATTGCGCCCCACATGCGCGATGTGCCCTGTCGCGCCATGCATGCACGATGCGCCCCATCGTGCCGTGCATGCGCGATGCGGGCCAGGGTCGAGCCCCGGAAAAGGTTGAGAACTGTTGCTCTACAGTCTTCAGATGCATTGGATTACACAGGTAGTCCTTGACTTACAACCATTCATATAGTGACTGTTTGAAGTTACAACAGTGTTGAAGAAAGTGACTTACGATAGTTTTTCACATGACTGTTGCAGCATGTGATAAAATTCAGATGTTTGGCAACTGGCATGTATTTATGAAAGTTGCAGTGTTCTGGACTCATGTGATCACCATTTGCGAACTTCTGACAAGTAAAGTCAATGAGGATTCACTTAACACCCATGTTATTGACTTAACAACAGCAGTGATTTACTTTAAAACTGTCCAGAAACATTAGAATGAACCAAAACTCACCTAATAACTGTCTTGTTTAGCAACAGAAATTTTGGACTCAGTTTTGGCCATAAGTCAAGGACTACCTGTAATTACAAAGTCACGATAAACGGGATACTTGGTTTTTAGTTCTTTCCATTTGCAAGGCTTCAGATTTGGAAAAACTCTTTAAAACTATATTAGCTTTCTGGCTGGCAAGAGTATGTATATACATGTGAAAGAGAAATTGCTGAACTTTTTCCTAAGGCTGGCTTTTATTTTTGACCATGTGAGTCCTGACTGCTAATTCTTTCCATTCTAGCCATGATTTTGCTAGTGATCTACAGTATTATCTAACAATTGTTGTGCCAAATCATCATAACGTCACAATGCTTCTAAGATCTTCTGTCTAAATTTCTTTTCTAGATCTAAGATGGAAAGGTTCTTAGGCAGTTACTTACTGTTTTTTTTTTAAATAAAGAGCTAACATTGTGAGATTTCTCACTCAAGAAAATTATGATAATCTGTCACACCAGAGAATCTGCACTCACCTGTTCATGCACATATATACATACATGGAGGAAATCCTTCAATATTCTCTTTTTTGGTGAAGTAATACATGTTTGCAGGATGTACTACAAGCTCTTTTTCCCTGAAGAACTTTTTAGCTTTTATTACATGCCTGCCTCTTATTGCTTTTTTAACATTTGGGTTTTCACAAAACCAGTCAGTCAGACCTCACTTGTGAAGCTTAGGTTTTTCTCTCTCCATCTCCATCTCCATCTCTCTCTCTCTCTCTCTCTCTCTCTCTCTCTCTCTCTCTCTCTCTCTCTCTCTCTCTCTCTCTCTCTCTCTCTCTCTCTCTCTCTCTCCCCACCTTTTTATTACACCCACATAATTACAATAGCATAAAGAGTGGGCTGATGAAGCAGCAGTACTTTCAAAAACCACATATTCTGATCTCCAAGCAATCTTTTCCACCTACTTCTTCCCCCATCAGCAGGGGTGTCAGCTGTGTTGCTTCTAACATACTCTGAGTCATCTTCTCAAGCAATTTGTAAATACTTAAATGCACCAATCAATGTCAAAGCAAAGTACCTAGTTACAGTACAGTGGAGGGTCCTCAACTTGCATTCAAACTGATAGAACTTTTCTTGGAGATTACAGCAGACAATTGGCAGCTGTTTTTTTGCCATATTGCTGAAAAGTTTCAAATAGCCTTTGCAATTATTCTTTTAAGAAGCAACTCCATCTAACTTAATCAGAAGGAACCAGTGGTGGGATTCAGCCAGTTCGCACCACTTTGGCAGAATTTTTTTTGTTGCCCACGCCCAGAACGGACTTCCTGAAGTGGCATCCACACAGAGAACCAGTTGTTCAGGTATTTGAATCCCACCATTGGAAGGAACTCTTGGAAATACTTTTCTGGTTGATATTTGCTGCAGCCTTATGGAAGAATGGTGATGATGCTTACTGTATGTAGAAATACTGCCTTGTAATGAAATACAACGATAATACAGAAAACAGGCTATAAATTGTGTCCTTGCTTGGATATTGTGTGTGATGACTTTCTGCATGGAGCTCCTAAGCCAGGTAGGATCATCTCAAGTATCTGCTATGGTCTGAAATCCAGAATCCACAGATGGCAATATATTTTTCAGGAGCTACTAAAATATCATAAAAGTGTGTAAAAGCTTTCAGGTTCTCTGGAGTTCAACAAATTTGGCTGTATGGTAAACAGAGACTGTGGAGAAAAAAATATTAAAGAACCACATCTAAAAAATAGAGTAGAACTTGTTCCCGTAAGGCCTGCAGTTTAGACTGTGCCTGAAGTTCAGGAGTATATTGGATTAGTCTGTAGTAAGTGTTGCAAGTATCAGATTATGTCTAATAATCAGGGACAAAGAACAAAAGGTTAGCATGCATACATATATTGACTATATCATCTGTCTTCCCTGCCCAACATACATTTTTCTTTGCTTTTTGTAAATACTGTATTCATAGATCTTTCAGGCTGATTGTGTCATAGCAAGACACATACTTGAGTATTCAAGAGGCTTATGCATGTATGTATTTACTTTCCTCTTATTTATACATCCAACAATGCTTTCACATCATGTGCTAGTATGATTGCCCGCTGGGTTAGACATCCATACTTATATTACATCTAATTTGTAATACAGTATAGTAATAGTCAATAGATTAGTCAATAGACCATTTCAAGGAGACTTGTAATATGACAACCTTTCAGAAAACCAATTGACTTAAATGGATCAATGTGGTTCCTACCTGGGCACCAATATAGGTATGCATTTACACACAAATACAGGAATTAACAACTGTAGTTGAGCAAGCTGCAATAACCAGTCACTGCTCCTGGATAGTACACTTCAAATTAGACAGGACCTATTCTTTTATTGGCTCACACTAGAAGTCATGGCAGAGTTTTAGGAATCAGAGGACACTAACACAGATATGAGTTTCAGTGTTGAAGCATTTACAATTTCTGGAGGCAACTTGTTCCACTGATTAGTAAATGATTTAATGTAAATAGGTTACTACATGGATTATTTTGTTATTATTCAGTTTTATATTCCTTAACTTTAAACACCCAAGCACTTTCTTGTTTAAACTGACTTTCAATGTCCCATCCAGTGCAACCAAATTAGAACCTAATGAGAGGAGCAACCTAGAACCAAGGAGAAATTTCCAGACAGTTAGAACAATTAATCAGTGGAACAACCTGCCTCCAGAAGTTGTGAATGCTCCAACACTGCAAGTTTTTAAGAAAAGACTGGACAGCCATTTGTCTGAAATGGTATAGGGTTTCCTGCCTTAGCAGGGGGTTGGACTAGAAGACCTCCAAGGTCTCTTCCAACTATATTATTATTAATTAATAATCTATTATCTAAATTACTGATTTCCAGTTTCCATAATTCCAAAATTGTGTGAAAAAATACTTTGCAAAAAACTTGGTGTGAATGATCAGCTCTTTTAACCTTGATCTGAGCAACAGCTTTACTTAATAGCTGCAGCTATGCAGGCTTTATCCTCCCCCATCTTTAGTCAATTGCTTCCACAATATTACAAATGATTCTGAAAAAAACAGCCCATGATCACAATGATCACAGCCAGTAAGATTTTGCAGTGTGAAAATGTGGCATGCTCAGGTCAAGCCAGAATAACGGCAAATCATTCCTTCTTGACTAATTATATGGCCTTTTGCATCCAAGAACTGGGAATGGGATGACATCACAATTTTTATAACTAACATGGCTTGGCTACGTGATTATGCCATTTAAGAGAAGACAACTGTATTGAAAGAAAATATAAACTGAGTGCTGAAAATTGTGGGGAAAACCAAGAGTCTTTCAGCAATGCTGCCGATGTTTAGGAAAGGCAGTATAGATGTCACACATTTTTCCCACATGGCAGTGGAACATGTGGGCTGCCTTCCCTTCCACCTGAAGCTTATCTTTTCAATGAAAAAAATGTCATGCATGAAATGACCTTGTCCAACTAGCAGTTTCATTTCCTCTGTTGTGCAATGCAAAAGTCACTGAAGCTGAAATGAATGAGAAGTTGATGAATGCATATTTAGATAAACATTAGGGTTCCTTGCACATGAAAATGAAACGGTCCTTTTAATTCTGCATAGCTATTGCAGGAAGACAGGATTCCTGTGTGCTTAAGAGATGCTATCCATGGAGTCAGGGATAAATCATTCTGAATCAAGGCAGTGAATTCCACCCTGAAGCTGCTGTGCCTTGTTCATCTCCTAAGGGCTCTTGAGAAACATTTTGGCCCTCTATTCAACCCCCCTGGGCAGCAAAATAGTGAATGAGAGTAATTGTGAAGATGAAAAGCTTTCTAACTCACTCCTTTATTTACTTTTTCTATTATTTCTCTCCACTCCCAGGTAAAGGAATGAAGTTGGCCTGAAAGATAGACTTGCAGGGGTGTGGCAATAAAGTTAACATGAAACATTGCTTAATAGTTAGTCACTTTTTAATAAATTCTGGAGGAGGCTATGAATCATTTGTTAAAAAAAAACCTTCTAAACCTTAAATTCCAAATTTGATATGCATATATTCTGTTTGTACATTAGAGGATTAATAGAACCCCTAGACATGCCTCTAGCATATATTTTATATTCACTTTGCCATGTTTGTGGATCACGAGAGAGAAAGAAATGTACATTTCTATTAAAACAAAAATAGATGCATAATTCCTTTCAGATTCTTAAAGAGTTGGCACAAAGCTTCATCTCTTCCAGAAAAGGTATTTTTCTTAGCAGGCACTACAAGGAGTCAATTCATTTTTTTTTCAGATCTAGCATTATCTATGCATAAGATAGCAATTAATTTTGGTAAATCCCAAGCTTGAACAAAACTGTATAAAGAAAGAAAAATCCAGAAGTTGTGGAATATTGGATAAATGCTGTGAGGATGCAATGGAAAACCAGGCATATAAATATAGATTGAATTCTCTCTAGAGAGAGTAAACGTATCTGGCTGACTGATTACAGCAAGAATATTTTTTACTATAAGGTATAATGGAACCATATACAAAACTATAGTCTCATTCATTTCAGGGTTTTTAAAAAGACAAACAGAACTTCATAGGAACTTATTCTTGTAACGATTATGTTCCGTGGCATTCAGAACCTTGTTTAGAGTGGAAAGACATTCTCCCAATTGATGGCAGAAACTAGCTAATTTTGGATGACCTTAGAAAAAGCAAATCAGAATAAAACAAGGCTAATATATGGATAGGAGATAACCAGGAAATCTTAACACTCTGGACTAAACTGGGAAGATAAAAAACAAACAAACCAGAAGAAGGTGATGGCAATCTCCTTCTTTGCTGTTGTCAAGAAAAGAATATGGACAGTTTATGTTGACACCAAGATATTTTATCAGGAAAAAAGGAAGGAAGGAAAGAAGGAAGGAAGTGAGAAGGGAAGAGACAAAACGAAACCAACAAAGCATATCCATTTTATTTGGAGGGACATTAACAATGAACAGAAAAAAGGGAGAAACATCCACATGAGAAAGGATGAATAAGACACCACAATCTTATACTACATTATTATACTCCAGCATTGTTGAAGGTCCAAATCCAATGGCACCCATTCTTCAGAATCTCATTACTTACTCACCACAAGGGGCCAGTAGTGTGTTGATAGAGAGTTTTGGATTTACTCTGTATTTTCTCTTATCTCTCTGCCTATCCTTGTCTAAGAGATTGCTAATCTGAGGTCACTTTCTTCTGCCTTTCTTCCTAGATACACATACATAAAACACCTATTGGTCTCTCCTTCGGATGGGATATAGCTAGCTAGCTGCTGGGAACTGTCTTTCCCTGTAATGTGTTTCCTGTAAATAAATCCATTTTCTATTATAATGACAAAATTTGCTTCTCTGAACATTGCTCAGATTGGATATTTACCCTCAGGACACATAGGATATATTAATCTCCAACAATTACCAGATTACAGGGCATTTCTTAAAGAAATTACAATCTTTCTATTATATAATTCCTTTGCTGTGAATAAAATGTGTGGGCAAGTAGAGTCTATTTTATTAATTGCTATTTTGATGTGTCTCTTCCCACTGCTGTTACACCCCTTAAGAGCCATCCATGCCTATTAGAGTTGTCTGTGTGATGGGCAGAGTAAATGCAAGGAGGAGAGCTTGGAAGTGGGTATATGACTGAATCATACCGGGGTGTGCATAATTAAAGAATTATTTGGGAGATGTACTTCAGACTATGCATGTGCATACCATCTGTGCTATTCGTTACAGTAGCTCATTTTTTTAAAGGCTCCCATGAGGCTAAAATGATGCTGCTGCTTTAAGGATGCAGACCTTTTAAGGTTAATGCCCCTTTTAAAGCTGACATAATTTTCTTCAGGTTCATGTGAAGGTATGAAAAATAAGGTCTGTTTTAATGAAAAACAGAGAGGTGACTTACTTGCATAAAGTCCATCACACTTCTGAATGATTTTAAGGCATGTACAACATGTGCAGTAGGGTGCCAACATCATGTTGTTGCAATATAATGCATTTGGGTTATTGTTTGTACCCAACAATACCATGATTTTTTAATTGTGATTTTTGAAGCATTGTTTCACAATGTACATACCCAGCTAATTATGTCTCAATCACTAAACACTGACTGTAATTTGAGATCTGTGGATGTGGGTTATATGTCCTTGTTGATGTTGAAGATTTTTTTATTTGTATGTATGAGGAATAGAAAAGCATGTTTTCATGTAAAACAAGTCTTTAGAGAACTCGATCCATATAGTTCCCCAATTCCTCCATGACTGACTTCTTATTAGACTCAGAAAGCTAAACAGTATTAAATCAAGTAGTATAAATATTTACATTCTGTTTATATTTTATATCTTTTTATGCCTTAAGCTTCCCTGGTGCTGAGGAATCAAACCTATGTATGCATATTTGGGATAGTTTTACATTTGCAAAAATACAAATAAATGATAGCAAATGAATACCTCGCTATATTTTAGTTTCCTTTATGATTGTATCAAAATTATTGAAATATAGCTTAGTCCACACAAACATCCCACTATAGTCAGAATATGCTGGCATT